>JANRMT010062850.1:24094755-24107442 GCA_026402145.1 Polypterus bichir lapradei | reverse complement strand
GATTTGGAAAGGCACACACCTGTCTATAGAAGGTCCCACAGTTGACAGTTCATGTCAGAGCACAAACCAAACATGAAGTCAAAGGAATTGTCTGTAGACCTCCGAGACAGGATTGTCTCGAGGTACAAATCTTGTAAAGGTTACAGAAACATTTCTGCTGCTTTGAAGGTCCCAATGAGCACAGTGGCCTCCATCATCTGTAAGTGGAAGAAGTTCGAAACCACCAGGACTCTTCCTAGAGCTGGCCGGCCATCTAAACTGAGCGATCAGGGGAGAAGGGCCTTAGTCAGGGAGGTGACCAAGAACCCGATGGTCACTCTGTCAGAGCTCCAGAGGTCCTCTGTGGAGAGAGGAGAACCTTCCAGAAGGACAACCATCTCTGCAGCAATCCACCAATCAGGCCTGTATGGTAGAGTGGCCAGACGGAAGCCACTCCTTAGTAAAAGGCACATGGCAGCCCGCCTGGAGTTTGCCAAAAGGCACCTGAAGGACTTTCAGACCATGAGAAACAAAATTCTCTGGTCTGATGAGACAAAGATTGAACTCTTTTGTGTGAATGCCAGGCATCACATTTGGAGGAAATCAGGCATCACTCATCACCAGGCCCATACCATCCCTACATTGAAGCATGGTGGTGGCAGCATCATGCTGTGGGGATGTTTTTGAACGGCATGAACTGGGAGACTAGTCAGGATAAAGGGAAAGATGACTGCAGCAATGTACAGAGACATCCTGGATGAAAACCTGCTCCAGAGCGCTCTTGACCTCAGACTGGGGCGACGGTTCATCTTTCAGCAGGACAACGACCCTAAGGAAACGGCCAAGATATCAAAGGAGTGGCTTCAGGACAACTCTGTGAATGTCCTTGAGTGGCCCAGCCAGAGCCCAGACTTGAATCTGATTGAACATCTCTGGAGAGATCTTAAAATGGCTGTGCACCGACGCTTCCCATCCAACCTGATGGAGCTTGAGAGGTGCTGCAAAGAGGAATGGGCGAAACTGGCCAAGGATAGGTGTGCCAAGCTTGTGGCATCATATTCAAAAAGACTTGAGGCTGTAATTGCTGCCAAAGGTGCATCGACAAAGTATTGAGCAAAGGCTGTGAATACTTATGTACATGTGATTTCTCAGTTTTTTTATTTTTAATAAATCTGCAAAAAACTCAAGTAAACTTTTTTCATGTTGTCATTATGGGGTGTTGTGTGTAGAATTCTGAGGAAAAAAATGAATTTAATCCATTTTGGAATAAGGCTGTAACATAACAAAATGTAGAAAAAGTGATGCGCTGTGAATACTTTCCGGATGCACTGTATAGTCAATAAATATGTAATATAATAAATAAATAATAGATACAGATAATACAAAAATTGCCATTCAGCCTAACAAAGCTCACCAGTCCTATCCACTTATTTTCTCTCTATTGTATAAAAAAATCCTGGGACGAGACGAGAGTTTTTGGAAGAGATTTAAGTCCTGCGGGACGAGACTTTGGCCATCACATTTTTTCAAGTCCCGTCCTCCTCTCAACGGCCCACATCGACGGTCCTCTCACCTCTCATTCGTGTGAATGCTTTTGTCAGACACAGTCCCTGCTCTCTCAGCTCTTTTAAATTTTAACGTTTTCCTCACATTAAGTTCACAAATAAATCGACTTTTGTCCAAATCTTATTGAATAATTTCAGCACAGAGGGCTATCAACAGAAGAAATGAGTACACGGGCAATCCTAGCAGAGAGAAACGATGAAGTCAAACGAATTTACTCCAAAAATGTCGATCGGTTAACTGCGCATCAATAGACTCTGCTGAAACAGTTGGTGGTGATCTTGCAGAAGATGAAAACGTCAACTTACAATATCACGAAGAATATCTACAAGCGTTAACACCGTCTGGTCTTCTTCTGAACGATATACTGTTGAAAGAAGGATGTATCGTAATGTTATTGCGTAATTTATGTCCGAGTGATGGGCTATGCAATGGGACAAGATTAGTTGTATTCAAAATTGGTTCGAACAATTCTAACATGTAAAATATTAACAGGTGACAAGAAAGGTAATGTGGTCCATCTTCAGGGGATAACATTAGACACCAAAGAAGATCTTGATTTGCCATTCATATTAAAACGTTTACAGTTTCCCATTAGAATAGCTTTTGCTATGACAATTAACAAATCGCAGGGAAAACCTTCGAAAAAGTTGCTTTATTTATTAGAGAGAAAGAAACGAAATTCACTAATGGGAAGTTATACGTTGCATTGTTACGATGAGAGTCCAAACACGGAATCAAAATTCAATGCGATATTGACGAAAAGTTCGTTCAAAAAATAGTTTTTACTGAAGTTTTATAGTAAAAGTGTAAGTTTAAAAAGTATTTGCGTGTTAATTCCAAAGACAAACAGAATGAAAACGTATAACATAACGAATACCTCTAAAGCAACATGAAACATTGTTCACTTTCAATTTATTATGTTTTACTATTTTTTAATATGGTTAATTACTCGCTATAATGTAAAATAGTTAGTTCAATTATGCATATTGTGGCATGTGGCTGGGGGTGGTACCCAGCCGGGACGCCCAGGAGGACCGGAGGAGGGCTTGTGCCTCCTCCAGACCACGATGGGGCAACCGCCCTGGTTGTGTTGGGGACCACGGGTAGAGGGCTTAGAAGCCCAACCCTGTAGGGGCCCGTGGTCACCGCCAGGGGGCGCCCGATGCCTTGGGAGCCCTGGACCTCAGCACTTCCAACACACCAGGAAGTGCTGGGGGGAAGAGGAGCAGGGACACCCGGAGGGCTTCCGGCTACACAGCTGGTGCTTCCGCCACACGGGGGTGTGTCGGCGGAGGCTCCTCAGGAAGCACCTGGAGCCCATCCGGGGGTGCATAAAAGGGGCCGCCTCCGTCCATTCAATGGCGATTGTCGGGTGGAAGTGGACGGAGCTCGGAGGAGAGGAGTGGAGGCGGTCTGAAGACTGAAAAGGCATTGTTGTGCGGCCAGGACTTAAAGGGGTGATTGGTGCTGAGGCGCTGGGTTCGTGTACTGTAAATAAAACGTGTGTGGTGAACAAACATGTCTGCCTGTCTGTGTCCGGGCTGTACCCAACAATATGTAACAATCCTCATGAAAATTAAAATCTGTTTAAATTGTACATCCGCTTCCTCGTACGCAAGCATCAGACCTGCAAAGTGGTTAGCGTGTAGCGCCCGCCCGGGGGTTGGCGAGCAAAGAGAACAGGGGGCAGAGCCCCCTAGTCTTCCAAAAATAACATCAAGTCGAGTTTTGAAAGTCCCTAACGTCTTACTGTCTACCACACTACTCGGTCACTTATTCCAATTGTCTATCGTTATTTGCGTAAATGAAAACTTCTTGATGTTTGTGTGGGCCATTGAGAGGAGGGCGGGACTTGAAAACATCCAATGGCCAAAGTCTCGTGGGACTTGAAAAAAATCTCTTCAAAAAAAGTCTCGTCTCATCGCAGGACTTTTTTTTATATAATAGAGAGTGTGATAAACCCCGGGCGTCAGTGAGCCCCAAACCCCAACACGATCACCAAAACACGGACCTTTACCAAAAATAAACAAAGGTTTTATTTAAATACTTCCACAAATATCACCAATACACACAAAATACTCTCACCACCACACTGCCCTCCTCCAGTCAAGTGTTGCCTCTCTACCACCCAGCTCCGACTCGCCCGAGTAAGGGAGTGCGGTCCCTTTCATTACAGACCCAAGAGTACTTCCGGTGCCAGGGCGATTGCCCGATTCAAGTACTTCCCGGTCACACGGAAGTCCATTATTTGAGCAGGGAGCTTGTTTCCCTGGAACACCCTCTTGTGGCGCCCCGTGACCCCAGCAGGGCTGCCCTGTCAGACTACATTTCCCAGCATGCACCTGATTCAGGGCTACAGGGGGTGAGTTAGGAGGAAAGATTAAAAGAGCTGAGCCTTTACAGCTTAAGTAATTGGGGATGAAGAGGAGACCTGAGTGAAGAGTTTAAAATGATGAAGGGAACTAGTGCAGTGGATCGAGACGGTGACTTTAAAATGAGCTCATCAAGAACACGGGGGCACCGTTGGAAACTTAAGGGGAAATTTCACACAAATATTAGGAAGTTTTTCTACACACAGAGACACGTGAAATAAGCGACCAAGTTGTGTGGTAGACAGGAGGACTTTAGGGACTTTCAAAACTCAACTTGATGTTAGGACTGGCGAGCTTTGCTGGACTAGATGGTCTGTCCTCGTCCAGATTGTTGTAAAGTTCTGGTGTCAGAAGGAGGATTTTGACATCAGCCCTAAACATAACTGGAAGCCAGTGTAACGACATAAAGGCTGGAGTTATTTTTTCATACTTCCCGGTTTATCGTAATTTACATTGTATTCCAAATCACATATCATCAATTGTTTGTAATATAAAGTTACAGTATGGCCTCAATCTCACATACCGTAACACATTTAAAAATGTGGAAATTATGAAAACATTTTGAAATGACATAAGTAACGATATTGTAATGACAGAAATATTTTTTGGTTGTCTGTTTGTTGTAATTGTGTTAATTATGGCAAAATAAACACATTTTTTTTTTAAATCAAGTTAGAAAATGTACACATGCCGTAATTATTCAGATGTTCTCAGACAGGATTAACTGTTTTGAAAGACGTGCGGGGTAAGTGGGCTGGCGATGCTAAATTGGCCCCTGCCAAATAATTCCTGCGCTTTTGTTTTTTACCCCCCCCCCCCCCGGTTTTCTGACTGTAGCGTGCAGCACACTTGCGCACATCCACATTGTGTGCCGTTTACTTTCAGGTTCTGTTTCAGCGACATTTTCTGATAGTGGCATTTGAGGAATTTTGCAGATCCAAAGCAAGATGACTCAGAGTGCCAACACAAAAGCCCACACAGAAGTCACAGACGCGAGACCCGGAGAGAAATGCCAGTCAGTCTGTCCATCTGTGCCGGCAACTTGGTGCTACCTGGGCACTTCTCTGGGTACTTGGAGGCTTTCTGAATGGTCCGCTGCTGCCCTTTACCTGCACCCTCCTAACCCCCCCACCCCATTCCTGTGATCTGAAGCCCCCCTCGCTGGCTCGCTCTCAGCTTAACATTGACTGACTTAACCTTTAGAATTATTTAAGTTTACCGAGCTGCTAATTGCACAGCCTTGCTGCACTCATCCGGCACTCTGTAATTATAAACAGGCGCTTCAGAGTGCCGAGGGGCCCCGCTGGATGGCTCCCATTGTCACTGTCTCCATATGTGGGTCAGACAGGATAATTAAATGCAGCTTCTTCTGCCTTCGTTGTTTATCTGCCATGGAGAGGCGCTAATTATACCTGCAGCCAGCTGGGCTTACTCTCTGACACGCTGCCACCCTCAGATGCGACTCCCACGGAACGCAGCCGAGCAAGAAGTGACACATGCCACGCAGCGGCCAAGCTGCTTCTGTCCGGCTTGATTCGGTTTAAGGGTCTACGGACTCCTTCTGTATCCAGGGGACATTGTAGATGCCAACGGTCCAGACAGTCGGTGCATACAGTGTAATAGATGGCCGGAAGCTCAACCCGGCCGGGACGCCCATAGTAGGGAAAGATGGGGAAAAGCAACCGCTTTGGGACAATACTTCCCCCAGGACATTAGATGGCAGCTTCCCTGCACTGCAGCAATGCCCCAGATTCCTGCAGGGCACCATGGGACATGTAGTTTTATACCAGAGCCCTGCTGGGTACTGTGGGTGCCGCTGCAAGAGAACCTGGGAAGTCAGATTTTCCCCATAGCCCGTAAGTACAAAGTCATATTAATATTTAACTCTTTCAGGGCTGATGTCAACTTTTGTCAAAAGGAGGAGTTGACGGTGGTGATCAACTGTAAACTGTGACAAAACCAACCGTTACATTGGACTCTCATTGCTAGAAGGAAAGCTAGATTTCACCGCGATTCCCTGCGCTCACGTGAATAGCAAGGCGCACACAACAGCAATAATGGCACTGACATCTGGCAAGAGATCAAAGCGAATGCAAAAAGCAAAACACTCCTTGGACAACATCTTGACTATTATCTCTGAACTGGACTATAACTTGTCGGACTCAGATTTTGATACAAGCGTTGAAAAACGAATGTGAGGTTCCAGCTTCAGCTGATCGGTCCCCAGCTAGTCGTGGTACTGACAATTTTCGCCAGGGTGGACTGCCACTTAACAACGATAAGAGGTAGAAACCAGATTGTAATGCACTGCGACTCTCATGTGAAGACAGCCTGGCAGCAAGCCTGCCACTCATTCTTGGCAAACTGGCAGCCACAGCGTGCATTAACAGATGTTTTATGTTGGTTTCTGTGTGAAACCATCCTTTTTTGGAAAAAAATATTAGGGTTAGGGTTTAAAGAGTTAAACAAATTGTAATATTAGATGAATAAAAAGTTATCCAATATCTGTATTATGTGTGTGAAAACGTAATTGCTTCTGTAAGAGACGACCAGGACGTCCTGAGAATGGAAGGATGGGGGAAGGCAGCTACTTTTGGACCCTGCATCCACCAAGACGCTAGATGGCAGCTCCCCTGGAGTATAGCGGTGCCCCTGGGACTCGGAGTTTGCTATCTCAGCCCTGTTGGGGGCTGCCAGGGCCCATATAGCCTGGAAGTACTAGGATGTCAGAAGGATGGGAGCCAGGTTGTCTGGAAGTACTCGAGCATCCTCTGTTTGAGCTGTTGAGGGAGGCGATGGACCCGGATGAAGTCTTTCAGGTCCTTCATGCGGGTGGGGTAGAGGGAACAGCGCAAGTACATGCACTGTATTATGGCTGTTACGTTGCCAAAGACGACGGCATGCATCAGAGCTGGAGAGAAAAGAGGGAGGGAGACAGGAAAGCTTAAGAGAAGCATTGGAGTCATAAATCAAACAGGAGCCGAACCCCTCAACCCGACCCTCTGGAGTTGGAATTAATGAGCAAAGGGGCAGCAAGCCAATGGCTTAGCCTGGCAGCATGGCACACGTTGTGGCAACCCTAATTATAGCTGGTACCTTGGGGATAGGCAAACCAGACTATTTAGAATGTACAGTGCTGTGGAAAAGTATTTGCCCCCTTCCTGATAGCCTCAATTGTTTATGGCTGTCACAATGAATGGCTTCTGATATTGAAAAAAATTGTAATATTACATAAGCAAAAAATTACCCAATATCTGTATTATGTGTGTAAAAACATAATTGCTTCTGTAAGAGACGGCTGGCAGCTCAGCCCAACTGGGACGCCCTGAGAACAGAAGGGTGGGGGAAGGCAGCAACTTTTGGACACTGCCTCCCCCAAGACGCTAGATGGCAGCTCTCCTGGAGTGTAGTATGCTTTGGATTCCCACAGGGCACCATGGGACATGTAGTTTTATACCACAGCGCAGCTGGGTACGCTGCAAGAGAATCTGGGGAGTCAGATTTTCCCCATAGCCCGGAAGTACAAAGTCACGAGGATGGAATTCCCAAAGCTGATTAAAGAACTGGGATTCTCCATCTGAGCTGGAAGTGTGGCAAGTCACATGGGAGGAAGAACAGAAGCACTTCCGGGTCAAGGACTATATAAAGAAGGACTATATAGTGCAGCGGTGCCCTGGATTCCTACAGTGCATCCTGGGACTTGGAGTTCGCTATCTCAGCCCTGTTGGCTGCCGCCAGGGTGTGCTGTAGAAGGACCTAGAGAGTCACGCTTCCCTAATAGCCCGGAAGTACTAGGAAGTCACAAGGACAGGAGCCCCAAAGTACTTCCGGGCTGATTAAAGAACTTGAATTCTCCGTCTGACCCGGAAGTGCTGACAAGTCACGTGGACAGAAGAGCAGAAGCACTTCTGGGTCAAGGACTATTTAAAGGACTGCTGAAGACCCAGCAGGCATGCCCGAGTTGGGAGGAGAAAGAAGGACTGGGTGAAAAGAAAGAGTGAGAGACGAAGAAAGAAGAAAAGAGGAAAGAAAGTGCACGTTTGGGCTGTTGGGGACACTGAACTGTAAATAAATCACGTGTGCTTTTTGTACTTGTGCCTCCAGCGTCTGTCTGTGTCGGGGTTTGCCTTTACATACTGAACAGGCGCACAACGGGGGAATTATCAACCCTGGCTAGTCAGACAAAAAGGGCAACAAAGAATCTTTAAAAAGAAAGGATTTAATTTCAAAAAAAGGCTCTGTTAAACCATGAAGGTCCGGAGAACACAAAAGGCACAGTAGGGAATGCTGAAGAAAAGGCAAGCAAGTCCCAATCTCAAATCCAGAATATGAAACCAAAAACAGAACATAAGGTATAAAATCCGGTAATTCACAAATTATGTAAAGCAGTAAACACAGGAGAACTCATCACCAATGAACCGCAAGGGACTGTGGATTTTCCTCACCCTTTACAGGGTTAAGCACAGCCCCCTGCAGTGATGGACAGGTGGGCCCCGCCTCAAAATACAGCAGAACGCACTTTGATCCAGGAGAACTAAACAATCCGCATTGATAACATAATAGACATTTAAACCCCACCTAGGGGGGCGGTGGTGGGAGGACCCTGGACCCTGAAACGCAACCAAAGATTCAATGGTAGGGTGAGAAGTGACTGGCGCAGAAGCAGAGCTTTTGATTTGAAGGGGTGGAGTCTTTTTTCTTTTTTTTTTTGTGAAGCTCATTTCCTTTCTCTTTCATTCTTTTCTTAGGGTGGCTACACGAGCTGGGCAAGAGACTGGAGTCCCCGTACATCAATAACTCATTAGGGGGGCCATCCATCCGCAGCGCCTACATCGCGTCCCTCTACTTCACACTCAGCAGCCTGACGAGCGTGGGCTTTGGAAACGTGTGTGCCAACACAGACTCTGAGAAGATCTTCTCTATCTGTACCATGCTGATTGGAGGTAAATGCCCAGTCCACTTTCTTATGTGTACCCCAGCTGATGTTAGTGCCGTCTTTAATTGAGATTGTCATTTTTCTTCTGCTTATTGTAATTATGTAATTTAATTGTGATGTTTTTTGTTATTATTTAGTATCTATTGTGATGGAAACCAGGGCATCAATGGTCCAAACCCCCAACTCGTGCACACACACAGAGTCCTGGGATCAAAGCATTTCAGGAGAAGAACCACATGCCAGCTGTGAAACATGGTAGTGGAAATGTTATGGTTTGAGGGCTGCATTGCTACGTCAGGGCCTGGGCAGTTTGCACTGACTGAGTCGACTCTGAACCCTGCATCATATCAAATAGTATTTGAAGAGAACTTAAGACCATCTGTCCAAAGATTGAAGTTGAACCGGATATGCACAATAATGGATTCAAAGCACACTAGCAAATCCAGCAAGGAGAACTGTAGGGTTATGGGGTGGCCTAGTCAGAACCTTGAATTAAATCCCATTGAAACTTTGTAGAGGGGATTTGAAACAAACAGAACATGCAAGAAAGCCCACACACTTTTCATGGCAGAGTGCAGAGGCGGCCTTAGGGGTGTGCGGGGCACAGGGCTGACCAACCCCACGCGGGGCCGGTTACGTCAAACTCTGTTACCGGTATGTGTGGACTGTACACACCTGGGCACAAATTTAATACAAATAATGTTAACATACACCGGATTTTCTCATTACAGTATTCAGCTACATTTGTACAAGAAAGCACACAGACTTTATCAAAATATAACGATATAATCTACTAAAAAAGTCCAATTCATAACTCATGACAATACCACGACAGTGCGAAATGCGGTGTCATGCGGAAATTAGCAGGGCCTCTTCTAGAAAAAGCACCCAAATACTCTGAGTGTCGATATGCAGGATGTCACAGTCATAACTCACCTTGATGTCACGTCAGCCGGTTAACATGTTTGTGTGCATTAATATTCAGACATGTTTATGGGCTACAAATAAAATGTGAGTTTCAGTGTTTCGGCAGGAAGTGTGAAATTAGCGTCGAGGTATCATCATGAAATCTCTTATCGGTTTCCAAGTTCCGAGACGAGAATCCACTTTTCTTGTCTTCCAATTGGAGAAATCGTGGTTGACATCTTTGTACTCTAATCTGGATCTGCAATGTCTTTTTCTATAAATAGGAGAAGTCAAAACAGGGACTAATGGGCTCTACCTATTTTAGGAAGGGGTTATACTGGCAACCCTTTTCCAGGCGATGAAGGTGGGCTATGGAATGTTTTCAAAGACGTACATATACAGAATTTGACCCTGAAAAGGGATTTGAAAAGGGTTCCTCTTAGAAGCATCTCAAGTATATAGATATATATATATATATATATACTGGAGAATATAACTTGACCAATTTGTTGAACGGGACATGAGGACCTCAAAAGCGGGGTCCTCAATTAGGTGCGGAGCCTGGAGCAGTTGCCCCACTTGCCACCCTCAAATGCCACTCTTGGCGGAATGGTCAAAAATATCACCAAGTCGATGTCAGGGACTGGTGGGCAGTTATGCAAAATGCCTACAAGAAGTCAGTCAGTCATTTCCCAACCCACTATATCCTAACACAGGGTCACAGGGGGTCTGCTGGAGCCAATCCCAGCCAGCACATGGCGCACACCCTAACCTGCATGTCTTTGGACTGTGAGAGAAAACCGGAGCACCCGGAGGAAACCCACGCAGACACGGGGAGAACATGCAAACTCCACGCAGGGAGGACCCGGGAAGCAAACCCAGGTCTCCTTACTACAAGGCAGCAGCGCCACCATGCCGCACCCTACATGAAGTCGTATCTTCTAAAGAGGGCAATGCCAGCTTCTGAGGCCAAAGGGTTTACTTACTTTTTCCCTGGTGGACGATTATATCCAGTGAAGTGTTCTGTTGAAGAAATTGTTGAAAAGTTTCTCTATTCAAGTTGTGACAGCAGGGGTTGCTGTTGACCCCTGAGCCCCGCAGACAATACGTCCAAATACCAGGTAACAGTCCCAATAATGAATTTTATTTTTACAGTAATGTGCACAAAGCACCTCCACTATTCTCAATAATAAATCAATGATAAATAATAATCAATAACAAATCCTCCTTTCCACCCAGCAGCTCCGTCACACTCCCACCCAACTCTGGCTCAGTCTGCTGGGGTTTCCCACAGTCCTTTTATATTCCTTGACCCGGAAGTGCTTCTGTCCCTCAGTCCATGTGATTTTATAGCACTTCCGGGTCAGATGAAAATGTCTGCTTTTGATGAAAACACTCGTGCCTCCCTGCAGCATCCCATGGAGGCCCCCACGGTATCCAACAGGGCTGTGAAGCTGAACTCCAATGTCCATGATGCCTTGCTGGAATTCGGGGCAGCTCCATGTTGCAGGGAGGACTCCATCTAGCAGCGTGGGGGTATTGGCCGGGATAAACAGCCGGCCATATATCACAAAGTATATCACCTTTATCTGTTGGCACTGTTTGTATGAAGAGCTAATGTTTGCCTGCTCAAAGTCAGCCATTTTCTTGGGGTGTATTTACTTTTTCACATGACTGTAGTCCTCCCTCTGGCTGTATATTGGGCAGGGAAGAGGCTCTCAGCAGTGGTTCATTGAGTTTGTTGGTGGGTCATTTGAGATTATGGTTTGCTGTTTGGATGTATTTGGCCTTGTGATTATTTTTGCTCTGTTCGATGGATTTCTGGGTCATGATTTGGGACTTTTTGCCTGGGATTGCCTTTTCCACAACTCCCTTTTGCTCTTTTTTTTATATATAGTTCCTATTCCGTTTATAAACATTTTTCTTTTAGAAAGATTTTTTTGGGTGAAATTTGTCTCTAATAAGCCAGACAATCTAAGGTAAGTGGGGACTTTACGGGTATTTTTGATCTTTTGAAGCTAAAAAAAAAAAAAAAACTCTTTTAGGCCCGTGTAGGCCGAAGCTGACCATTAGATTTTGGGGTCTGGTGCTCTGGGCCGACTTCTATTCTGGGTGAGGCCCCATTCTGCTTTTTTGGCTCTTTTTTGAGGCCTTATACCCTTCCATATCATTGCTCACTCCAACTCACTCCATAGTTTACACTGAGTCACAGTGCTGTGAAAAGGTTTTAGCCCCCTTCCTAGTAACATTTTGCACAATAAATAATCTCAGTCATATTATCCGTTACTTTGGACAGCTGCTTGACTAAGGAAGTGTGGACACTAGATGGCACTGTTGCCCCTTTAAACCCAACAGACAGACACTCAGGACACCAGGTTAAAGCACCAAGAAGTTATTTTAATAGTTCTCTTCTTTAAACAGTGCTCCCCAAGTACCATAGCCACAATAGCACAAGTGAATAAATATAATAATCACAATTTTCTCTCTTCTCTATCTCTTCCACACCTCCACCTGACTCCGGCTCAACTTGCTGGGCTTTCAGCAGTCCTTTATTTAGTCCTTGACCCAGAAGTGCTTCTGTTCTTCCTTCCACGTGACTTGCCACACTTACGGGTCAGATAGAGAATTCAAGTTCTTTAATCAGCCTGGAAGTACTTTGGGGCTCCCGTCCTTGTGACTTCCTAGTACTTCCGGGCTATTAGGGAAGCGTGACTCTCCAGGTCCTTCTACAGCACACCCTGGCGGTACCCAACAGGGCTGAGATAGCGAACTCCAAGTCCTGGGATGCCCTGTGGGAATCAGGGGCACCGCTACACTATATAGTCCTTCTTTATATAGTCTTTGACCTGGAAGTGCTTCTGTTCTTCCTCCCATGTGACTTGCCACACTTCCAGGTCAGATGGAGAATCCCAGTTCTTTAATCAGCTT
>JANRMT010062850.1:24053966-24068129 GCA_026402145.1 Polypterus bichir lapradei | reverse complement strand
CGTTTACATATTCCATTATGAATCAATTTGGCTAACTTGCGACGAGTTACAGTATAGCCGATTTATTTCATTAGTTCTAGGAGTAGGGTGGAGTGGCAAATCGTTGTTGAACGCACCCAGGCTTCATTTAAGTTATAAGGCAAGTACAAGTAGAGGGGGTAATAAAACAATGATTTGGAGTTAAAAAGAGTATGTCGGAGTACGTGGAACGAATAACAGAACGCGACTTTTGTAAGAATGAAGCAAACATCCTTGGAATTTAAAGTGGAGAAGGGGGGCAGAGTATTTTCTGATTTTTTACCGAACTGTTTCCCTTTACGATGAGTACGAAACGTAAACGAATTGTAGTTTCAATGGATACGCGTCTTAAGGCGCTAAAGCGGTTGGATAACAGTCAATCTGTGGCAAAAATTTGTGCCGAACTTGGTGTTGGGAAAAGCACGGTAAACGACTGGCGAAGAGACGGGCGTTCCATCGAAGATTTCTGTTCGAAAATTCAGTCTGATAAAAATCTGCCCGAGAAAAAAACCCGTGTGCGAAATCATGGAAGAAGCCTTGTGGATGTGGTTTCTTCAGAAACGTCGAAGAGGTACAGTACATACAGTACCCTAGAGCAGCGGCTCTCAAACTGTGGGGCGCGCACCCCTGGGTGGGGCGCTGAAGCTGTACAGGGCGGGGCGTCGAATAAGTGAACAAGATATCAAAATTAATTTTTTACATTTTTATTTCAAATTTAAATTTGCAAGCAAATAATCACAACGAATGCATTATAACTAAAATTAAAATAAAACATTTCTAAGGCATAGATCTAATGACTAATATGTGCCTGCTTTAAAGTACACAGCCTGTCCAGGTTTGGTTTGATGTTCGAGATATCGAGACACTCTGAGCTCCTTTTGTATTTGAAGTTTGTTTCTATGACGAGCGGCTCCGCTGCTGCTGCTTTTATAATCACGTATTTTCACTCCAGAAAGTTCGAGACGTATCGGTATCTGCCGCGAACATTCGGGTAACAGTAGCTCAGGTGATAATGCGGCGCGACTGCACCACATTGGCAGCGTAGCCAATATTGCCAACTTGAGTTAAATAATTTACTGCGTATTGGGTTATTTTCACGATACAACTAACAGCGGTATAATATTTGTCGGATAAAAATCCATTCGTCTCGCACAGATTGACTTCATCGTTGTCCTCGTTTACGAGATTTTTAAAAATCAAAACATATTTAATCGTTTCTTTACATAAAAAAAATAATTAAATTAGAATAAATAATTTATTCTTTGTTTTTGGGATTAGAATTACTACCAAAAACCACACAAGGCATTTTAACAGTTATTAAAGCACTTTAAAAAATAAATTGCAAATATTTCATCGAAGTTAGCCGAACACATGCAAATCTTATGGAAGTAAAAATGATAGGATGTCGCGACACCGCACGAGTATCATACCTTTGTTAGTTGTATCAGGGGTTATTCTCATCTATTTTATATTATGCAGGGGGCGCAGAATTATTTCAGGTAATTCTGCCTTAGAAATATTTTTCTACATGAAAATAGGTACTGCGGTGGGCCGGCCGCCCTGCCCAGGGTTTGTTTCCTCTGTTGGCTGGGATTGGCTCCAGCAGACCCCCGTGACACTGTAGTTAGGATATAGCGGGTTGGATAATGGATGGATGGATGAATGGATGAAAATAGGTATGCGTCAGATTAACCGTCCAAAACAGTAACCGGCCATGGCTCAAGTCCCAAGGTGTCCAGTTAAGAGGGACTGTACTGTAATATGAAAATACAGCAAATACAGTGTTGAAAACATATAATAAGAGATATTCATAAATATAAAATAACTTTAATGGCAGCTTTTTCTGTAATATTTTGATCATTTTATATTTTTGTTATATTGCAAAATTTTATAATCATTGCTACAATTCATATTATTTTAATGGTGAAAACCATTTCTAAGTAGAAAAACCCAAGCCGGTTGTAAAATCATAAATTAAAGGGTTCTTCACCATCCCTTCTATGTTTATATAAATATCTCTGTAAAAAAATAAAAATGATTTGTTTATTTTTGTCTATCACTTTTAACAGTGAATTTCTGTTTGTTCATTTTATAATTTTTTTAACGTACCTAAATTCTCGAATTGCGCCCCCCCCGAAAAAAAATCAAATTGCGCCCCATGTTGGGAATCACTGGTCTAGAAGCTTCTTTCAGAAGGCCTCAGAGAGCTCTTTGGATCTCAGCACGGTGATGGGACGCACCTCAGCGACAGAAGAGCAAACCAAACGAAATCTCTTAAAGTTTAAATACCGTATATATTCGCGTATAAGGCGGGTCTTGAAAGTCTTATACGCCCGTTCAAAAATACAACACTTAAATTTAAAATTTTTTTTACATCTTCTTGCCTCCTCCAATCTCTGATCAGTTTCTCAGACGCATTGAATTTTGTTGCAGCAGCGTAGTTACCAGTTTCTTTCGCCACTTCAACAACTTTTCATTTAAAACCAGCTTCATACGTATTTTCTTCTGATCGAACGCTCCATCGCAGATAAGGGATGCTCTTATCATAAAAGTGTATGACGGGGTGAGATACAAAAAAACACAAAACAGTGCAAACGTCGCTTCAGAATAGTTTGGGTATTACCGTGTGGTCACGTAGGTACAGAGAAAGAAAAGGCCGTGTGCTCCGTGGTTATTCTCGGAGGTGGGTGTTAGCATATTGTAATCTCTTGGACCAATAGCGTGAGATTCCCGCATTCGACTTATACGATCGACATTATAAAATACCGGAAATTATACGATAAAATCAAACCCGACTTGTACGCGGGAAAACTTAAACGCGGTAAGTGGACGGGCTCAGACGAGATCCTCTGAGGTGATGTTGTGATCATCTGCACCTGCTTCTGATTTGGGGTTGTGATAAACGGAGGGGTGCACTTACTTTTTCCACATGCGAAGCTTGAATTTATGTTTGTTTGAATTAGAGAGTGGAGTTCAAATTGTACACGAGGCCTGATGTCTAGTATATGCCTTTTATCTTGAGATCAAATCTTATGTCCGCATATGTTAGGAAAGACCAAACATCTCATGGGGGGTACTTACTTTTTCACAAGAGAGCATTTCTGAGTCATTTTGGGTTTTTATATGTATACAGTTTCTGTCTGTTAGATCATTTTTAACAATTTGTTTTTGCCACCTTGATTTTTATTACTTACGCGGTGCGTCTTATCAGTCGCACAGCCACATCAGTCGTGCCTGTGGTGTCGTGTGACGTCACATATTAATGTTGCGACGTCTGCATTTTCAAATCTCCCCTTCTCTTTAGTGCTCATTATGTCTAATTGAGGCTCAGGCTTGATTCTCTTTTCTGATTCCCTTTTCGTTTTTTTTTTTTTTTTTGCCCTCTTGTGCTGGTTACACGTTCTTGATTGTTCTCCTGGGATTTTTGTGACCCTCGCTATTCCTCTCTGACCTTGATTCTCCAACTAATTCATCATCTCCTGGTCCTTCACGTCTCCTTAACTCTCACAAAAGGCCAAAACTGGGGGTGCAGGCCTCAAAACATCCTACACCAGCTCCAAAAGCAGCCAAACTCAAATAGCAGGCTTCAAGGCCTACTTGGGCCCCCAAAAAAAAGGACTTTTAATGGGAAACTCCGCCCCAAAAATGTTTGTTTTTTTTTCCTCTATGTTTTTTACCGGGCGGCACAGTGGCGCAGTGGTAGTGCTGCTGCCTCGCAGTTAGGAGACCCGGGTTCGCTTCCCGGGTCCTCCCACCGTGGAGTTTGCATGTTCTCCCCGTGTCTGTGTGGGTTTCCTCCGGGCGCTCCGGTTTCCTCCCACAGTCCAAAGACATGCAGGTTAGGTGGATTGGCGATCCTAAATTGGCCCTAGTGTGTGCTTGGTGTGTGAGTGTGGATGTGTGTGTCCTGCGGTGGGTTGGCACCCTGCCCAGGATTGGTTCCTGCCTTGTGCCCTATGTTGGCTGGGATTGGCTCCAGCAGACCCCCGTGACCTTGTGTTCGGATTCAGCAGGTTGGAAAATGGATGGATGGATGTTTCTTACCCCAGTAGATGAGTCCAGAAAGTGACAGACAGGAAGCTCCTTCACGTGAAAAAAAATTCATGTTTTTGAATTAAAGACAGGACTCTTGACCAATGAATGAGGCAGAGAGGCGGATCTTCAAGTCAAAAGTACAGGCTTGTGTGAAGGGGGAATCCTGTCGGGGGGCTTCTCTCATTTTCCAGTATTTAGTTAAAAATGCAGGCATTTGGCATGTTGTGAGGATGCAACTGGATGACTTGACATGCGGATTGCTCAGCACGAGTAACATGAGATTCTGGTCACCGCTGGCTGCTATTCTATCATAAAATTTTTTATGTTTGTTCTCTATAAAAACATTACATTTTATTCTTGGCCATCACTATAAATAATGTGGGGTAAGTAAAATATAAAAAAAAATATACACATTTGTGGGTAGAGTATTTCTTTAAAGGTCAACAATATGCTTTATATGTGGCAAATCTACAAAATTGTCCTTCAAGGGAGAGGAAGCCATAAAAACCTCTAAGCTTAAAGGAGGGCAAGGCCAGTGAAGAATCTTAATATAGAAAACCTCTAAATTTATAAAAATGAAAGTAAGCAAAAAAAAAAAAGACAAACCAGCCCAATCCAGTAATCAGAAACCAAAACTCCACAATAAACTAGAAGATCAAATACAAAACTCAACTGACGACATCTTTCAGTGGACCACTCAGGAACTCGTTTGAGTGTCCGGGTAAGAGCATCGACCGTGTGGTGTGGCGGCAAGACACAAAAACGTTTAAACCTGTTGAGGACACGTTCTGGAGAATGTTATATACAAATGTCTTAGGGTAAGAGCCCTCAGTGACGCACACCAACGCGTCAGGAATTCCTAAAAATGAAAGAATACGGGCCCGTTACTACAGCAGGCTTCAAGGCCTGCACAGGCCCAAAATGGGGGCTTAGGCTTTTAAAAGTTCAAAACTCTAAAAAAGATACTCAAAAATGGTCTCCAAGGGAGAGGATGACCGTAAACCTCAGGCGTGAAAAAAAAAAAAAATTGCAAATGTAGCAAAAAGAACCAGGAAAAGGCTGAGAGGGGCCAAATACCAACACCAGAAATGGTCACGTAATGAACTAAATGAAGCCTACATGAGGCAGTAAATAGGAAAAGCAACAATCAAAAACGAGAGCGGAGACTCCAGCAATCAGTCATCACTCAGTCAGTCATCTTCCAACCCGCTATATCCTAACACAGGGTCAATCCCAGCCAACACAGGGCACAAGGCAAGAACAAACCCCGGGCAGGGCGCCAGCCCACTGCAGGGTACACACACACTAGGTACAATGTTGAATCACCAGTGCACCTAACCTGCATGTCTATGGACTGTGGGAGGAAACCGGAGTACCTGGAGAAAACCCACTCAGACAAGGGGAGAACATAAAAACTCCACGCAGGAAGGACCTGGGAAGCAAACCCGGGTCTCCTAAATGCGAGGCAACAGCACTACCACTGCGCCACCGTGCCGCCCTTCAGAAACTCAAAAAAATCGAAAAAATGCAAAGAACTTACAAAAACAAAAACTACCAGGAAATGCAAGAGCATTGTAGCAGAAAAAAACAAGATGGGTTCAGCTGCAGACCTCCACAGCTCCACCATTCAGTAGCTCCACCTGGTGGCCAGTTGGATTGTAGGGTTTTGTCACCTGGTTTACTCGACTTACGTCAGACAACTCCTCACACAACCCTCATCTTAACCACAGTGTTACCAGGTGTCATCACTGACGTGTCACATAAAGCGACAACCAACTCAATGGAGTGGAGCTCTGGAGGTCCGCAGTTGGGGTCCATTGAGGAAAACACACACAGTAGCCAGGGACAGATAAAGTAATGTCTGTCTCTCTCCATCTGTTGTGGACCATCAAGGGGGCATATCGCCCACCCAAACCCTGATGCAGACAGGCTGAGACACTAGTGCAAAACAGCAAGTGGGGAAGCGTCTTTCTCTTGCTCCCCACTTCACAACGCCGTACACAAAGCACCAACTAATACATCCCAGGCCTTTCTTCCTTCTCTGT
The DNA here is from genome assembly GCA_026402145.1 of Polypterus bichir lapradei. Lineage (NCBI taxonomy): Eukaryota > Metazoa > Chordata > Cladistia > Polypteriformes > Polypteridae > Polypterus > Polypterus bichir. The sequence goes on along the minus strand of JANRMT010062850.1, from coordinate 24,062,031 downwards.
TTCTCGCTCTTCCTCTGTCACCTCCACTCTTCCTCACGTGCTCCCGACTCTGGCTCACTCACTGACTGATGGTGAAGCTGTTGTACCCCCGGTGGTTCTTGACCCTCATCCGGCTGCACTTCCAGGTGTGGGTGAAGTGGTGCCCCAAAGGGAATAGCTGTGGCTGCAGCGCCCTCTGGCAGCGCCCACGGAGCCCAACAGGGCTGCTCCAAACTACAACTCCCAGAAAACCCTGCAGAAACATGTGGTGCAGTAGCAACCCAGGGGGGCTGCCCTCTAGCATTTTGGGGAGGATAATGTACTAAAGAGGGTCGCTCCCTTGGTCCTTCCACCCAGCTAGTGTTCCTATCAGGTAATGGTCCTGGCCATCCATCACGCTGTCATGTAGCGTCTTTCCTATTTATCTGTCCTTCTTAGAGCACCTTCCATTTCTATCTATCTATCTATCTATCTATCTATCTATCTATCTATCTATCTATCTATCTATCTATCTGTTATATAGTGCTTTTCATCCATCTATCTATCTATCTATCTATCTATCTATCTATCTATCTATCTATCTATCTATCTATCTATCTATCTATCTATCTATCTATCTATCTATCCTATAGCACCTTTCCTATTTATTTATCTAAAAAATTGAGAGCTTGGCCTATCGGCTCGGCCCACTCTTCACCACAGCTGACCAATAAGATGTCCACATCACTGCAGATGCTACTACTGATCTCCCGCTCCCAGCTTCCCTCACTCGGGAGCAAGACCCCCAAGATACTTAAAGGTCCTCCACTCCAGGCTCAGCTGGAGAGGGGGCTTCACCTCGTTCCACCTGAGGGCCGTGACCACCATGGACTTGGAGGTGCTGATCCTCGTCCCAACCTCTTCAAACTCAACCACAACCCCCAAAGCTGCAGGACCACAGCATCTGCAAAAAGCAGACATGCAATCCTGAGGTTACCCCACAGGACCCCGTCCACCCCTTGGTTGTGCCTTGAAATTCTGTCCATAAAAATTATAAACGGAATCGGCGACAAAGGGCAACAGCCCTGACAGAGTCGCAAGCCCACCGAGACTGACTTAAGTTAAGTCTGACTTAACTGTTGGCAATGCACAGCACACCAGGGACTATGATAGCCCATAACAGCAGACCTGGCACCCCACACTCCTTTGGGACCCCTCGCAGGATACGCTGAGGTACACGGTGGTATCCACAAAACACACGTGGACTGGTGGGGCATACCTTACTTACATGAACCTCCACACCCCCAGAACCCTTGTGAAGATATAAAGATAGTCCAGTGTTCTGTGTTCTTGTTCCTCCTGACTCCAAAGTTTGGACCCTCCTTTCCAAAACTTTAGCTTAGGCCTTCCTAGAGAAGCTGAGATGTGTGGTCCCCTAAAGTTGAGACACACCCTCCTAGTTCCCTTTTCTTAAAGAAACTGACCACCACCACCACCATCCTGGTCTGCCAATCCAGAGGCACTGACCCCGACCTCCCCGCAGTGTTGAATGGCCAGCACAGCCCAACAACATCCAGAGCCTTGGGGTCTTATCTGATGATCTGAAAATCTGATGTCTCAGCAATTATGCTGAGGTATCTCAGACCTGCTGCTGTTCTCTCAGCAACATAATGACCGAAAAACGAAAAAAAAAGGGTCAAAAAGACCAGGAGATGAAAGCAAAATTTGTCAACTAAAGCAAAGGGTCAAAGTCAGGAAGACAAACATAAGGCGCACCGAAGCTCGAATGCTAATCCAAACTGCGACACGTCTGAATACCGGCGCCATCACACCACCTTTAGAACTGTCCGGGTAAATCCACAATCCTGGTAAACGGCGCCCTTTACACCGTCACATCTATGATGTCATCATATGGTGGGCGGTGTGGCATCCTGGTGAAGGCTTTGGACTTTATCACCCCGAGGTGGCAGGGGTCCAGTCTCACTAGTGACGCTGTGTGGCAATGAAAGAGCCACTTCACCTGCCTGTGCGCCAACCGTACCTCAAATGTTGTAATTCGCCCTGGATGAGGGCATCAGGCTAATAATAATAATAATAATGAGGCCACTTTTGAAGGCCACACCCCCTAGCAACAGGTCATCACAGCATAGAAACCAATATCCAAAATGGCGGTGCCCACTAAAACACAGTCAAAGGCATTCAAGTGTTTAGTGAGGGACGGGTCTAGGCATCCACACGTTTTCTCACCCGCTCGTCTACTTCAGGTGTCGTGGAAAGTCAGCAACTAATTGGGCAGCATTGGGGGCAAAGGCAGGAACAAACCCTGGACGGGCCGCCAATGGGAATTGTATTATCGGACATGTGTTTTTTATTATTTGTAAATGTGTATATTTCTGTTATTTAGCTCACTTTGCACTTTATATGAATCCGATACGACTCCTGTAATTAGTGTATATAAATGTGTTTCTACGCATCCCTGTGTAGGGCCGTGAAGAATTAGGGGCCACCTTTACCTTTGAGGGCACGATAATCAAAGTGCATGTGGTCATTCTAGGCGTACGGCCCACCGTGAACCGTGCCCCGTCCCGGTCCCACCCTTCTCACCTGTCTCTTGATGACCCCAGCACTGTTCAGTGTTTATGTGGGGGGGTGGGGGGTCTGCCACCGGTACCAGCTCTCAGCTCTCCCCTGTGCCCTCGTTAGTCGGCTGCCCAGGCATGCGGAATGTACACACGGACTTCGACGCATGCACGACGATTAAATGCTCTACTTTGGTAAGCCTGGCTGTGCCTCATTTTGTTGTGTTCACGTTTTTACCTGAATATATCGAGCCACGTGTGTGTGTGTGTGTGTTGGTTTGGGGGGGGGGGGTAGTGCAAATCCACACCGTTACACCCACTGCAAAGGATTCCCAATCTGTAGCTGGATTTCATTCCAAAATTCCCCCCAAACCTAATCAGATTCCTCAAGAAGCTCCTTTGGGTCCGGTGGACCAGCGGCTCTACTTTGAGGTCTCTAAGGCTTAGCCCGGACCCCCCACCCTCCCGTGAAGGAAGCTCATTCCCACCACTTGTATCCCCCATCTACTTCTTTCAGCCCCGGCCCACAGCTCGTGACCACAGATGAGGAGAGGAATGTCAATTGACCACTAAATTGAGATCTTGGCCTTTCGGCTCGGCCCACTCTTCTCCACAGCTGACCGGTATGATGTCCACATCACTGCAGATGCTTCTACCAATCTCCCACTCCCAACTTCCCTCACTCGGGAACAGGACCCCCAAGATACTTAAAACTCCTCCACTCGAGGCTCACCCGGAGAGGGCGCTCCACCTCATTCCACCTGAGGACTGTGACCACCATGGACTTGGAGGTGCCGATCCTCATCTCACCCACAAACCCCCCTACCAAGTGCACAGCCTGACAAAGCCAGGAGGACCACAGCATCCACAAAAAAGGAGAGATGCGGCCCTGAGGTCACCAAACAGGACCCTGTCCACCCCTTGGTTGTGCCTCAAAATTCTGCAGCTTCAGCACCCCCTGGCGTGGTTTGGAGCACCCATGGAGCCCAACAGGGGTCCTCCAAACCACAACCCCAGGCATGCCCTGCAGGGACCTGTGGTGCAGTAGCAACCGGGGGGGGCTGCCCTCTAGTGTCTTGGGGAGGATACTGTCCCAAAGAGGGTCTCTCCCTTGGCCTCCCCAACCAGCCGGCATTCCAACCTGGTAATGGTCCTGGCCATCCATCACACTGTCCTATAGCACCTTTCCTATTTATTTTTCTGCAAAAGCAGAGATGTGATCCTGAGGTCACCAAACAGGACCCCGTCCAACCCCTTGGCTGTGCCTCGAAATTCTGTCCATAAAAATTACCACCCTGGTACCCCACACTCCTTTGGGACCCCTCACAGGATACACTGAGGTACACGGTGATATCCACAAAACACACACAGACTGGTTGGGCATATCTTACATACCATCCAACCCCCCCCCACCCAGAATCCTTGTGAAGATGTAAAAATAGTCCAGTGTTCTGTGCCTGTGACGATATCCACGTTGCTCCTCATGAATCGAAAGTTTGAACCCTCCTTTCCAGAACTTTGACTTAGGCCTTCCTAGGGAAGCTGAGGTGTGTGGTACCCTAAAGTTGGAAAACACCCTCCTAGTTCCCTTTTCTTAAAGTAACTGACCACCACCACCACCGGTCTGCCAAACCGGAGGCACTGACCCCAACCTCCACGCAGTGTAGAACAGCCATGTCAGCCAGGACAGCCCAACGACATCCAGAGCCTTCAAGACTTCTGGGGTAATGTCATTTATCCTTGGGTCCCTCAGAGATTTCAGATCCAGTGATGGGTGAGTGAGTTCCCCTTGGAGTCCTCTGACCCTAAGGAAGACCGGAGGTTCTCGAAACGCCCCTTCCCGCTGCCCAACTATATCTCTAGAAGAGGTCATCAGCACTCCAACCCTGCTATAAACAGCACGGCTAAAGCTCTGCTTTCCTCCTGAGTTAACCTGATGGTTTTCCAGAATCGCTCTGAGGCCAATCAAGAAGTCTTTGTCCATCTCCTCACCAAACTCCTCCAACACTCAAGTTTTTGCTTCAATATTTACCATCGCCACGTTGCACTTGGCTTATTGGTACCCGTCAGGTCACTATGATGTGCCACAAGCTAGCTGAGCTCAGAAGGTCTAATGGCTCCCTTTACTGCTGGCATTCACCACCACCGGGTTCAAAGATGGCCAACACAACAGGCCCCAACAACCTCACAGCCCAGCTGAGCAACCTCAGCCATGGAGATATGGAACAAGGCCCATTCAAGTTCAACATCCTCAGCCTCTCTCAGGGTCAGGTAAGGTTGGGGTCATGCACTGGTACAGCACGTTGCCACACCCACCACACAACAAAACAACTCGGAATCCCGGCTGCCAACCACCGAGGCAGACACGCAGTCGAGTCTCACCCTCCAGAAATGACCCTCTATCTGCTGCAGCCAGGTGTTACGTGGGTGTCCCCTTGGCCTGGTCCTCACCCATGAGGATCCTGTGAGGCGGACCACCCATGAGGAATCGTGCCACATGGCTGTAGTCCTGTAACTGACGCTCCCTCACACTGCAGGTCATGTGCCTCATTCGGGACTCCGTGAGCAACACAAAGTCAAACCAGCGGGACCCAAGGATTCTCCGAAGAGACACACATGAAGGAGTCCAGTCTTCGTCTCAGGTCACTGGATAGCGGCCATGTCTCACAACCATAGAGCAAGACAGGAAGCACCAGGATTCTAAAGACTTGGACCTTCATCCTTTTACATAGATATCGGGAGCGCCACACACCCCCTTTCCAGTGACTTCATGACCCCCCCCATGCACTCCCAATCCGTCTACTGACTTCGTAGGAGGAGTCACCAGAGACATGAATGTCACTGCCGAGGTAAGTAAACCTCTCGATGAGGTGACGCTCTCTCTGCAGACAGACACACTGCTGATGGCCGTGACCAAGAGGTCATTAAAGGCTTGGATGTTGTTTTTTATCAGGACCCTCAGACCCCTCACTCAGTCTCTCGAGAGCCCCAAACAGAGCCTCTATTGACTCCACGAAGAGCACAGCCTCATCATCAAAGTCAAGATCAGTGAATCTCACTTCACCAACAGATGCCCCACAGCCACCGGACCCCACAGCCCTGCCCACCACCCAGTTTATGAGATAAGAGATAAGGCCAATTTATCTCTCCTGGGAAGAAAGAGAAATTCATCCGGAGGTGTGAATCGAAGATTTCCACTATTTGGGGTTCTGCCAAATGTTCCTTGTACTCCCCCTCTATGCAATTGGGCCCTTCATCTGCTTTAATTCGCTACAAGGTGAGTTGACCCCAAAATTGGGGGGGGGGGGGGGTTAAAGCCTCCTGAAGGTGCAATGAATTGGAAAGAAGAAACCAGAATGAAAGGACATAGAGAAAGAGGAGAGAGATGAGGGGAGAAAGGGAGTGCTTGGTGGGCAAGCATGTGAGCTACTCCACCGGGTGGCCAGCTGTTCAAGATCCAGTTGGGGACCACTTCTGTTTCCCCCTTGCTACCTTCATTCTTTGATCATCTCACTTTAGTAGCTCCTACAAGCATCAATTTGGATGTGTGTGCCTCCAGGGCATCATTCCAAGTGAGGAGAGGTGCCATATAGGGCACCCTGTGATGTGGCAGTAGATCCAGCTTCATTGTATATAGGGTGCCACACCAGGAAGCTTAGCTGTATGGTAAAAGTGGAGACGATTCCAGGGCGTGAAGCACTGACACTGCTGCAGATCCTCTTGTTGAACCTTTGACAATCCTCTTGTTTAATCTCAGATGGCATTCAAGCTTAATGAAGCCTCCTGGATCTACTTTGAGTCGAGGGGGGGAGCAGACCCTAAAGACCTAGGAGTTCACAACCGACTCCTTCATCACTTCAGCAGCTGGCAGGTAGGCTGCACTTCACGGAAGAGCAACCTCTGCCACGCTGGGACTGGCAACTACGTCTGCTGTGGCCATTCATCATCGTCATTCTTGGGACGCGGGGCTGCTCGCACATCAACCATTTAAAGGCAGCCCTGAGCGAGGGGGGCTAATGGAGCCCCAGAGCTTCAAACACGCATTGTGAGGACTCCAGCTTCAATTAACTTTACTCTGATTGATATGGCACAGAGGTAATGGTGGCACCGAGTGCCACGCTCAGATAAATGACGCCATCCTGCTGCTGCTCGGCTCGGCATTTTAAACCATTGGGGGTGTGTGTGAGGTGGCAGAATGAGGCGCGCCTGCTTTGAACATTGTGCCGCAAATTGCAAAAATGGGAAAGAGAAAGGAGATGGGTGTGCTACATGGAGGGGTCTCAGGGATGGCTACAGGTTGCAATTGAGTCTGTTTATATGTGTTTTAAATTAAATACAGCTATTTAAATTAAAAGAAAAAACTTGCTGCAATTAAAATAGCAATTTATGAATTTGCTGATGGAGTGCAGAAAGCATCTGCAGTCAGGGGACCGGCAGTGGGGGGGCTCATCTCCATATTATCAGACCGAAGCTGGATTTAATGATGTCATGAAGAGGATTCAAAGTTGGTTTGTCGTTGGTACTAATGATGACAATTCTTTACATTTATAGAATGCTGTCCTCGCTACTCGATGCGCTTAAGGCCTGAAATTAGATTTACGTCACCCTAAAGTGGGCTTGAAAAAAATGTCAAAAAAACGGGAAAAATTAGTAACACCAGCCTGAGTCGTTCTCTTCTTCTGCCGTATTATGAACGGCAGCGTGGCATGTGCTAAAAACAAAATGTGTTTCCTTCCATTTTATCACAGCTTCTCATCGGTACAATATGCAGGTGTACAACCACGTTGGCTTTTTCAAAAATGTAAAGTTTCGGTTTGATAATAAAAAAAAAAAAGTCATGTTGTCGGTGTCGTGGTCCGAGGGAGCCCTCAAAAGCACAAGGTACCAAAAACGCTTTCCAGAGTTGCCCACTAGCGGGGGAAAACACAGACAAAAACCCCAACTAGATAACCAATGGGATGAAAACAAATCCTTATTAAAATAAAAGGTTTATTTTTCCAAAGACCCCCACAACATACAAAGGTCATATTTCAGCCAGCATCTCCCCCCTGGCTGTTATTCAGTTGTGTTTAATGTTATATTAATGCTTCTTTCGTTGACAATTTTCTATGTGTGTGTTGGGAAAGGGGTGTGGCCTTGGTTATGACCCTTGTGTTTTGTGGGTGGATCCCTCAAGTATCGGGGGTCACCTGCCAACCACCGCCTAGGAACAGCCCTCCAGCCCATTTAAGGGCGGGCCTCCCAGAGTTCCTGGCGGTTCATTTGGGGTCTCACCTTGTGATCTTCTGGATTTTGAACCCTTGCTCTGTTTTTGACCTCACCTCTGCATTTTACATTGGGATTGCATTTATTGTTATTTTGAAATCTCTGCTCTACTCTCGATTTTTGGATTCTGTTTCGGGACTCTGTTTACTGTGTTTTTCCTAGCCTTTCAGCTTTGGAGGAGACTCAGGCCACTTCTCTAGGCACGATGAAATCCTAGGTATTTTGGGGTCTGCTCCCCCCTCGACTCAACATGAGATCCTGGA
>JANRMT010062850.1:24040629-24053956 GCA_026402145.1 Polypterus bichir lapradei | reverse complement strand
AATCTGTGATTAAACAAGAGGATCGGTATTTGGGGGTCCGCTCCCCCTTGAGCTCAACACGAGATCCTGGATGCTTCGTGAAACTTGAATGCCATCTGAGATTAATCAAGAGGATCGGTATTTGGGGGTCCGCTCCCCACTGCGCTCAACACGAGATCCTGGATGCTTCGTGAAGCTTGAATGCCATCTGAGATTAAACAAGAGGATTGTCTGAGGTTAATGCCATCTTGCCTGAAGAAGAGGCCTGAGTTGCCTCAAAAGCTGGCTGTGCTGTGATTGTAATCACTCTAGTTAGCCAATAGGAGGGGTCATTTTGCTTGACTTCTCACCACATCTATGATGGCTAACACGGTTCAACACCCTAGTACTACTTCTCTTTCAGGAAATTCTTTGTGCTCTTCGGAGCTTTGTGTCTGCTCAGGCTCCTGTGAAAATAAACCTTTTAATTTTATATAGAATTCTCTTGGCCCCTTTTGGGCTGGAGGGCTGTTCCTAGGCAATGATTGGCAGGTGGCCACACCCCTTAGGGAATCCACCCACAAAACTCAAGGGTCATAACCTAGGCCCCACCCCTTTTCCCAACACACACATAGGAAGAAACATTAATACAAATAAATGATGCAACACAACTGTGAACAACAGCCAGCGGGGAAATGCTTGCTAAAACACGACCTTTGTATATTGTGGAGCCTCTGGAAAAAATAAACCTTTTATTTCAATAAAGATCTATTTTTGGCCCATTAGTTATCTAGTCAGGGTTTTTTGATGGTATTTACCCCCTCTAGTGGTCAACTTTGGAAAGTATTTATGATACCTGTGCTTTCATGATGACAAAGCTCCGTAGAGCACAAGGAATTGTCTGAACAGGGAAAGCAATCCACAGTGAGCAGGTCCCAAAACAGATGCCGAAAATCGTCGTCTTCGTGGTTGAAGTCGAGAAAAAAAGCACAAGTTTAAAATCCAGAAAAAAAACGAAAGGCGATATCAAAGATACAGGAACTCACAAAACTCTCCACTGACTAGCGTGTTTGGATGAACCGCCAGGAATCATGGGAAGGCCCTTCCTATAATAGGTAACAAGGCCATCCCTGGTGGTGATTGGTAGGTGGCCCACTCACAAAACCCAACGGACACATTCATTTACAAACACAAAGTAAAATGTCCATAATGAACAAAATAAACCTTAATGCCCATAAATGGTACAAAATAACAGGAAACCAACAAGAAGCACCACCTTGAACCCCAGCCAGGGCGGCCATGCTGGCTGAAATAGGACAGTCAGAGTTATTGTCACGTGTCCGCATGCAGCACAATGTTGGCCAGCATGGAGCAGTTGCCATCGTCCTTGCCTGGCGGTCCAAATCTCACCCTTACATCACGCCAAACCCGTCCATCAACATCGTTGACTACGAGCTGGAAGGGGTCCCTGAGTTCACCCACCTGGGGACCACAGTCAGGATAAAGTGGAAAAAAAAATCAATGACACAGAAGGAGTTTTAAAGGATTCATCCGCAAATCGGCTGACCTTTCATCCCGTCTGGCTGACGACCCCCCCACCCCCCCATTTGGGGATGGGGGCTATAGAAAAAGGCTATAAGACCCCCAAAATTCATCCCTTAATCATAACGCACTCTCAGATGGGGGTCCTGCATTGGCCAGTGACAACATTATACCAACGTCCTCCCATCAGCCCCGGCACACTGCTGCTGTCTGATGGGAGTTGTAGTCCCGTGTCGGCACAGCCACAAGTTTGTGAGAGCTTAAAATACAGGAAGGAAGAAAGAAGTTTTTATAGGTTTACCAAGCGCTTGTCTTAAGGGGTCAATGATGCGACTTTCACTGGTTTGGCACAGTTTTGTGATTTATTTATTTATTTTTTATTTTTTTTTGTAAAGCCAAACTATGGAAGCTTGTACCCGCAAAGTCAAGTCAAGTTGGAGAGCAGGCACTGGTACAGGGCGTTGTCGCACCCACCACATGACCATACAATTCGGGATCCCGGTTGGCAGCCCCCCCCAGGCAGACACGCTGTCCAGTCCTACCCTCCGGAAATGACCCTCTATCTGCCGCAGCCAAGTGTTACGTGGGCAACCCCTTGGCCTGGTCCAGCCACTCGGGTCCTCAACAATGAGCCGGATCACCCTCGGGTAATCGCTGCACATGGCTGATGCTCCCTCACAATGCAGGTCATGTGACTCGGTGAGCAACACAAAGTCAAACCAGCGCTCCCTGAGGACTCTCCGAAGAGACACCAAAGGAGTCCAGTCTTCGTCTCAGGTCACTGGATAGCATCCATGTCTGACAAACAGGGGGCACCAGGACTCTAAAGAATTGGACCTTCGTCCTTTTGCAGATATCGGGAGCGCCACACACCCCTTTCCAGCGACCTCATGACCCCCCATCCCCTCCCAATCCATCTACTGACGTCACAGGAAGAGTCACCAGAGACACGAATGTCACTGCTTTATACCCACCATTCCAAAAATTAAAATAAATTAATAAAAATGATGTTGTTTCGCAAAGTACTGCTGCTGCAGTCGGCCTCATCAATCAAACGTGGCCCGTTGGTCCAGTTACAGAGTGACATGGTTTAAGCAGGTGGACATCATGTGACCGAGTGACAAGAGCTGAGCAGACGCTAGAAGTAAACATTTAGTCACGTAACAATAGACGGCTGGGTATCGATGCACCCGTTCTGTACTGTATGTCATGAGAGGTATGTGAGATACCCGTCCGCCTTTTTTCAAAATGGAGGTTCACCGTTTAGCCTTCACATTCCTCTGTCTTCAGCTATCGAGACAGGATTGAGACCCCCCACACCACGGGCTCCTCGGGGACTTGGCTCCTCATATCTTTTCCCGATGTTTGTTTAATGCGGTGCGGAGTTTCTTGCTTTTGATTTTGTTGTGAGACTCGATCACTTTGGGCTCACCCCCATATCATTTCGACTCATTGATACTCAATTGTTTCATCGAATGTGGAGGGGGGGTGGTGGTCCCCCTTTATCATTTCAACTTGAGGAGACTCCCATGTTTCATTGAACTTTATCCTTCTTGATGCATTGTCTTGGGGGGGCTAGCAGGTATTCATACATTTCATTGAGCCGGAGGGGGGGGGTCCCCCTTGCCTTGTCACCACCCCTGTTGGTAAATCTGCCCCTGCCAGCTGTTATAATCAAATGTACTTCATAAACATAATAAGGTATGTATTTTAATATAATATTAAAATTGTGATTTTTCTTCTTTAAGCTTTCCTAATGTCAAAATCTTGTCAAAGGGGTCCTGAAGCTCCAACATCTGGAGCAGCCCTGGACGGAGCAGCCATCAAGCTCTGCCTCTCAAAGCTGCGTTAGGGACCAGTGCTAACGCACACGTGTGACCCGCGTGACATGGTCACCATCTGATGGTGGATACGTGAAGCGAGTGTGCGAGGAAGTCTCGACTCACTTGATTGGTGAACGAGTCATGTGACTGAGTGGGTGGCACAATTCTCATTCACTTGCGATTCTGTAAAGTAACATCTCATTATTTTATTTTTTACGTATATTTACAATTGGCATTTGTTTTGTTGCATATGAATTATCATAATGGCAGCATGCATGTCAGAGGGTCACCAAGAGTTCCTCCCAGGTATGTAATAACACCCTGGACCCAGAGGGGGCGCTGCCACTAACTTTTAAAAATAAATAAATAATAAAGAGACGGAGCCGATTTTAATAAACATAGCTGAGCAGCATTTCGAAGAAAATGTCTGCAGGAAATAAAAATTCATACTAGAAATGACGTCAGGCATACGTTGCTAAACAGCAAGCGCATTATTAAGAAACAAAGGCACACACGTTAGGTAAGTTTTAACTTAAGGTGCTTTCCAGATTCTGCTGTTGATTCTGCACTTTGCACAATTGGAGGCGGAGCTACAATTTTAAACACACCCCTTCTCTTAGGTTTGCCACGCCCCGTCTTTGAATTGTTGCCACACACTTCTGCACGCCACATTTCTTTTTGTCACACAGCAGCTCAAATGCTACGAAGGAGCCGTCATTTATTTTGAAGTGTAGATGACCGCCTTGCTCATATAAATGGTAGAGCTGGCCCCAGATGGTCTCTTTCTTCAGCTCTGTCGATAATAAACGGGATGTGTGATCTGAACTCGACTCACTCAGACATCCAGGCTGGGCTTCTGTCTGAAGTGAAGCTCTTCCCCAGTATATGCCGAGTTTACGGCTCAGTGACACTTTTACCAATCAGTGCATCCTCACCCTTTTTAAATTGTAATAAAATACACAAGACCTCAAACCGGTTTAATCCAATTCACAGTTAAACTAAATTAGGGCAAGACAGGAAGTTAATTAACATGCCTGCCTCTGAAATGGACAACCAGATAAAAAAAAAAAAATTCACAGAAACTCCACCCCGAAAGCGAGGCACCACGTCACACTAATCACTGCGCCACTGTGCCGCCCGAGGGCCCTCAAAGCCACGCCCATGCAGAGAAAGACAGAAAGCCATTTCTTCACTCGGCGTGCGTGTCCTGTCAGTCCATGAAATGTTTCCATATTTGCTATAATTATCAGTTCTTGTTCAAATCAGAACGAATGCCAGATTTAATTGCACAGCAGCGCCATAAAACTGTAACATCTGCTCCTCTCATTTACAGTTACAAGTACCAGCTGTCTGGAGCAACTTGTACGTCGCTCCTCTTTGTTAATGGCAATGTATTATTTTTAATTGGGGGGACAAAGGCAGCTATTGTACCTGAAAATTGTGCACTGCTTCATCTGTCAGGCTGATCGGGGGGCTCGGAGACACGGATACCATGTTCGGAGGGGGGAAATGGACTGAGTTGAAATAAAGCAAGAGTGGGATGAAAAGACCCCCCCCCAAAATCAGCTTAGATTGGGCGACCCCCCCCCCCCCCCACTCCACTCTCAAGCCCACCCTATGCTATAGTGCGTTGTTTTAGTCATTTGTATAGGATGGTTTGGGAGCTGTTTGTGTGTTTTCATTACAAAGGATGGTTTCATGTGGGGGGGGGTTGATGGTGATTGGTGGGCTCTTTATCTGGATGGGGTCCGGGTGCGAGCTCTTAACCCCCCTACCCTTCTGTTGGCTCCGCCACCACCCTTAATACAGCGCAGAATCACTGAGGTTTTGGGGTGGGTGGGCTTTGTTTTGATGGCGGCACTGAGCGCCAAGCAGGAATTCAGTGCCACGCACATGGGGTCAACCGATGCCGATGGACCTGAACCTACCGGGAGAGTAAAACGTCCTCTCGTCAGGACTCGTCAGGAGCCTGAGCCTCACGACATTTTACTGCAACAAAATTCTATGCTTGATAAGTTTCAGTCAGGTCTTAGGACCAATCACAGCACAGAACCTGCACTGGTTAAACTGGTGAATGACCAGGTGACATATCTGTACTCGTTCTACTTGACCTGAGCGCAGCTTTCCCCATTATAGACCCCAGTATTCTTATTAATTGCCTTTGTCAATGGGTGGGGTCTTAAACTGGTTTCAGTCTACACAGCTGTGGTGATCGTAGCTCGGAGATCCACCCCCTTGTATATGGGGTACCATAAGGATCCATCCTGGGGCCCGCTCTTATTGTTCAATCCGCCTTCTCCAGGTAGGCCAGAATACATCAAACCACAAGGTGGGCTACCAGAGCTCTGCAGACGACACGCAGCTTTATTTACCTACAGTTACCCAAAGACCCTGCGGCTCTGGGCTCTCCGATCCAATGGCTTACTTGAGTTTCTGAAGGGAGGAGTCAACTAAATAAGGAAAAAAAATCTGAAATCTTAGTGGTTGGCAAAAGTAGAAATAGTGAGGGTCTGAATTAACCCTTAAACCTCCGGAGCCGGCTATAGTCGCTTCCCAGTGCGATTTGCCAGCATGCCGGAGCTGATCAGCCCATTCATTGAGCAGCCAGCTCGTGACCATTGGCGCCCCCTAGTGAGTCAGCATCACCGTCCCTGGGATTGAGCCGCTGCACTAGACTGGCCTCTGTGTGCAGTTGGCTCGGTGATTTCCTGAATTTCATTAATGGTGTCACTTGCACTTTCTACGTATAATAATAGATTGTTCTAGTAGTTTTTTATCGTTTTTACAGTTTGTTGGCAGTGTGTAAAATGATCAGCGTTGCAGTAATTGTGATGCTGCTTGTATGAAAAAAATACAGGTTCCATTAAAATGTCACTTTTTCTTGGTGAATTGTGACGTTTCCTTAAAAATTGCAGCAAAAATCTATTTGTCGTCCGTTGGGTTGCATTAAACCAAGTATGTGGCAGTTTAAGGGTTAAACTGGTGCATTAAGCCCAGGGTGGAGCTACAGGCTGATTTAAACTTCGCCATCGCCCGACGTGCACCGCCTCAAAAACTGTGCCTACACATCTCGTCGACGTGGACCCCACGCAGACCCCTCTAACTCTGATTGCCCAGTTTGGGTAACGCATTTCTGTTCATTTTTCCGATGTTCCGAACTAACACGGTCGCAGATTGAGAAAAGACTTATCAGTAGTCAGTCAGTCAGTCATTTGTTGTCCAACCCACTATATCTTAACACAGGGTCACAGGGGTCTGCTGGAGCCAATCCCAGCCAACACAGGGCACAAGGCAGGTACTAATCCCCGGGCAGGGCACACACCACACACACACACACCAGGATCATCTTTGAACTGTGGGAGGAAACCGGAGCACCCGGAGGAAGCCCGCTCAGACACGGGGAGAACATGCAAACTCCACACAGGGAGGACCCGCTAAATGAACTCAGGTCTCCTAACTGCGAGGCAGCAGCGCTACCTACTGCGCCACCATGCTGCCCTTCTCATTACAGTATTCAGCTAAATTGTTTTCAAGATAACATCTGGACTTATATAACTGCAGAATATAACTTGACAAATCCGCTCGAATGGGACACTCAGGCCTCAAAAGCATTGTCCCCTTAGGCACGGTCACCCCACTTGCCAGCCCCAAATGGCGTTCTTGCGTAGGCACTTCTAATATCCGCAAAAAAAATAACAACTGAGAGGCGCGTCGCAAAGATCCAGCCTGACTTGCATCATCCACTGCTGTGTTTGCGCATGATATCCTTCAAGTGAACTAACACCAGTGGCTCCAAGGTTTTGATGACCAAGGGTGCAAGGCAGGAACAAATCCCCAGGCAGGGTGCCAGCCCACCACAAGGCACACCCACACACCAAGCACACGTAAGGGACAATTTAGGATCGCCAAAGCACCTAACCTGCATGTCTTTGGACTGTGGGAGGAAACCCACGCAGACACGGGGAGAACATGCAAACTCCACGCAGGGAGGACCTGATTTATTAGTAGAAGTTTGAAAATTACACACATCTTTATAACATCGCATCGCAACCCCACAAATGGCGGGCAAATCGAGGAGTGAAACATTTGGCTAACGTCAGTTTGAAAGTCGGCGAATGGGTGAAGAGACTGTGAGGGACGAATACGTTCACTTTTGGAAGAAAATGGGTAGCAGAAGGAGTGGAGATCCTGGTGGGCAACAACTGCCCGTGTTTTAGTGAGCCAGTGGCTATGAACACCACCAACCTGTGCCACGTGAAATGCCACGCAGAAGTAGAAACTGTGACTTGACCCAGAAGTACTGATTAGACATTAACATGATCCCGTTACAGGCTGGAGTAAGTAATGTAGGTGTGACCCTGGACGGGAGACGGACACGGGTTCAAAGCACACAAGAGTTTTTCTTTTCTGTTTCTTCACTTGTGGGCAATGTCTTCCCCATTCCCAGAGTCCCAAACACAAGCACAATACCAAAAACACAATTCCTTTTCCTTTTCCTTTTTCTCGTCCACTCCTCCCGGCAAGCTTCATCCTCCACTTCCTCCCGACTCCGGCTCCTGAAGGGCTCCAGGTACTTGATGACTGAGTGGGGCAGAAGAGCTCCTCTCAAGGGCTCAGCAGCAGCTGTAGCACCCCCTGGTGGCACCCATGGATCCCAACAGGGCAGCAACTCCCATGAAGCTCTGCGGGAGTCCTAGGCACCGCTGCAACCGGGGGGGGTGGGGGTTCTACCATCTAACGTTCTGGTGGTGGGTACTGTCCTGACCAGACTTGCTCCCCCAGTCCTCCCAGAGAAGTGGCATCCCGGCCAGGCAAGGACCCCGGCCATCCATAACACATACATTGACCAGATTACCGGGACTGAATTTTTCAGTCCAAAATGTTAAGAACTTAATTGACGCACTCCTAACTGGTCTACCAAAGACAGCCATCAGTCAGTTACAGAGAATCCAGAATGCAGCAGCAAAAATCTTCACCAGAAATAGAAAATCGGAGCTCATCACACCAGTCCTAGCATCCTTACATTAGTTACCCGTGTCCTTTAGAATCCACTTTGGTAAATCGAGCCGGATGGGGTCTGAGTGTGATCCTCCGAGTGGGGGAGTGGCCTGCCACAAAATACTGTGCGACCCACTTGGCGACACTCTACCATTATAAGCAATGGCAGCTCGTGAACCAAAAGCGTCTCGCTACCCAGTGGTTGACAAACACCGTCTTGTGGAGGATTCGACGCTGAGGGTCTTGTGGACCGTCTAGGGCACCCACCTTTATTTGGGCATCACAGGTGACTGTGTGCTACCTCGATCAGGCGGAAATTAGAGATTAGTAATGTCTGCAAACCCATGAAGAACATGCTAATTATGTGCATGTATAATTTATTAGGAGTACAGTAGCTACACAAATTCCCAATTAGAAAGTGGGTTTTTAGCAGTTTCTTTATATCGATCTGTGGTGCTTTTGAAGGCCTCACACGTCTTAGGGTGAGTGAATCACAAGAGCACCTCAAATTTCAGGGCTTTATCTTTACACTTCAGAGAGTGTCACATTCCAGGAGCGACTTATGGTCGCCGAGCTCAAAAAGTGTAAAAGATTTTGAACGCCCACCTCCTCCTCCTAAAGAGCACCTAAAAGTTGAAGACTTCAGACGTGCCGTTCAGCATGGCTGACTCTAACATTCCAGGGCCGACTTGCACTGTCTCAGTTCTACGATTTCAGAGCCCATCAAGTATACAGTATAGATTCAGGTGCCACGTATTGCTGGGCAGAATACCGGTTCATACCGGAAACCGTTTTCTATTTTTGTTATGATATGGATTTTTCTTATACCGCAATACCGGTTTAAATAGCTCCTCCTCATGCCACCATCTTATCGTGGTGGAGGGGTTTGCATGCCCCAATGATCGTAGGAGCTCTGTTGTCCGGGGCTTCATACCCCTGGTAGGGTCATCCAAGGCAAACTGGTCCTAGGTGAGGGATGTGATAAAGAGCGGTTCAGAAAACCTTCTATGATGAACGAAAACTATGAACGGTATTTTCCCTCTCCTGGACGCGGGTTACTGGGGCCCCTTTCTGGAGCCAGGCCTGGAGGTGGGGCTTGATGGCGAGCGCCTGGTGACCGGGCCTGCTCCCATGGGGCTCAGCCGGGCACAGCCCGAAGAGGCAACGTGGGTCCCCCTTCCCATGGGCTCACCACCTGTAGGAGGGGCCAAGGAGGTCGGGTGCGGTGTGAGTTGGGTGGTGGCCGATGGCGGGGACCTTGGCGGTCCGATACTCGGCTACAGAAGCTGGCTCTTGGGACGTGGAATGTCATTTCTTTGAAGGGGAAGGAGCCTGAGCTAGTGCACGAGGTCGAGAGGTTCGGCTCGATATAGTCAGGCTCACCTCGACGCACAGCTTAGACTCTGGAACCAATCTCCTTGCTTTTTGCAGATGATGTTGTCCTGTTTGCTTCATCAGGCCGTGATCTTCAGCTCTCTCTGGATTGGTTCACAGCTGAAAGCGGCTGAGATGGGAATCAGCACCTCCAAATCCGAGCCCATGGTCCTCAGCCGGAAAAGGGTGGAGTGCCCTCTCAGGGTTGGGAGCGAGATCCTGCCCCAAGTGGAGGAGTTCAAGTATCTCGGGTCTTGTTCATAAGTAAGGGAAGAATGGAGCGGGAGATCGACAGGTGGATCTGTGCGGTGTCCACAGTGATGCGGGCTCTGCATCGGTCTGTCTTGGTGAAAAAGGAGCTGAGCCGTAAGGCAAAGCTCTCAATTTACCAGTCGATCTACGTTCCTACCCTCACCTATGGTCATGAGCTATGGGTAGTGACCGAAAGAACGAGATCGCGAATACAAGTGGCTGAAATGAGTTTCCTCCGCAGGGTGTCTGGGCTTTCCCTTAAAGATAGGGTGAGAAGCTCAGTCATCCGGGAGGAGCTCAGAGTAGAGTCGCGCTGCTCCTCCACATCAAGAGGAGTCAGATGAGGTGGCTTGGGCATCTGATCAGGTTGCCTCCTGGACGCCTTCCCGGGCGAGGTGTTCCAGGCACATCCAACTGGGAAGACCCAGGACACGTTGGAAGGACTATGTCTCTCGGCTGGCCTGGGAACACCTTGGGATTCCCCCGGCAGAGCTGGAAGAAGTGGCTGGGGAGAGGGAAGTCTGGGCCTCACTGTTTAAGCTGCTACCCCCGCGACCCGATCCCGGATAATGGTGATGGTGGATGGTGATGGTAACACTCAGTGGCCAACTTGCCTTCTCGTAACTCAGTGATTTCAGAGCAAATCAAACATACAGATTGTGGGCGCCCATCTCCTGCTCCTAAGGAGCACCTAAAATGTCAGCATTTCAAAGTTCCATTTGAGAAAGCCTGACAATAATGTTCCAGGGCTGACGTGCAAACCCTAAACGGTAATATTTTTAGGTCCCATTAACACCAGGGGTTGTGGGCACCCTGTGCCTGCTCCTAAAGAGCACCTGAGATTTCATAACTTCAAATTTACATTTCAGAAAGCCTGACCATAAGGCTCTGTCCACATGGGTGTTCAGATCCTGGTTAAATGAGCGACCGAGGCGTTTACATTGCGCTTAATTGACTTCAATATGACGTTCCATTCACGTTCGTTTGCCTCTGGTAAACACCAACCTGCAGGGGTTTGAGGTTCATCCTTCATTGGATTTGTGAAATATGGATCAGTTGGCTCACTTCCTATTAAAGATCACCCAACATTTTACGATTTCACCTCATATTTCAGGGTGGCTGGCCGTCATATTTCAGGACCCTCTTGTAGTCTCCAAGCCCTAAGATTTCAGAGCCCATCGACAGTACAGGTTCTGGTCGCCCTGCACCTGCTCCTAAGGAGCACGTAAAATTTCATGAAGGTTACATTCAAGATCTCCAAAAATATAATATAGAGCCCAATGACGTGTGAGAACAAATCAAGTGCTTTGTGGCATCAAGAAACTGCCATAGATAAACCACACAAGTATGGAGAGGGGGCCTGGACCCCCCCACCACCATGAAACACCTAACACATTAACCTGTGTGGACCGGAAAATTCTTCTTTCTCCTGCAGTCTTCTTATCAAGCATGATGAATTTTACAGCAAACTTTAGAGTTAAGGGGTTTGCCTTGAAATCAATAATTGGGTTATCCTGTGCCCACTTGTGCCAGCTTATTAGTCCACATGCAGATTATCCCATAAATATTCTTCCCTGAATGACTGCGGCAAAAATGGAGGGTCTGCAGTTTCCCAGTCGAACTGCTTTGTTTTTGCTGAGGCTGCATTTGTGTGATTAAAATAGACTCCGATTTGGAACAATCTGCAGAGCGGCACACAACAGCAGCTACCCAACGCGGACCCCCGGGAGGCCGGATGGCACAGATGATGGACGATTTCCCAGCACCGGGATATGGATCTTGACGCAGCCCTAACAGCTCTGGGTCTGACAACACCAGCGGGACGCAGGCAGAAGTGGGCTCTGCCATCCATCACAGTCGCTCAGGGCTTCCAAGAGCACAGTGCCATCTCTTCTATCTCGATGCCTAGGAATAAAAAGAAAAGAAAAGAAAAGTGGTGAAACGATGGAGAGCGAGCTCAGCAGCAAAAGTGCCAATGGCAGGATGACATCTCCACCATCTGCTCTTCAAAGACTCGCGTCTAAAAAGGATTTTGGAAACCAGTGGCCTTGTTGTCGCACTCAAATGTCCAGCAGTATTGACTTGAGGAAATGCCCTCTAGCTGTAGGAGGGTATGGGCAATGACTGCTGGCACCCTTTTGGTATGGTGCTTACACTTCAGTTGAACAATCACAATCAGGCTTTTACATCCTGTGCCATTCAGACTCGAGCAATCAACCTCAGGAAAAAAGCACCATTAGGTGGCACACCCCATTCTGGCATAACTCAAGTTACCCAAGACATTTCTGCGGTAAACAGCCTAAGGTAACAACACCACAAGGGAGCGAACGCCAGGCTAGTTATAACTCAGGACACTCGAGGGAGCATCCCAGTAATTGACCCAAGTAAAGAGCCCCATGAGGGGGCCCACTCCAGTGTAGCATATCCCAAGTTACCTAAGACACTTTTAGCCTAAATGGCATAAATTTAAACTACCACCAGGGGGGGCCACTCCAGGCTGACATAACTCAGATTATGTAAGGGAGCTCTCTGGTAAATGACTTAAATCAGGAGAACCGCAAGGGGCCAAACTCCAGGCTGATATAACTCAAAACACTCAAGGTAGCCCCCCAGTAGTCAGTTCAAGTAATCAGAATTACCAGGAGGCGCACTTCTGGCTAACATCGCTTAGTGCAAATAGTCGAACATAACCAACTCCTCATGTATCTTAGCGTGGAAAAACCTCTAAGTGAAGTGGCAGGTCAGATGGGCAAAGTAAGAACCAACTGTACCAGCTGGGAATAATTTTGGATAACACGTCAGACCACTCTGAAGGGCATTCACCGTATACATTTGGTAACTACACTAAAATAATATATCTATTATATAGTGCCTTTCAGATCTTTCTGTATATCTGTTATTCTGCCAACTACACTAAAATAATCTACTATATAGTGCATTTCTATCTATCTATCTATCTATCTATTATATAGTGCCTTTCATATCTATCTATCTATTATATAGTGCTTTTCTATCTGTCTATCTATTATATAGTGCCTTTCATATCTGTCTATTTATCTATCTATTATATAATGCCTTTCAGATCTTTCTATCTATGTTATTCTGCCAACTACACTAAAATAATCTATTATATAGTATATATATATATATCCATCTATATATTATATAGTGCCTTTCTATCTATCTATCTATTATATAGTGCCTTTCATATCTATCTATCTATCTATCTGTCTATCTATTTATCTGTCTATCTAGCTATCTATCTATCTATCTATCTATTATATAGTGCCTTTCTATCTATTATATAGTGCCTTTCATATCTATCTATCTATCTATCTATCTATCTATCTATCTATCTATCTATCTATCTATCTATCTAT
>JANRMT010062850.1:24025127-24040619 GCA_026402145.1 Polypterus bichir lapradei | reverse complement strand
TATCTATCTATCTATCTATCTATCTATCTATCTATCTATCTATCTATTATATAGTGCCTTTCATATCTATCTATCTATCTATCTCTCTATCTATCTATCTATCTATCTATCTAGCTATCTATCTATCTATTATATAGTGCCTTTCAGATCTGTCTATTTATCCATTATATAGTGCCTTTCAGATCTTTCTGTCTATCTATGTTATCCTGCCAACTACACTAAAATAATCTATTATATAGTATATATATATATATATATATCCATCTATATATTATATAGTGCCTTTCTATCTATCTATCTATCTATCTATCTATCTATCTATCTATCTATCTATCTATTATATAGTGCCTTTCATATTTATCTATCTATCTATCTATTATATAGTGCCTTTCTATCTATTATATAGTGTCTTTCAGATCTGTCTATTTATCTATCTATTATATAGTGCCTTTCAGATCTTTCTGTCTATCTATGTTATCCTGCCAACTACACTAAAATAATCTATTATATAGTATATATATATCCATCTATATATTATATAGTGCCTTTTAGATCTATCTATCTATATATTTTAAAGTGCCTTTCTAGCTATCCATCCATTATATAGTGCCTTTCACTCTATCTATCTATCTATCTATCTAAATATCAGACACTCAATTTTGTCAGTCAGTTCTCCCCTTGTGCCATTTTAATCAGCTTCTTAATTCGGGGGTCCCCTCTTCACGTGATGTTACCACCCCAGCTCACCACACTGGCCATCACAGAGTTGTAGAAGATGTCGAGGACGTCACTTCCCGTCACTTGGTTTTGCTGATGTTGAGTTTTGCAGACATGAAGTAAAAATAATTCAAAATATTTTAAATAATAAAACGAACCTGCTGATGTTTTATTTGCCCAATAACTTTGGCCCAGGTAAATTATAATGGTTCATTGTTTTTTTACTCATGTTTTATGTGTGTTTGAGTTTAGTGTGGGGGGGACCCTCGATACCTCAGGCTCGTGTGCCCATCGCTCCCCCATTAGTTGCCTGTCCGTTTTGTTATTCAGCTCTCCTCACGGAGTCGCGTGTTGGCTGTAAGCCCGCGATGTGAGCTGCGTGTCATTTCCTTGTGACTCCACCCTCACTAATCTTCATGGTGTATCGGTCAGTAGTATGATGTCATGTCGGTTACTGCGCTTTATCTCTGATTCTTACACTGGTCATCTGTGCCCCTTGAATTGCATGTCGATTACTGTGCTTCAGCCCTCACAAAGTCATATTTTGTTCAGTTTCATGTTATTATTATTGGTAGCAAGTTCATGAATTGCGTGTTGGTGTTTCCAAGTATTCCTGTCGTGGAGTTGACTCCAGTGGACGCCAATAGGGTCCAGGGGCCTCATGCATAACGCCGTGCGTAGAATTCACACTATAACATGACGAAAGCACAAAAGCCGAAATGTGCTTATGCACAAAAAAATCCAGATGCATAAATCTGTGCATTCGCCAACTTCCACGTTCTTCTGTTACATAAATCCCAATCAGCATGAAAAGTAACACACGTGCACGCGCCTGCTGTCCCGCCCCAACTCCTCCCAGAATTACGCCTCTTTGAATATGCAAATCAATATATATAGCCCTTAAGCTCAGCATTCTGTGAAAAGGCAATGGCAAAAGCACAGATGGGAATAGAAGAATTTCAGCAAATACCAAGTGGAGGCAAAGAAAAAACGTACTATTTGTTGGTTTAAACAGTGGTATAAACAAGAAAAGGAAATTGATCGAGTGACATAGCGTGTCGGAGAAAGTTCACAAAGTCGCACAGTGCCAAAATAAAAAAGAAGTTGTCAGATATCAAATTCGTAGCCCACCGTCTGAGTGTCATATGAAAGATTATTAGGGTACAGAGAAAAAAAAAGACACACAGTGGGAAAAAAAGCACAAAATGTCAACTTTAATCTCGAAATTTCCACTTTAATCACGTAGTTTATTTTGTCATTAAAGTAGAACATCATAAACTTTATCCTAAAATTGTTTAATTTACTAGTTTCTCAAATCCCATCGTAACTAAAGTAGCACGTTAAATGCTTTGTTTGGTATTTGATCTTCTATGTGCTCCGTGGGTGTGAATCACTATGTGCTTCCAGGCTTTCTCTTCCTCCAACAGGAACACAGAATCCATTACATTCGTGATATACTGTTGGCCGAAGAAGAAGAAGAAGAAGGAGAAGAAGAGGGGGGAGACGTGTGAGGAGGAAGAGCTGAGGGTAGGAACTTTGAATGTTGGCAGTATGACTGGTAAGGGGAGAGAGTTAGCAGAGATGATGGAGAGAAGGAAGGTTGATATATTGTGAGTGAAAGAGACTAAATGGAAGGAGAGTAAGGCCAGGTAGATCGGCGGTGGATTCAAATTGTTCTGTCATGGTGTAGATGGGAGGAGAAATGGGGTAGAAGTTATTGTGAAGGAGCAGTATGTCAAGAGTGTTATGGAGGTGAAAAGAGTGTCAAGCAGTGTAATGATTATGAAGCTGGAAATTGGAGGTGTGCTGATGAATGATGTCAGTGCATATGCACCACAAGTTGGGTATGCAATGGGTGAGAAAGAAGATTTTTGGAGTGAGTTGGATGAAGTGATGAACAGTGGACCCAAGGGACAGAAAGTGGTGATTGGAGCGGATTTCAAAGGGCATGTTGGTGAAGGGAACAGTGGAGATGAGGAGGTGATGGGTAGGTATGGTGTCAAGGAGAAGAATAAAGAAGGTCAGAGGATAGTGGATTTTGCCAAAAGGATGGGCATGGCTGTGGTGAATACGTATTTTAAGGAGAGGGAGGAACATAGGGTGACATACAAGAGTGGAGGAAGATGCACAGTTGGATTACATCCTATGCAGAAGAGCTGATCTGAAGGAGATTGAAGACTGCAAAGTGGTGGCAGGGGAAAGTGTAGTTAAGCAGCATAGGTTGGTGGTCTGTAGGATGACGTTGGAGATCAAGAAGAGGAAGAGTTAGGCAGAGCCAAGGATCAAATGGTGGAAGTTGAAAAAGGAAGACTGTAAGGTTGAGTTTAGGGAGGAGGTGAGACAGGCACTGGGTGGGAGTGAAGAATTACCAGACAGCTGGGAAACTAGATGTAGTAAGGGTGACAGCAAGAAGGGTGCTTGGCGTGACATCTGGGCAGAGAAAGGAGGAAAAGGAAACCTGGTGGTGGAATGGGGAAGTACAGAAGAGTATACAGAGGAAGAGGATGGCAAAGAAGAAGTGGGATAGTCAGACACACACACACACATATATACATATATATATATATATATATATATATATATATATATATATCTCCCAAAAAATCCTGGACCATCGAGAAGTGTGCGAACTGACGACATAAAGAATCGTCTTTGCACCGAACTGGAATCGTCCCCGCATCAATCAAAGTCATCCAGATGATCTGGATCTGCATAATTAGATCTGAACCTCCCTGTACTTATAACTACAGACAGTTCTACGAGGAGCACTTGATGGACTGATTGAGTGCGCTTAAAGTTCTTGGGATGAAACTCTTTCTGAACCGCGAGGTCCGTACAGGAAAGGCTCTGAAGTGTTTGTCATATGAGAGCAGTTCAAATAGACAGCATGGCTAAGGCAGCGTGTGCTTGATGCTGTATCCCGATAATTCTCTATCTGATCAGCTGCTGTACAGCTGTGATTCACACTCAGATACAGTGATATAAATACTCCGAGTGGTGCAATGAGAGTAACATGGATAAAGATGATCCGCTGTGGCAACTCCTAACGGGAGCAGCTGAAAGAAGAACAAGAAGGTGCAGTGAGAGTAACAACGCTAAAGCAGTTACGGTATTTAGAATAGTTTGACCATTCTGTGGACCATTATATTGTTACAAGTTAATTACAATCAGATGCATTAAACTAATAAACAATATGCGGTTAATTTAAGTGGATTTATAAAGCCGCGTCAGGGATGTGGATCTGAAAAAGAAAGGGTAACCACACAGTAGCCCTGCTTTGACGCTGGGTGCTGCCAGTCTGCAAATCTGAGCTCAGAACTTGCATACGCCAGGGTATGAGCTACCGTGGAAATGTGAGTGGCTGTACGCCAAGTTTAGGTTTTATACATCGCGATTTGAACGTGGACACGTTCTTACGCAACATTTTTGTGCTTAGGCACCGTTTATACATGAGGCCCCAGCTGCAGACCTCCAGGGTTAAGGTTAAGGTTTAAGGCTGTAAGAGGAGGTTTATCTGACTCAAATAATGACGACTGCCGAGGAAGTCAACTCCATCTACTTGGAGCTCCAGGGACGAGGCTCCGGGCTGCAGAAACACTTTTCTTTTACTCTTTTATTAGTTAGGTCGTCATTAAGGACAAGATTGTTAAACTGAACAGAAAAATAAACACAAAGGTTTATGGAAAGAAAGAAAGAAAGAAAGAAAGAAAGAAAGAAAGAAAGAAAGAAAAGAGAATTAACTTTTGCCTTTGTGTTCTCTCCGCAGTTCCCCGCTGACATCGCCCCTTCTCCTTCTCGTGTCCGCGTGTTTGCGCTGCACCGCTATAATAAATCATTTCATGTTTTCCCGAGCAGCCCTGCTCCGCTTTTGCCTTTGATTTATTTAAAGCTGTAAGGCGCTGATGGCAGACCAGCGTTGCAGTAAAATAAAACCTGCGGTTAATCAAGGGTGTCCTCTGCTGGCAGATGGACGAACTGCAGGGAGCCGCATACTCCTCGGTCTTAATTACGCTATGAGAGCGGAGGCGCAAGCGGTGTCTTTAGGGTCCCATACACGATCTCGGATGGTGACTCTCAAGTTCAGTCCTGGAGGCCCCCTGTCCTTCTAAACAATTTTTGTTTTAATTGAATTTCTGCGTTAATAAAAGCAGCTGTTCCTTCCATGTTTGTGTTTTGTTTTAATACTTATCCAAAAATTACAAACTGGTTAGGCTTTTTTATACTGAATGAAGCAGGATGTAGAATGAATTCAATTTCATATTTTGTTCTTTTTAATTTTCTATTTGAATGTATTAATTTATGACATTACTTAGTAGTAAGCACACAAATACCCTCTTAAAAATGAAGCGGTTCTTCAGAGTGATGACATAGGGGACCCGTCTTTGGTTCCTCAATGGAACCATCCTAACAAAGGTTCCAGAAAGATCCCATTTATAATCAGCTTTATAATTAACCATGAACAGATGATCAGAGATTTGTGAATTGGTTCCTCATTTTAAAAAGACTCCCACTGCATGCAATCCTACAGACCAAGTTCCGGCTTTCTTGATCTGTCGGTATCCTGCCTACTACGCTATATTGAAGATTTCTGTTTTGTCCACATATCAAGAACCTTTTCAAGGCCCAAACAACCTTTCCCAGTTTCTTTATCACAAACATGAAACCACACAGCTTATAAAAGCGCCATTATAGGACAGTAATTTTTATGAGTTTAGGTATCACTTCCCTTTAGTGTCACCTGTAGAGCCTGCTATAGGCTTACTCACATACAATGAAAAGAGCCGATGCCACCGAAAAAGTGGATTGCAAAGAAAGAGTTTATCAAAACATTTTTATTATCAAAGGATACATTTTGAGACCTGATAATGTCTGAGATTGCTGCTGAGTGGGCGGGGTCTAAAGAGAACGCTGGGAGTCATCTGACGGGCCTCAGAGTGTCTCAGGTCGCTGAATGAGCCTGAGGCTTGAGAGCGCCTCGTCTGCAGCTGGAGTCTATTGAGGAACTCGGAGATGAAGGAGCGCATACGTAAGAGAGGCTCGTGATCACAGGGATAAGAGAAACGGGGTAACAGAGGACTGGTCGGCCAGTTTGGAGGCAGGAATGTTTCCTTGAAAAACAAAAAACAATTATTGTTTAATGCAAAGAGCCCGTGGGACCGTTAGACCATGTAGAAGTTGGGTCGTGGGAGCGCCATACACGGGTGTAAAAATAGCACTTTACTGGTGTTCCTTGTAGAACCATTGCGTGACAAAGAAGGATTTAACTCTCTGATGGGGTTCCTTCCATATGAATTTGGTTCTGTAGACTTTGAAAAGGTTCCTAATATGTGGACAAAAACAAGAATCTTTGATATGGCGTAGTAGGCAGGATACCGACAGATCAAGAAGACCAGAACTTAGCCTGTATGACTGTATGCAGTGAGAGTCTTGTTCAAATGAGGAAGCCTTTGGCATTTCACAAATCTGTCATCATCTCTTCATGACAGGAGGCTGACAGATGCAGAACACCTGAACGTGAGCCTGGGTGACTGTAGGCAGCGGGAGTCCTTTGCTCGGTGGTATTTCACAACTCTCATATCATCTAGTTTTGTAACCTGTTACAGGTCTAAATGCGGATGGTTCTTTTGGGAAACAAAACTGGTTCAGTGCTTCTCAGCTTTTTGGTGTTGTGACCCATCTTTTCTCAGGTGCCTTTACGACCCACCAGAAGTTTTGTGTGTGCATGGGGGTCCTCTTTGATAATTCAAGTGCAATCATCAGAGCCTGCGATTGTTGGAGCGGCGACCCCCTCTCAGCCCACTACCATTACAAACAATAACAACTTGCGACCCACCAGGGGCTGAGAAACACTGGCATTGGCACCGCTCTTTAGAACCACTTTTGCGCCGGTCGAAGCCCATATGGAACCAATAGTCTCCAGCTGCGGACCTCCAGAGCTCCACATCTTTGGGGAGGACGTCACTTTTCACTGATGTCACCTGGTTACAATTAGGGTTGTGGGAGGAGTCATCTAACTAAGCAGGTGACAAAAACATACAATCCAATTTGCTGTCCACAGGAGCTACTGGTCAGCAGCTGGACCCATCTCATATGGCGCCCTAGGAGGAAGGGGGGGCTGTCTTAATGCATGGGCACACTGGGCTGTTGCCAGGGCCCCACGGGCATAGGGGCCCCATGCTAATCTATGTATATTGTGTCTTGCTGAGTGGTTGTGTAGGTAGGGGCCCCAGTGCACTGCTTTGCCCGGGGGTCTATAAAACTGTTATGACGGCCCTGGGGGGGTTGTCACCCTCAGTGTCCTGGAGTGCACGCTTGTGGGACATAAACGGGTGGTTCACGTTGTCCATCACCCACATTAAGCAATTTTAAAACCTTGGGTCCCCCTCAGTGTCCCAAGCGCGGGCACATACAGTTAACCAAACCTGTCCTGGTGGAGTGGGCTCCGTGTGTTCACGGTGCGCATTCAGGATGAATAGTGAGAAAAGCGCTACATAAATGTAAAGAATTATTATTATTGTTGTTGTTATTATTATTATTATTATGGACCAAAGCACGCACACAGTTTGATTTTACCATAAACGACACCCCTTTGTGTGAGTTGTGAGGATGAGGGTGTGTCAGGGATTTGGGTTGGGGAAGTGAGGGATTCTGGAGAGTGCGCTGCTTGAGTTTCTTATACCGGACCCCTCAAAGTTCTCCAGCGTGCACCCTTTACATTCCATAAACTGTGTTAGTCAGAGGTGCGAGTGTCCATCCATCCATTATCCAACCCGCTACTGTATATCCTAACTTCACGGGGGTCTGCTGGAGCCAATCCCAGCCAACACAGGGCACAAGGCAGGAAACAAACCCCGGGCAGGGCACCAACCCACCGCAGGGCACACACACCTAGCTCACTAGATACAATTTAGGATCGCCAATGCACCAAACCTGCATGTCTTTGGACTGTGGGAGGAACCCGGAGCTCCCGGAGAGAACCCACGCAGACACGGGGAGAACATACAAACTCCACGCAGGGAGAACCCGGGAAGCGAACCCGGGTCTCCTTACTGCGAGGCAGCAGCCACCGTACCGCGTGAAAAATGCTCGTCCCGTCCAGGTCAGCCTCTCCACCTTGGCACGGACTTCAGCCTTCTTCGACTTTGAACCATCCAAACCTTTAAATAATTAAGCGTGAATGCGATGTGCTGCGGTGGGCTGGCGCCCTGCCCGGGGTTTGTTTCCTGCTTTGCGCCCTGTGTTGGCTGGGATTGGCTCCAGCAGACCCCCGTGGCCCTGTAGTTAGGATATAGCGGGTTGGATAATGGATGGGTGGATGGAATACGTTGTACCAGCTAACGGCCCTCTTCCTAAGTCTCGTAATGCGTTTCCGAGAGTTAGGAACTTTTCTGCGTGTGAATGTCCTGTGAGTTTCCACGTGCGTGGGAGAGGCGCGATGGCACTGATCGTTAAACGGAACTTAATTAGTAGTAGAAACTGTGCAGTTTTAATGGAAAAAAGGAAGTCTGGATGACTGACTGGTCGATCGAATTGAAGGCAGGTCGTGCTGACGGCACTTCTCTTCACAAGCCTCGCTGCTTGCGTTCCGGTCCTGCATTGCAAGCGTCTTTTTTTCTTTAATTTATTATTGTACTTCACTTTTCTTTCTTTCCCATTAGATTCATCACCACGCTGCTATATTTGCTTGACAATAGCATATATTGTCTTCCGTGTAGCTGATGGCGGAGGCGTGTTTTTCAGCGTGTTGGTTTATTCACTCTTGGCTGCTCACGTCGCAGTCCCGTCCCACGTCTGAGGTGACTTGACGAAGATGGTGTCGCATTGTGTGGCTTGTATGGCAGAAGCTTCGCCAGTGTTGTACAGTCGCCTTCCTCATTTTGTCCTCAGATGAGATCATCCGAAAGTGGAGCATTTCCTGTTTCAATTATTTTTCGTATCAAGATAAACACAAGCGCAAATAAATAAATATAATAATAAAAAAAAATCCAATGCCCTTAATCTGACAAACAGAGATGGAAAAAAAAAAGACATTTTTATTCTCAAAAATTTGGAATCCGATTCAGGGCTGGAGGGGCTGCACGATAAAGGAAAATCGTGCCTTTAATTCCGAAAAAAGTTAACCTCTACAGCGTAGGTTTGGAGGCAGACGGGCAGAGTGGCGCAGTGGTTAACGCCGCCATATCATCGATTCGGAGTTCTAGAGCAGATTTGGTTGTTTTTTTTTTTTGTGTCCTAGGATCGATTAGAGTTGTGTTCAAACTCGACTACCAGCCTCCACGATATTAAATAAGTGGCTTAGAAACGTATCCGATTGGTACTTGTGATTTTTGTGAAACCCATGGTTCCTTCAAGACAGATGCGTCCTGCTGTCGATTCCCAGTCATCTCTCTTAAGTGGTAATTTTTCTCTTACATACTCAGAAGTGCAGGCGGCACTGGCTCGAGGGTTTTTTTTTTTTTTTTTTTGCTGCCCTAGGAGAAGGTGAACATATTGAAGGCAATTGTTTTACATCTCTTATTGCAGGTGTGACCTGTAGGGGGCATCGCTGAGCCACAAACACAACTGCACTAACACAAGTCCTGGTTCACATAATAACTTAACAAATACCTTCACAGATACAAGCACAATTTCTTCTTCTTCTCTTTCTTCCCTTCTCTCCTTCTTTCTCTCTTCTCCACCTCCAGGTGAGTGTTGTCCAGCTCCTCTCTCAAATCCAACTCACCTGGATGTGGTCAATTGACTTCACTTATGCCAGACCCGGGAATACTTCTGGTGTTACTGTAACTGCGAGCTGGAAACACTTCCGGGTCACACAGAAGTTCCTTAAAGTTGGAATGGTTTGTGCCTGCAGCTCCCCCTGGTGGCACCTATATATGAAACCCAGTAAGGCTGCCTAACGGGACTGCAATTCCCAGCCTGCCCTGTGGGTATCCATGCAGGCACTGTAACAAGGGAGACCGCCACCTATTGTATGAGGGGAGCAAATAGTTCATGCAATTAGTGCCCCCCCCCCCCCCCCCCAACACACACACAACACACACTCTATCCTTCCATTAAACTGGCCTCCCATTACCAGGTAAGGACCCTTGAACCAACCTGGCAGGAATTCCCCATCCCATGCCTGGTGTCCATGACATATGGAGGAACTGCCCCCTTTGTGTTTCCAGCACAATGTTACACATTGAAGATCGTTAGGGCTTATAAATGCCACCCTCATCAACTTTGCCACCCAAGGTGACCACCTTCTTACCCTTTATGGTAGGGATGCCCCTGCGTGTTGGTTAGGTCAGTTGGCGACTCTGTGATAGCCCTGTTTGGGTGTCTGTGTGTGTGTGTGTTTGTGTGTGGGACCAGGACCTGCGGTAGACTGCCATCCCATCCAGGACCCCCAATCCTGACTGAATAAAGTCAGCGACCCTGAATTGGATTATGATGGCTTGAGAATTTTACTTTACATTTTATTCGGACCTGCGTTCAAACTGTCTTTCTGTGGACCCCTGACAATCACACCTTTATGAGTTTGCTGGATGCCCTATTCCAAAACCACGGATGCCACTATGAAGTCGGCCCCCCCAACACCCTACAGTCTTCTTACCACGAGAGTCTGGCGTGTATCTGTGGGAACTTGAGCCCATTCAGCCCAAAGAGCTATTGTGAGGTCTGATGTTGGACAAGAAGAGCTGGCCATTCCAATTCATCCCAAAGGTGGGTTAAGACCCCCCGCCTGCCCCCTACAGGACCCTGGGTGTTTAAATGATTAGCAGAGAGTTAATTTCATTTAATTTGGCACAGACCCTCCATTATTTCATTCTCAAACCAGATTTCGTGACATGGACACTCGATCGTTTCATCATCTTGCTGGGTCCCCCTTGTGATTTCGCCGGGTGGACGGTAAGTCGTTTCATCAATGGGTTGGGGGGTGTTGGGGTGGGGAATGCAGCAAAGGCTCCTTGCTGTCAAGGACCAATCCCCAAGCCCCCCATGTGATATTAGGTCCAGGTCATGTTTGAGGTCATGCAGTTCCTCCATGTCATCCTGGTTTTGTGCACAGGGGTGCAGTCATGCTGGAACAGAAGAGGGTCTTCACAGACTGGTGCCACCAAGCTGCAAGTAAATGATTGTCTCAGATATCTCTGTCTGCTGTAACATCAACAGTAGAACCGAGGGGCCGAGCCCAAACTCTGCCATTATCCCCCCTCCAGCAAGCTTTACAGAAGATACCACATGTCCAGAAGGTGGCACCCTCCTGGCATCTGCCAAACCCTGACTTGTCCATCAGACCACCTGATAGTGAAGCGTAGGTCATCACTCCATGTTTCCACTGCCTCTAGGGCTTCCCAGCACACCACCCAACGCTTGGCACTGCCCAGATTGATCTGAGCCTTGTGTGCAGCTGCTTGACCACAGACGCCTATTTCATGAAGCTCCAGGTGCCCAGTTTCTGCCCTGATGCTGCTTCCAGGGCCAGTTTGGAACTCTGACGTGGGTGAAGCCACAGTGGGAAGGCCGTTTTTATTTGTTCCAGCACTGCAAGTGTGGTGGTCTGCCTCTTCAAGGCTGAGCTGTTGTAGCTCCTCGGTGCTTCCACTTTATAATTGACCAAGGCAGATGTAGCAGAACAGACATTTGACATTGTGACTTGTGGCACAGGTGGCCTCCTATGACAGGGCCATATTTAGAGTCACTGATCTCTTTAGTCTGTTACTTGTATAACAATTGAACAAGTGTTGTCTCTTCTTCTCTTTCTTTCTCTCTCTATCCCTCTTTCTCCACCACACTGCTCCTCCTCCAGTTGAGTGTTGCCCTTTTTTCCGGTCCCTGCTCTGGCTCACCTGGACCCAGGAGTACTTCTGGTGTCAGGGCTTTGTCCCAAACAGATGGAGTGTAACTCCCTGCAGCGCCCTCTTGTGGCACCCGCAGACCCCAGCACGGCTGTGTTACTGGACTGCAATTCCTGGCATTCCCTGCTGGAATCTGAATGGGTATTGATATCCAGGGCTGCTGCCATCTTGCTTCCTGGGGGAATAAACAGCCCCAAGACACAGTCTTTCCCTCTCCTTCCTTTATATCCCGGCCAGTGAAGGTATTGTGAATACATCCGGTTAGGATACCTGTACCACCTGGGCCCCAACCCCCCAGTCTGCTGGACAAGGTACCTTCCCTTTTCCAGATCAGGATGCCCATCCTTCCCATATGGCACTCACAATATATATGTAACATGAGCCCCACCAGATGTCACACACGTGTACTTAGGAGGCAGCCAACAAGCCCTAAGGTGAGTGATATACCACGAGATGAAGGGTTGATTTCGAGACAAATAAGACTTTTTGTTTTTGCATCGACCATTTCCTGGTTTTCAAAACGGCCATTCCACATCAGTTCCACTTCCGACTCAAAAAGATGATGTCACTTTTTCTGTCCAACAATAGATAGATAGATACTTTATTAATCCCATGGGGAAATTCACATAATCCAGCAGCAGTAAACTGATACAAAAAACAATATTAAATTAAAGAGTGATAACAATGCAGGTATAACAGACAATAGCTTTGCATAATGTTAACGTTTACCCCCCCGGGTGGAATTGAAGAGTCGCATAGTGTGGGGTCTCCTCAGTCTGTCAGTGGAGCAGGACGGTGACAGCAGTCTGTCGCTGAAGCTGCTCCTCTGTCTGGAGGTGATCCTGTTCAGTGGATGCAGTGGATTCTCCATGATTGACAGGAGTCTGCTCAGCGCCCGTCGCTCTGCCACGGATGTCAAACTGTCCAGCTCCGTGCCTACAATAGAGCCTGCCTTCCTAACAAGTTTGTCCAGGCGTGAGATGTCCTTCTTCTTTATGCTGCCTCCCCAGCACACCACAGCGTAGAAGAGGGCGCTCACTGGTAGAACATCTGTAGCATCTTATTGCAGATGTTGAAGGACGCCAGCCTTCTAAGGAAGTATAGTCGGCTCTGACCTTTCTTACACAGAGCATCAGTATTGGCAGTCCAGTCCAATTTATTATCCAGCTGCAACATAAGGATGATGATGTCACTTCCGGCGCCCAATGGTGACATCACTTCCAGCTCCTAATGATGTCATCACTTCTAGTCCCGCCATAATGACATCGCTTCTGGCACACATCAGTGATGTCATCTCCTGCCACATCAAATCCTGTAGCCATTATATATATATATATATATTGTCACGCACGTGCGAGTAGGGGACCGCGGACGGACCTTAATACGCTCAGGAAGACATTCGCCAGTAGGGAGTAGCGGGGTACTAACCTTTCTCCTCTTATTTCCTACAGAAAAAAAGACGCTCCGCCGCCATAAGCCTCCTTCTTCCCGCAGCACGTTACTTCCGCCCTTCCTCCGTCCACTACTCCTGACGTCATCAGTCCCATCTTCCACCACGGTTCCTTCCCAGCATTCCTCCACTTCCGGCTCCTCCTCCATAAAATGGCCGCCGACACCATCACTGGTGTCGTGCATTGAGAAACTGTTTTGTTTTGTTGCTTATGACCTGTTTTTTTGTTGGCTGTGGCAAATACTACAGTATACGGGGCCGGAAACCCCAAACCTTTATGTTGTCTCTTGCTTCGTCTTTTACAATATATATATATATATATATATATATATATATATATATATATATATACACATGCCACCTTCATAGTATTGTAAAATGTCAAATGTTTTGGTTATTATCCAACTTTGACCAATTTTCTCAGCAAAGTCCAATGGACATTATACCGGGCATCCGCCCCAACTCTTTGATGGTTTTGGAGTCAATTTATTTCTTATTACACAGATAATGGGAATTACTCAGGAGCCAATGGTGTGCCCTAGATGTGTGGTCACGTGACTTCATATAGCACCTTTCCTTCAATGGACACTATCCCAGAATACTTTACAGTTAAGGTAAATTGAATATTAAAATTTATGTAGCAGCATGAGCACAAGCATGGGATGGGCATTACTCCGTAGCCAAGAGTGTGGACCCCTGGGCCTGACATGACATAAGACTCCCCGCTCCACCAACCCCTGCTGTCAGCCAGAACAAAGGATTTCTTCCAAAAGTTACTTCCAAAAAAAACATAAACCAGACCTGATGGCGTTATTTCACAGAAGTATTGTCTTCTTTTGAAAAGACGCTTGTTGTTTTCGGAGTTATGCCTGGTTTGGATTTTGATAGATAGATAGATAGATAGATAGATAGATAGATAGATAGATAGATTGATAAGGCCTATGTAATAGATAGATAGACACGTGAAGCTTGCATTAGATCACCAACCAACACAAATATATACTTGTGGCATCCCGTTGGAATTGCGCGTAGATGCTCTAGTCAGCAGGTGACAGTATTTGACCAATGTCGCATATCCAACATTTGTTTCCCCCACCGTGGGAACTTTGATTTCAGGAACCAATGAGTTTCTGTATGATGCAGACCCTCGGCCACTTGTGGTCCCTGGCCACTTTTGTGTGTTGCATTCCCAGCACACAACAGGAACTGTAACCTTCATGCTGAATATGAGATGTGTAAAGAAGAGTGATGGAGTGTGAAGTGAGTTAGGGAGTTCATGGGGAGCAAGGGCCCACCACCACCCCCACTTTATTGCTTTGAACTGACTTGGGGTTATTGCAGTGCATAGCGTGGAGCACAAGGGTGGTCGTTACCAAGATTGATGTGGTGCTCCATATACACTTCTAACTCTCCAAAGTCCAAACTACCAACACATCTGTAAGACATCACCAGTGCTTACGGTCAACCAATCAGCACACTTCATCACCTGAGCCACACCCACGATGATTCCTAGTTGAACAAATAGACATAGCCAGGAGGAGGAGCTACAGAAAAAGGACCAGGAACTAGAAGTGGCCCGAGTCCATGTGGTAGGAATGCTACAAAAGTTCCTGAGTTTCTAAAAAGTTCCTGTGGTAGGAAAAGAGCTTAATAAGTGAAGACTCTGCTGATGGATGAAAAGGTGAGCCAACTATTACTGACTTTAAGAGGAAAATAAAGGAGAAGGTGGGTTGTCAGACTTGTTGAGCACAACCGGTAGATAGATAGATAGATAGATAGATAGATAGATAGATAGATAGATAGATAGATAGATATGAAAGGCACTATATGATAGATAGATAGATAGATAGATAGATAGTGTGAACGCTGGCCTGGACACAGACAGGTGGACATGTTTGAATCACCCGCCACATGTTTATTATACAAATCCATATCTACGACAGTGCACACAAACCCCCAAAATCCCCAAAGTCCAGGCCACTCTATCAATGCCTTCTCTCTCTTCAGGCCGCCTCACTCCTCTCCTCCCAAGCTCCGTCCTTCTCCTCACCCGACTCAAGCCATCATATGGAGGGAGGCGGCCCCTTTTATAATCACCCGGACGAGCTCCAGGTGCCTCCCGACAATCTTCCGCCGGCACTCCCCAGTGTGGGGGAAATTCCGGCTGCGCACCCGGAAGTACTCCGGGTGTCTCTGATACTCTTCCTCCCAGCACTTCCGGGTGTGGCGGATGTGCTGAGGTCCAGGGCTCCTAAGGCATTGGGCCGCCCCCTGGCGGTGACCACGGGCCCCTACAGGGCTGAGCTTCAAAGCACAGTTGCCCCCACGTGGTCTGGGGGAGGCGTAAACCCTCCTCCGGTCCTCCAGGGTGTCCCGGCCGGGCCACCCCCCCAGCCACCTGTGACAATAGATAGATAGATAGATATGAAAGGCACTCTATGATAGATAGATGTGAAAGGCACTATATAATAGATAGATAGATAG
>JANRMT010062850.1:24009502-24025117 GCA_026402145.1 Polypterus bichir lapradei | reverse complement strand
GATAGATGTGAAAGGCACTATATAATAGATAGATAGATAGATAGATATGAAAGGCACTATATAATAGATAGATAGATAGATAGATAGATAGATAGATAGATAGATAGATAGATATGAAAGGCACTATATGATAGATAGATATGAGAGGCACTATATAATAGATAGATAGATGTGAAAGGCACTATATAATAGATAGATAGATAGATAGATATGAAAGGCACTATATAATAGATAGATAGATAGATAGATAGATAGATAGATAGATAGATAGATAGATAGATAAGACACTATATCAAGAAAGAAGGAAGAAGGAAGGGTGAGAGTAATATCCTTGAGAGTGGGGGACGGACATGATGAATAGTATGATGGATGGAGTGCATAGGTTGGCATTCCAGCCAGGGTTTGCCAAGGTTCTTTACCTGGATGGGATGCTAGCCCTTCGAATGCTCAAGAAACAGGGTGAAGATCAACCAAGAGATGGGCAGAAGATGCCAGTACAGCAGTTGGGTACACTGGCATCTTGACAGGGTTGGACTGAAGAACAAGAAATACTCACAAGTGAGTCCAGTGTAGTGGAAGGACAGGGGGATGCAACCTGGCTGGACTACATGCTCCACCAACACACCAGGTGGCAGCCTCCCTGTGCAGGCACTTACGAGGCACACTGGGTATTGTAGTCCCAATAGGGCATCCTTGTCAGGTTCTGTGGAGTGGGCACGTATGGCTGCCACAGGTCATGACACACTTCTCTTCATTGATGATGGAACTTCTGATGGCACTGGCACAAGGAATTCTGAGGTGTGTAGAAACAGCTGATCTGTTCGAGTTCCAGTAAAGGCCATCTAGACAAATTGGGTGGCCCTTCACCCTACGATAAGATAATGAGCCAAACTGAGGTGACACAGGAGTTTATTAAAGGTAAAAAAATGGAAATTCTTGGATGGCTAAGCCAGTCACCAAATTAAATCCAATTAAGCAGTCCTTCCATATGCTGAAGAGAAAATGTAAGAGGAAATAACCCTGCAACCAGCAGGAGCTGAAGATGGCAGCACAAGAGGCTTGGCAGAGCATCACCAGAGAAGACCCTCAGCACCTGGTGACGTCTATGAATGGCAGACTTCAAACAGTCATTGCATGTGAGGGATATGCAACAAACTCGTAAATATGATGGCTTTAACAGACCTGCCATTGGCATGTCACAAACATTATGGTGTCCTGAAATGTGAGGACTGTGTAGAAAAAGTGTTGTGTGACCAAAATGTCTGCAGATCTCCTTAAATGAAAGTCTGTAATGTGTCCTTCAATCACAAAGTCTGAAATGTTTAATTTGTAATTTCAAACAGTGGAGCAACGGGGCAAATCAAAGGAAAAATAGGTCTTTATCACAAATATTAAGGAGGGCACTGTGTATTTTGTTTAAGCACCATAAGCATGGGAAGGGTGCTTTATAAATTAAATATATTATTATTATTATTATTAGTAGTAGTAGTAGTATTATCACAATTTCTGGTCTTTTCAAGAATCAGATAGATAGATAGATAGATAGATAGATAGATAGATAGATAGATAGATAGATATGTAAGGCACTATATGAGAGATAGATAGATAAATAGATACTGTAGATAGATAGATAGATAGATAGATAGATAGATAGATAGATAGATAGATAATGCACTATATTATAGCTAGATTATTAAATTGTAAATTATAGATGTAATCGGTATCTGTATTGTATATACTGTAGGTCATGTAGGTGTGGATCACGCTGTGTAGACTTTGTAGTCGGCAGCACTCCAGGCTTACCTTTCAATATATTAGTTGCTGCAGGTAATACATACAGTTAATCTTGTTTAATTATATTAATTGCTTTGCAAAATAATTACTATATGAAATACGTTGTATGCATAAATATTGTTTAAAGATGCCTTAACAATTTGGGCGATCGTCTGCAGATTAAGTTGTTTCCCCTGACCCTGCTTTGAATAAACTGGTTAAGAATTGGATTGATGGGTGGGCGGATGATGATCACTATTTCTGACTGAATTTGAATGGGCAAATATGTTCTGGCTTTCCGTCCAGGTTTGGTTCCGCGTGATTGCCGTGCAACTAACTGCAACTAACCGATCCATTCTAAATTCCTGGATTGCGCGTTGCTGGAGAGTGTTAATAAGTAAATAAATAAGCATAATATATAAGTAAACATTGCCTATGTTTACGTCTAAAAAGTTGATTCGAGCTCAGAGCTTGTTAGCTGAAACAAAAACTTTTCCCAACGTTATAATTGTCGTTTTGCGCTTTCGTTTCTACTCGTTTCTACAGGTCGAATGAAGTACGATTTTTGCAGGCGTTTACATAAGTACGCCAAGGCTTTTAAAATACAATTCCAAACATACTGCGTA
Organism: Polypterus bichir lapradei; assembly: GCA_026402145.1. Classification (NCBI taxonomy): domain Eukaryota; kingdom Metazoa; phylum Chordata; class Cladistia; order Polypteriformes; family Polypteridae; genus Polypterus; species Polypterus bichir. The sequence goes on along the minus strand of JANRMT010062850.1, from coordinate 24,022,718 downwards.
ATAAAGTGAATTCAGAGAACTGACAAGACCGGCTTCTGCTCAGGTAACACATTAAAAGGTATGCACCCGGAAGAACTACAAATCCCAAACCACTTGATGCCTCAAAAGGAAGCAGGTCGTGACTGAGGAGGCGGGGATTAAACAGTTTTCGCTTTCCATTGGATAATGGATCAGTACGTCGTTACAGCGCCTCTATCAGGAGGTTGGAAATGCCGGAAATGAAGCCTTAAGGCGGAAGTGTAGGCCTGGAGCCGCGGGTGATCGAGGCTTTCTGTGAGGAACGAAACCAAAAGCTGGCAAAAATCTAGAAAACAAACTTACAGAAGGCAAAGAGTGTCTGATTAATGGCTTTCAGAGAAACGAGTACCTCGAAATAAGACAATCTGCACGTCTGACGTCCCCGGAGGAGAACGACTTTCCGTAAGTGCTAACTTTCTCCAACTTGGCGGAGTTGCCGTACACCGGCGTTGTCGCCGCCGCCGTCGGACTGTTACGGGATGATACGCAGAAAGTGAAGGAAGGATGGTCAGGTAGGATGAGACTGACTTGTGGAAAATCAGTAACGTGGACTCGAAAGATGAATTTCTGTGGAAGAGAGTTTTAAAATGAGGAATGAAGGCGGGGCAGGGTAACGAGCGGCTAGCAAATGCGTACAGGGGCTACGATTTAAAAAAAAAAAATGGACGTGATTGAACGGGGGATTTGAGGGTAAAGATAACGAGGTGAAAAGCTGGCCACGAAGGAGCTTCAGGGAACGAAAGCAAAGCCCTGTCGTTTAGGAGGATATGAAGTTGGCTTTTAGAAATGAAATTTGGAAGTCTGTGAGAGCTGCAGTGCCAGTGACCAGTGCGGGGTGGACGGGAAATAAAATGGACAGGCGTGGAATGAGCGAGATTAGGAGAAAGTGGAGGAACTAGAGAGTCCGATGGTAGTGGGCATGAAGGACATCTGCAGTCCGTGAAGAATGAAGGAAAGAGCTACTAGATGGACACACAGTAGTCAGTGAGGAGGGGACTGAGGTTGGTGGGGGAAAAAGCAGTCGGGAGCTCCTGGAAGAACTGAGAGTCGGTGGGAGAAATGTGCATTTGATGACAGTGGAACAGCAGAAACCTGGGAGTGAGTAGCCTACAGACTGGCAAGTGTAGAATTAGTCAGGACTCGGGGAAGTATGAGATTCCAACAAAGCAATGAGGCAAGGGAGAGGTACATGTCTAATGCATGGAATGTGAGTGATAAGAGGTCCCAGGGCAGTGGTCTGTCAGTCTTGATGTTGGTAGAAACTGGCGAGTTTGAAGTTGGGACTTGGCGACTCACCAAGGTGGATCCCCCAACATGTGGGTTGTCAATAACTTTAATAAGTTAAAACTGGGTTGTGAGACCATAAAGGTTTAGAAGCGCTAAGCTATACAAACAGGTTTGATGTATGGAATGGTATCTTCTCGTTTGCCAAGTTTCCGATATTCTTTCTTTGATCCAAGAGGGATTAAAAAAAACATTGAGGAAATGAAGAGATTGAAGTCTGATGTATGTAATGAGGGCATCAAGAAGTCGTGGGTTAGTGATCTGTGAGTTTTATTGTTGGCAAAAACCAGTTGGCTGTCCATGAGGAACTGGTGAGTTTGAAGTTGGGACTTGGCGACTTTAACCAAGGGGGATCCCCCAACATGTGGGTTCAGTAACTGGGTCTTGAGAACATAAAAGTTTAGAAGCACTGAGCTAAACAAACACATTTGATGGATTGAATGGTTTACTATTGTTTGCCAAGTTTCTGATGTTCCAAGTGAGATTCATTAAAAAAAAAAAAAAAAAAAAAAAGGTGTGGAAATGGGGAGAATGAAGTCTAATGCATGCAATGAGGGCATCAAGAAGTCACGGGGTAGCAATCTGCGAGTCTGGATGTTTTGAGAAACCAGTTGAGTGTCCACGAGGAACTGGTGAGTCTAGAGTTGGTAACCAAGGGAATTTCCTTACAAGTCTGCAGAATGGATGAGGTGACCGTTAGGAGTTGGTGAACTACTGATACATGGAGCTGAAGCAGAGTCCTTGATGGCCTGTAAGAATTATCTGGACAGCTTAAATATTCACTAAACCAACCAGCTTGTTTGCCAAGTTTCTGATGTCCTATGTTCCAAGTGGAATTCCAAAAAAAAAAAAAAGTGAGGAAATGGGGAGACTGAAGTCTGATGCATGAAGAGGTTCAGGGTTAGCGATCTGTGAGTCTCGATGTTGTGAGAAACCAGTCGAGTGTCCATGAGGAACTGGTGAGTCTAGAGTTGATACCCAGGGGGCTTTGCTTACAAGTCTGCAGAATGGGTGACGTGAATGTTAGGAGTCAGTGAACTATTGAGACATGGAGCTGAAGCAGAGTCCTCGACGGCCTTTAAGAATTATCTGGACAGCTTAAATATTCGCTAAACCAATCCGCTCGATGGATTGAGCGGTTTTCTCTCGTTTGTCAAATATATTACGTTCCAAGTGGGATACCAAACAAAACAGGCGATGTGGAAATAGAGAGATGGGAAGTCTAATACATATAATGAGAGCAATAAGAAGTCCTGGGGGGAGCGGTCTGTGAGTCTTGACTTTGGGAGAGAGTGGACTGGTGGATGGGTGTCCGTGAGGAACCGGCCTGGCGAGTCTGAAGTCAGGAGCTGGGGACTTTGGTAGAGGTCTGCAGACGGGGTGAGGTGAATTTCGAGAGTCAGTGAATTGAAGCAGAAGTCGGTACTTGTGTAACAACAACATTTATTTCTACAGCACATTTTCATACAAATATTGTAGCTCAAAGTGCTTTACATGATGAATAAAGAGAAAAAAAAGGACAAAGTAAGAATTAAAATAAGGGAACTGTAATTAACATAGAGTAAAAGTAAGGTCCGATGGCCAGGGAGGGCAGAAAAAACAAAAAAGACTCCAGACGGCTGGAGAAAAAAATTAAAATCTGCAGGGGTTCCGAGGCCACGAGACCACCCAGCCCCCTCTGGGCATTCTACTTAACATCAATGATCAGCCTTCATTGTATTTAGGGTTCTCATGGAAGAACTTGATGATGACAGTCACGTGGACTTCTGGCCTTTAATCCATCAATGTAGGGACATCATGGTGTTTTGGTCAGGTGATGGTGGCGCAGGTCGCCACCACAGAAAACCAGAAAAAGAACAGAAGAGAGAGTAGGGGTTAGTACGGATTTTGGAGCCACCATGATTAGTAATGATAATTAATTGAATATACAGAGCATCAGGATTAAACTAAGATGAAGGTATGAGAAAGCCATGATAAAGTAATGTGTTTTCAGCAGTGTTTTAAAGTGCCCCACTGTATCAGCCTGGAGAATTCCTATTGGCAGGCTATTCCAGATTTTAGGTGCCTAACAGCAGAAGGCCGCCTCACCAGTTCTTGTGTACTAAACGGAAGGCGTGGCAAAAGAGAAGTGTTGTGACAAATTCACAATACACATTGGGATAAAAAAATATATAGAAATTTACAGAAATTGGAATATTGTAGAAATACATCTTCGGTTGATGGCAGCGTCCAAATATTCATTTCTGGGGTTGGCAAACTACAGATAAAAAGATCGTGGCACCAAATTGAAGAGGGGAGGTTGCATAAGGTTTTCCTCTACCCATTCTAGTGTTGGGCTCCATGGCGGAGGTTTCACTGTTGCGTCTGTTTGGTACACAAGTACCCAGAAATCTTGACAGCCTTTCAGAAGTATCTTAAGACGGAGAGAGAGGGGGAGCATGCACTTAAACGGCACGTTGCAGCACCCACCACACAATGACCCACCTCTGGATCCCGAAATTAGGACCTGAATGCAGCCGTGCAACAGGTGACTCCTCAGCACCACACTAGTTCAGATGGAATGGAACAATGGGAGGTTTATTATACAGTGGCTGGAGTGCCAATCCTGCCACCCACCCCCAAGTTTTCTCTGCAAGTTGGAGGACCTCCTTGTAGTGCTTATTTGCAGGTTAACGTCATACCCAGGATGGAGCAATTACAGGAGGTTAAGGGCCTTGCTCAGGGGCATTCTGTCACTTTACTTGGCACAAACTGGCAACATTTCGATTGCTGGTGCAGAAGTATCTTGACAGCTTAACTGTTAGCTAAACAGACAAGCCTGATGGACTTCATTCATGTTTATTGTGTTCATAAGAATTAGTTCTGAATGCTTTAAAATCACTTCTTATTTTATTTATTTTTTCCTTCTCTGGCACCTCCTTATTCACTGGTATGTGGAAAACCCCACATATGATATACCATTTTACTCATCTTGCTGTCTCGTTTTGCAGGATGTTAGGCTTTTTGGGGTTCCCTTATATTTCTGATTCTCTCTGTATAAAAAAAAATATATTTTTATGACCTTTTTTGGACCATATTTTGTGCAAGAGATCATACAGAGTAAACCATTTGGTGTCTTCAGGAAAAATGATCAGAAGGACTTGAAGTTGTGTAGGCCACATCAGCCAACCTCACGGGTTCACCCTTTAATGGGATTTGAGGGGGTCAGTGTTGCTCCTTTTCACAAAACTTTCAAAATGGGGAGGCATGTGGAGTGTCGTTTCATGCTATTTTAAGGTTGCTGATCACAGATATGATGATACTTTTGATGTTTGATTCTTTTCCGATGGACTCAGCACTCAAAGAGCCGCTCCCAGAATGTTACAAATGACAAACTTCAAACGTAAGCATGTATTGTTTTAAACTATTTCAAGGTCAGTGATTACACATGAGGTTATTTTTTGATTTTTGACTAGCAGTCTAGCCCTCTACCAGAGAGAGATAGATAGATAGATTTATTAATCCCAAGGGGAAATTCACATACTCCAACTGCAGTATACTGATAAAGAACAATATTAAATTAAAGAGTAATAAAAATGCAGGTAAAACAGACAGTAACTTGTATAATGTTAACGTTTACCCCCCCTGGGGTGGATTCGAAGAGTCCCATAGTGTGGGGTCTCCTCAGTCTGTCAGTGGAGCAGGATGGTGACAGCAGTCTGTCGCTGAAGCTGCTCCTCTGTCTGGAGATGATCCTGTTCAGTGGATGCAGTGGATTCTCTATGATTGACAGGAGTCTGCTCAGCGCCCGTCGCTCTGCCACGAATGTCAAACTGTCCAGCTCCGTGCCTACAATAGAGCCTGCCTTCCTCGCCAGTTGGTCCAGGTGTGAGGCGTCCCTCTTCTTTATGCTGCCTCCCCAGCACACCACCGCGTAGAAGAGGGCGCTCGCCACAACCGTCTGGTAGAACATCTGCAGCACCTTATTGCAGATGTTGAAAGACGCCAGCCTTCTAAGGAAGTATAGTCGTCTCTGTCCTCTCTTACACAGAGCATCAGTATTGGCAGTCCAGTCCAGTTTATCATCCAGCTGCACTCCCAGGTATTTATAGGTCTGCACCCTCTGCACAGTCACCTCTGATGATCACAGGGTCCATGAGGGGCCTGGGCCTCCTAAAATCCACCACCAGCTCCTTCGTTTTGCTGGTGTTCAGTTGTAGGTGGTTTGAGTCGCACCATTTAACAAAGTCCTTGATTAGGTTCCTATACTTCTCCTCCTGCCCACCCCTGATGCAGCCCACAATAGCAGTGTCGTCAGCGAACTTTTGCACGTGGCAGGACTCCGAGTTGTATTGGAAGTCTGATGTATGTTGGCTGAACAGGACCGGAGAAAGCACAGTCCTCTGCGGTGCTCCTGTGTTGCTGACCACAATGTCAGACCTGCAGTTCCCGAGACGCACATACTGAGGTCTGTCTGTAAGATAGTTCACGATCCATGCCACCAGGTATGAATCTACTCCCATCTCTGTGAGCTTGTCCCTAAGGAGCAGAGGTTGACAGATGGCACATTTCTATTGCAAGCGAGAACATTTAAACTTCAAACATTTAAAATGAAGTACACATCATAATATTTAAAATATCTGATACATCTTTCATTAGCAGACCTGCTTTTTAGGGTAGGAGCACAGGACCTGGAGTGTCTTTGTGTGTGTATGTATATGTGTGTGTGTATATATATATATATATAATACACACTGCTCAAAAAAATGAAAGGAACACTTTCAAATCCGAGTATAGCATCAAGTCAATGAAACCTCTGGGCTATTGATCTGCTCAGTTAAGTAGCAGAGGGGCTTGTTCATCAGTTTCAGTTTGTTTGATGCACTAGAGGGACAACAATGAGACGACCCCCAAAACAGGAGTGAATGGTTTAACAGGTGGGAGGAGGCCACTGACATTTTTCCCTCCTCATCTTTTTGGACTGTTTTTTCACTAGCTTTGCATTTGGCTAAATTTCATTTCCATCAAACGATGTGGCAACCTTTTGTTCCTAACACATTTCCATACCAGTCCATGTCAGTAGAGACAGCCAGCAGGATTCTCCCCCCCCCCCCCCCATCACACATTGAGATCTGATGTGTTTTCAGAGTGTTCCTTTAATTATTTTGAGCAGTTTATATAGTTGGTGATCCATTGACTACTCCTTAGACCAGGGGTCTCCAACTTCGGTCCTGGAGGGCCCCAGTGGCTGCAGGTTGTCATTCTAACACTTTTTCTTAATGAGTGACCTGTTTTTGCTACTAATTAACTTATTTTGAATTCATTTTAATTGACTTGCTCTTGAATACTTAGATCCCCTTAATTGTTTCTTTTTCTTTAATTAGCAGCCATAAAATAATGATACATAAAATGAACCAAAACAGGACCAGCAAACTGTGTCTATCACACAGTATCAGACAATAAAGAAAGGTGAATGGTCTGAGGAATGCTGATCTGCTCAGAACCACAAAACATTTTATCAGTGCTCTTAGAAAAGAGAAAATCAACAATTTCAGAAATGTCTGCTATTGCACAATGAGAGCAACAACAAGCCATGAAATTAAAGAACGGGTTTAATTAATGACAGGAATTGGCACCTCATTAAGCAGCTGGTTGGAGTGAAATTAGTTGGAGTTTGAGGCCCTGACTTGGTTGGTCTTCTGTTGGCTCACTCACTTCACATTTCATTTTTGTTTGGGTGCCATTTAAGGAAAGAAATGAAGCACTTCAGAGGAACGAAGTTAATTAGCAGCAAAAACAGGTCACTTATTAAGAAAATGATTAGAATGAGACTGGAATTGGGGAGTCCATCCTTAGACAAAGGTCAAGGATCTGAGGAGTTAGGTTTGCCTTCCTCAGCTGTTTGCCATGCTGCTGCATTTTAAGTTGTCTCCTCTGGCTTGTTGACAAATGCTGGTCATCCCACCAACAGTGAGTTGCAGTGGTCCAGACGTGAAAAGACTGAAGCCTGGGCCTAAAGTTGTGCTGAATACACTATACAATTAAGGTCCAACTGTATCTGGCTGACTGAATCTACAAGACCGAGAGACCATAGAAACGTAGTCCCTGAAAAACCACTGGTCATTGAACACCACCTCACAGTTGTGTGCAGACTTGGTGGGTGTTGGTGATAATGAGCCAAGCTGAACAGAGATGGGGTGCTGAAGAGATAGTCAAGCTGGGATAACAAGAAGGTCTGTCTTTGCTAGGTTGAGCTGGAGATGGTGTTCCTTCATCTAGGTTGTAATATCAGTGAGGCCTGCAGAGATTCTAGCTGATACTTGTGTGGTCCTTTGGAGGAAGTGACAGGTGTGTATCATAACTAGAGTACTGATAGGAGAAACCATGGGATTCGATGATCGGGTCTAGACCAGTGCTTCCCAACCTTGGTCCTGTGGCCCCACTGTGACTGCAGGTTTTTGTTCCAACCAGATTCCTAATCAGTGACAACACCTGATAACACTGAGCTCATTTAATTAGCTGGTATTATTTTTTCTCTTATTCTACATTCAGAAAAGCACAGCAGCATGCTTTTTACATTTATAAGACATTTAGAAATATTTCTGCTTTTGCTATTGATTTAAATGCTTAACTCTCTTTTGTTGATTTCATTATATTTTGCTCTTTCTTTGTGCAGTTTTTCCCTTCATTGTATCTTATTAATAACAATTGAAAATGAGCAGAGTAGACACGCTGGCAAACACGGAATAATCAAAGGCTGCAAGTACTTTAGCATCAGACCCACTAATTAGTAAATAATTGGATTAATCAAAGGGGATTAGGGTTTTGCTGAATGCACACAAGCAGTAGTAGTCGGATCATCTGCTGGCTTTCTACTGCTGGTGAGCTGCCTGTTCTGCATGTTGCGCTGTCCGATCATTTCAAAGCCTGTACAGCAGCTGTCCTTTTGCCACTTGACATCTCTGCTGCTTGCGTTGTCGGGGGAGGGGGTGTTTGGGGGGTTAGGGTTTTGCTGAATGTACACAAGGAGTAGCAGTCGGATCATCTGCTGGCGAGCTGCCTGTTCTGCTTGTTGCACTGTCCGATCATTTCAAAGCCTGTACAGCAGCTGTCCTTTTGCCACTTCGCGTCTCTGCCACTCACGCTGTGGTAGTGGGGTTAGGGTGGCTGAACGTACACAAGCAGTAGCAGTCGGATCATCTGCTGGCTTTCTACTGCTGGCGAGCTGCCTGTTTTGCTTGTCGTTGTTTTAAGAGCTGGGAGCAAGTTAAAGTGTCTCTCGCGTCAAATTGTCTTCCAAGAAGATCACGTCTCGTCTCCCTCCCCAAGATTTTTTTTTTTTATAATAGAGAGATATATATTTTTTTTAACCAAACTTCGTTTTCTAATTTCTATATTGTTCCCAAAACACAGAACTTTGGAAATAGCACATCACTTAATTAGCCCAGGAATCCAATTTAAAAACACAAGCTGGTTGGAACAAAAACCTGCAGCCACAGGGTGTCCCGAGGACCGAGGTTGGGAAACGCTGGCCTAGAGAGGAGGTGTAAAGAGAGAAGAGGAGCCAGCACTTTTCCCTTGGTGCACCACCACCACCCAACCCCGTGTTTGCTTAAGTAGTATCCAGACAGTTTTACTGTCCGCTTAACCAGTGTTTCCCAACCACTTGTGGGAGTCCGTGACCCAGTGGGTTGCAGGTTGCTGTCATTGGAAGTGCGAGTGGGTTGACATTGGTGTATGGTATTCCTCCACTTCCATTTACACTCATTTCACCAAAGCGGAATGCCCCTAAGCCTTTCTTACGTTCAAACTGGATTTACCCTCCTCTAACCTCCAGCATGGCAAATCCCCCCCACCGATATCCTTTTCACTCTCGATTTATCAAGGAGCCCAAACGGTTTCTTACATCCAGAATTCTCCCACTCGTGAAGGATTACCAATGCTGGCACACATGCTTTTATATTCCTGCTTGTTTCACCAAGGGGGGGCGGGGGGTGGTGGTGTCACTGTTACATCCATGCTAGGATTCACTGAGGGGGGCTATAACCTCCCCCTCTACCAATTTGCGAACATTTCACCAAGGGGCAACCTCAACATCGTTGATAACCTTAATAAATTAAAATTGGGTCGCAAGACCATAAAGGTTGAGAAACACTGAGGTAAACAAACAAGCCTGATGGACTGAGTGGTTTCCTCTCATTTGTCAAGTTTTTATATATTCTAAGAGGGATTAAAAAAATAAACAGTCCATGAAGAAACAGAGAGATAGAAGTCTGATGCATGTAATGAAGTCACATGGTAGCCATCTGTGGGCCTTAATGTTGGGTGTACACGAGGGACTGGCGAGTCTGAAGTCCTGAACCAGGGGGCCGAATGGTTGGCATGGATGTTATGAGCCCATGAACTAGTGAGACATGGCGTTGAAGCAGAAATCATGGTAACCTTTGAGACATATTTGGATGTCTGTCTATTAGCTAATCAAAGGAGCTTGAAGGGCTTAATGGCCTCTTCTCAAAGATCGATTCCAAAATAATAGTGAAGAAATGGAGAGGTGGAAGTGTGGGAGCAGTTTACAGATGGATGTCGTCGGGCAGCGGCCAGTGAGCCTGAATGTTAAAGGAATAAAGGTCTGATCAGGGAGTGGGCTCTGGGATATTTCTGGAGAATGAATTACGTGTGATCTTAAGGAACAAGTGAAGTAGGGCATAATGGATAAATGGATAGTCAGGGACCTGAAATGGTGTGAAAAGGTAACTTGGGGCCTGTAATGGTGAGAAGTGTTTTTTAGTAGACAACACCTGAGAGGTACCCCAAAAAATAGTGGGAGGGTAAACAGTAGCATTGGGGAGATATCTGTTGTCTCAGAAAGAGGGACATGGACATTAGGAGGAATTGGGATAGAAAGCAGCCAGAGAGAACATAGAGAAACTGAAGTCAAGTGTGACAGTGAAGGAAAGTAGCACGGCAAGGGGCAGGAGAAGTTGAAGTCTGCATCAGTAATGGTGAACAAGAGGCAGTCGGGAGCTTACAAAGTGTTGAAAACGTTGGCATAGTCAGGGATTGGTTTTAAAACCCCTCCAGAAATATAATTTATGATGGTTCCAGCTGATTGGTCATAATCAGAATTAATGACTCATGGACTTTATTATCCACCCGAAATGAATTCCTAGCTACGCCCCAGTTGAGGAAATGAGATATGGAGCAGGCGCTCTGGATAAGGTGACAAGTGAAGGTGTCAGGAGGCCAAAAGTCAGGAACCAGCAACAGCGTAGTTGGGGTGGAGTGGAGTGATGAAGGTCAGGAGGCCAATGGGAAGTGGAGGAACTCTGGCTGGGGGCCAGTCGCAGTCTGTGAGCAAATTTCTAGAAAAATGTGCGATTCAGCAGAAGCTTTGCCAGAGTGGCCGTCACTTGAAGTTCTTCATTCTCTGTTCCTGTACTCTGAAACAAGCAGTTTTTGTGCTGACATGAAGGTAGTCACAGTTTACATAGGTACGGGTGACATCTGCAGATTCGGGAGTGTGTGATGAAAAGACTGCGACTCTGGCTGCTGTCAGGATTGTCAAGGCCGTGGGTGTTTATTTAAAAAAAAAAAAAAAAAATAACAGTGTGAGTGGGCCAGTGCCCGTGCCACACTCTGTACTGCTAATAACTCTGCTGTTCCCTTTTTCGTGCAACATCTTTGATGTGAAGCTGATGGCAAGTCCTATTTGTTCATGAGCTGAGTGAGTTAAAACTAAATCTGCATGGTTTGCAGTTTTTATAATGCTGGTTCTCTGCTTGGTGTAGCAAAGTTTTACTTGTCTTAGTTTTGCCTTTTTAAGTTTAAAAAAAAAAAAATTTTTTAGCAATGAGATTTGTGGAAAATTTTAAGGAAGTTTAATTTGATAGTGGCCTGAAATTATAAAAGGGATACCTGGTGCCAGAGCTGTGGAGTCGGTAGATAAATCCTTTGACTCCGACTCCTTAGTTTCCAGTACTTCTGACTCCGACTCCTTAGTTTCCGGTACTTCTGACTCCGACTCCTTAGTTTCCGGTACTTCTGACTCCGACTCCTTAGTTTCCGGTACTTCTGACTCCGACTCTGTATTTAATATGTTAATGTATTCTCCATGTTGATTGAAGGAAGGCAACATACACGTCATTTAACCACAGAACTACTGGCTAGGAAGCTGACTCTCCACCGTATTGGCCAGTTTAAACGAAAGACGAGAACCCCTGAATCAGGCCATAGCACACACCTCCACCTACATCATTACACTTGTTTCTGACTCCGACTCTGTATTTAATATGTTAATGTATTCTCCATGTTGATTGAAGGAAGGCAACATACACGTCATTTAACCACAGAACTACTGGCTAGGTAGGAAGCTGACTCTCCACCGTATTGGCCAGTTTAAACGAAAGACAAAAACCCCTGAATCGGGCCATAGCACACACCTCCACCTACATCATTACACTTGTTTACACTCAAATGAACTTGTATATACTTATATCTGAAATAAAATGAAAACACTTTGTGTAATGTACTATAATCCAGATTACAATATGTGAATGTTAGGTTGTAGAATAGCTCAGTTGAACTTCACACTAGTAGTAACACAACTACACACTGAGCTTTATTCTTACCTCAGAGAAGTACTTCATTAGGACTGTTTGTGAAATGGGACATTTGAACTTGCTCTATTTAATTTTTATTACAATTTAAATTTATTAGGAGTCGGAGTCATTACATTTTTGCAGACACCGACCCCGACTCCAGGTACCCAAAATTGTCTCCGACTCCATAGCCCTGCCTGGTGTTGCACCAGTTAAGTTTTGGAACGAATCGTAGTGTATGTCTTCCCCTGTACATATGGGGAATTCGTGCAAAAGTGGTGAACAAAGGTTCAACAGGTCATTTCGTTTACATGCAGACACATAATCAGGTTAAGGCGAGTAACCTGGTTAAGGCAGAAATCTGCCGTCTTCATAATCCGCATTTGCACGCGCAAGTAGTCTTCTTTGGCAAAATGCTCCGACAGCATTAAACTGTGCAAAAAAGAGTTAAACATCATCGACCGTGATGAATTCAAAAATAAGCATGACACCTGTGATAATTTTCTTATGTTTTATAATTGTTTAGTAAAATTGACGCTGTTTTATAGGTTTCTGTTGCCTGATTGCACAAAGCACACTCTTGTATGCTTGGCTGTGTGACTGAGCCCTGCAAAGGACTGACATACACTATACTGGCAAAAGTAGCGGACCCACCTCCAAATCATTCAATTAAGGTGTATAAAAGTGAGCACCTAGTCATGCAGATGGCTTCTACAAACATTTGTGAAAGAATGGACCTGAGGACCTGAATTATGGTGTGGGGTAGTCAATCCTACTAGAAATAAATGCATGAATTAATTTTCTCAGAATCCTGAGATATCAATGCTTAAAACTGGATGGGAACAATTGGGCATCTAAATTGGGATTGTCACATTTCTAAACCAATCCCAACACCTCGTGAAGGCGGTGCTCAAAGTAGGGGCGGGGATTTTGAACTGCTTAGATCAGAGCTGCTCACATTAACCTGGTCTGACCAACAGCAAGCTTCTGTTTACGAGGAACCGTCTACAGTCGAAATGTCCTGTAAAAAAAAATCCTGTTAGACACATACTCAGCAAAAAAAGAAACGTCCCTTTTTCAGGACTGTGTATTTCAACAATAATGTTTTAAAAATCCAAATAACTTTACAGATCTTCATTATAAATTGTTTAAACAATGTTTTCCATGCATGTTCAATTAACCATAATCAATTAATTAACATGCACCTGTGGAATGGTCGTTAAGAACTTAACAGCTTACAGAAAGTCGGCATTTAAGGTCACAGTTCTAAAAACGCAGGACACTAAAGATACTTGTCTACCGACTGTGAAAAACACCCAAAGAAAGATGCCCAGGGT
>JANRMT010062850.1:23961795-24004502 GCA_026402145.1 Polypterus bichir lapradei | reverse complement strand
TGTAACGATCGACAATTTTCGTGTTAATTCATTTGACTTTGTTTCTCACTGCCATATTTACATGAATCAGTGATTCTAAACTGGATCTTCGTAAGTGTGTGTGTTCATAAGTAAGCCTTTTAATGAATTACTGTCTGTCCAGGTTAAGAGCCGGAATGCACCTGATGACCGTGGTCTTGTTTGAAAATAGTTGCAGTTAGGGCGTGACTTGAAAGAATCTCATGGTAAAAGTTTCCATCTCGTGGGACTTCCTTCCAAAAAGTCACATCTCGCCGCAGGAATAGTTTTGTCTCGTCCCAAGATTTTTTTATTATAATGAAGAGATTAAGTAAGGTGGTCCTCCCACATTACACAGTCTTACTTTTCAAGTTGATAAGTAGCTCTGAGCTGACTTGGTGTGAGTGTGTGCTGTGGTGGCCTGATGTCCCATATTGTCCGGGTTTTGTTCCTGTCTTACACACCTTGCTGCTGGGATTCCCTAAAATTGGACGGGTTTAATACAGACTGAGATATTCATTGATGGTCCAGTAGGGTTTTTAGCTTTTTTTGCTTCAGATTCCTTTGTTCCAGTGTTTCTGCTCAGCTGTACTTTACTCTTGTATTCACCGTTTCACCTACAATATATATTTGATGAATACAAAAATAACCTATTTTACCTCATTGTCCTTGTTTTTTCATTGCATTGTAAATTAGATTAGCTGCAAATGTTTTCCCACATTGTAAATTAGATTAGTTGCAGATGTTTCCCCACAGATGGAGTTGATGAAATACAAGACAAATGTGTTTTGAGATTAATATGTTTTTACTAATTGAACATTTTGTAATTTCACAGTAGAATGTTTTGAGTTAGATAGAACACCTCAGCCTTTTTAACGAGGTGAACAATCAGGCGGTCACCTCGCATTATCTGGAGATCTAAAAGGCCAGTGGGATGCCGGGTCATTGTGGTGCTTCCTGCCTGTGCACATTGGCTGGTCACTTTCTTGTTTGGACTTTGCACTTCATTTGGTTTTTCTATCAGTTGGTGACTTTACACTGGCATCCATGCCCTGTGAATTAGTGGCATCTCACTCTAGGACCTTGGTTTTGCTTTGAAGTGGTTAAGACACATGGGTGGATGACATGAATAACATACTGTAGCAACACTAGAGACAGTCCAGGTGAGGTCAAGAAGATGATTGAAGCGTTTGGAGGAGGAGTAGACAGACTGCAGCCGGGGCCATAACTGGGGTTTTTCACTTTGACAAAGGTGAAACGTGAGACCATCTTTTATTGTTTTCATAAAGACATCTGTCGTCTTGATGGCAGTGGAAACTCCTAAGTAGGCTTGCCAGTTTAAACCAAAAAGGATTGGTGCATTAATTCCCAAGCAATGTAGTATGACCGGCCACACCAGTTATTCTATTATACTGTAAGTGAATTTACATATTTCACATGCAGGGTTGCCTTCTTAACTTGTTAGACTGAACAAAGTCAATACACCACTGAGGACCGCACAGGGTGGTTCAGTGAGCTCAATCTGAGGTTACGCCAACAACGGCAGAATCGAAATGACGTAGCTGCGGCCCTCGTGTGTATCCTATCTAAGCCATGGTGAAGAGCCTCAGGTTTGCGGTTTTGCCGCAACTGGGTTTGGAAATCGACAGACCCGGAAATGTGATTATGATTTGTTTTTAAAGTGCTTGAGAGGTTCACCTTCTAAGAACTCGGCTCATCAGCCACCCTGCTGCACTACAGCGGATCAGACAGGAGGAAGAATGTTCTGTTTATGTAACAACTCTCATTATTGTTAGAAAGAGAGACAGATGGCCTGAAGGATTCCTACCGTCAATTCCGTGGTTTGATGCAATCAAGGAATTTGTATGGAAAGCTCATTTCGGGAGTAAACATTAGGTGTTAGGAACCATAAAGACTGGGACTGCTAGTTACCTGCTGCTGGGGAAAATGAAAGTGAAATGAGTGATTTTCTTTCGAGGAAAATGTGTCTGGTGAATCATTTCTTTTTCATTTTCCTCTGTTCACTTCTCTCACAAGTTTATTTTAATGAAGTTTTCACGGTCCTCAAGTGTTGCCTCGTATCCTGCCGACTGTGTTAACATTTGATACGTTTTGTGGTTGGGTTTCTCCATGGTCTAAACTTGACTCCCTGCTATTAAAAATCTCGTCCTACCACGTTTCTAACCTCTTCAGCTCCCGCTTGAAGTTTTGATACGCTCTCCTCCATTGTCTCCGTGTGAAAACGATTGCGTTCTACCACAAGGTGGTGCCCACAGATGCCAGCAAAGTGGTAAGGGTAAGAAACCACATGGCTGGCTCCACTTCTATTCTTTCCTGTCCAGTTTACATTTTTTGCTAGACTCTGGTACTCCCCTCCACGGCTGGGGAGGGTCACTGTCCCTCTTGCGCATCTCAAGGTTGGTGTCTGGAAGCACATCTAACTCTGCAGGTGTCTGTCCCAGTATCCCCTTTGAGGGGTGAGCACAGATAATGGCTGTTAAACCAGCAGAGAAACACCACTGCTCCTAATCCAGTCTAAAACACATCTCTGTCCCCAATCCCTGTAGGTCTTCTAACGCCGTTCTTCTACATATTCCTGTGTTTTGATGAGCTAGTATGTATGTGGAGTTCATTACAGCCTACATTTGAAAATTTTCCCATTAGAATCCGCAATGAAGCATTTGTGTGCGTCAAGCATTACTTACCTCATCTTATTTTCCACTCCGCTGTTTCCAGTATTGAGTAACAAAGAGCAGCCTTGGACAAAACTGTAGATGAAGCACCAGTCTGTTGTAGTGCCCTCTGACACAAACACCAGGCCACTTTTAAAGGAATACTACACCCAACATGGATCACTTTTTATGGGCATCTGTTACTTACCCCATGTCGCTTTTAGCAGTGAAAGGCAACCTTTTTCGAGTTGCGCCGCACTAAGTCCAAAAATTTTCTTTCGCAGCGCAGCTGAGGGACTGCCCATAAATAAAGTCGTGACGACACAATCTATGGACAATCGTCAATAAAAACAGTTAATTTTACAAGTTTGAAAGACATTTTATAAATAAAGGAATCAAAGGATAAATCTTAAATTTAATTAATGTGAACGTTGAGATTGTTTTTCAGCACATATGAGATTGATGCGAGGATCAATTTTCGAAAGACAGACACGCATTTCCTTGTCGATCATTTGAAGTCTGTCGCGTTTCTTAGACTTCATTCCCGTAAGTGTTCCGTTATCTGTTTTTCCAACATAAAATATTTTTTTTAAACATTTATCTTTTTAATCAACCAAATCAACCAATCAACTGCGGCGCACCGGTTGCCCGACAATGGCTTATAGTAATGGCAGAGGAAACTTTTTAATCTCATGTTTTCATGCATAGTGGAGATCATAAAACTTATGATTCCACACGCATCAATAAATCCTTGTGGGAAAATTAGAGCAGTGCACAAACAGCAAGTGCATTCTGACGGGATCGAGCTTTTGAATTGAAGACCGGGCTCTTGACCAATAAACAAAGGGGTAGGCAGATCCTCCGTTCGCAAACCTCGATGGTGTTTGAGTGTGCCTCCTTTTTGTGTCCCATTCTAAATTTTTCACAAGTAGTTAATTAAAAATATTTTTTTTACCAAAAAAAGCATTTTATTTTGGATGAGAATTAGACTGGATAACTGACACGTGGAATATGTGAATACGTGAATAATTTGAGATTTTTGTTAAGTGATGTTTTAATATTATCATATCTTCCAAAAGTGTCTTTGAATTAGTGATTAGTAAACTTGGGAAGTTTCCGGATTCTTAATCCTTAAACTGACACATATGTAGGGGTTAATGCACCCCTCCGGATACTTCTACCAAATACTTCTTTCTGCACTTTTTAAGTAAACGTCACAGTTCACCAAGAAAAAGTGACATTTTAATGGAACACATTATTTTTCATGCTAAGAGCATCACAATTACTTCAACACTGACCATTTTACATACTGCCAATGAACTGTAAAAACTATTAAAACAAACTACTGGAACAATATGTACAAGGTGCAACTGACGCCATTGATGAAATTCAGTAAATCATCAAGCCAACTGTGCTTGAACTGGCTGTACGCAAAGCATACGCTGATTCTTGCAGGCTAGTAGTCTAATGCAGCGGCTGAGTCCCAGGGACAGTGATGCTGATTCACTAGGGGGCACCAGTGGTCATGAGCTGACTCCTCAATGAATGGACTGCACGGACTGATCAGCTCCGGCGTGCTGGCAAATGGCACTGTGAAGTGGCTATAGGCAGTTGCGCCGTTCAATGAATGTACGTCACCGAATATACTCCGCTCCGGCGTGCTGACAAATTGTACTGGTAACCGGCTATTGCTGGTTCCGGTGGTTTAAGGGTTAATTTAAATCTAGTATCTTGCTGACTTGTCCTGCTGACTATGCTATTATTTGGAGCAGTTGTTGGGTATTGGCTTCCCGCTGGCCCCCACCGACATGCAGTGTTATAAACTCTTAATCTTTATTCTTTATAAAAACAACATTCAGACTTTTTCTTGGTAATCACTACAAACCATACAGAGTAAGGAAAAGGTAAAAAATAACAACTGTGGAGTAAAGTATTCTGTTAAAATTGGCAATTAAACTAAGATGGGTGTCAATAGGATAGGAAGAAAAACCAGACACAGACACAGGAAGAACATTGTGGATATTAATGGGAGGTGCATTTTAAGACTGAAGCCAGGAAGCACTTGTTTACGCAAAGTGTTGTGAAAGTCCGGAACAAACTACCGAGTTACGGAGTTGAAGCAGAAATCTTGAGAGCCTTTAAGAAGGATCTGGTTGAGAAGCTGGAGCAGCTTAGCAATTAGTAAAACAAATGAGTCTGATGGACTGAATGGTGTGCCCTGCTTTGTCTTATTTCTTACGTTGTATGTTCAAGGTGGGGGTTCCAAGAAAAGTCAGTGAGAAAATGGAGAGCATTTCACAGATGGATGTCGTAGGGCAGTGGCCAGTGATCCTGATTGTTAAAGGAAAGCATTAGTGCGGTCACTAAAGCCTTTTTTTTTTTTTATATGTTCTTTGATATAGATTTCTTCTACTTCTTCTTTCGGCTGCTCCCATTAGGGGTCACCACAGTGGATCATCTTCTTCCATATCTTGCTCTGTCACCCCCATCACCTGCATGTCCTCTCTCACCACATCCATAAACCTTCTCTTAGGCCTTCCTCTTCTCCTCTTCCCTGGCAGCTCTATCCTTAGTACCCTTCTCTCAATATACCCAGCATCTCTCCTCTGCACAGGTCCAAACCAACACAATCTCGCCTCTCTGACCCCCAACTGTCCAACCTGAGTTGACCCTCTCTTATATGATTTTTACTTCCTTAATTTTTCAGTGTATTATTTCAGCCGTTCACCACTCCTTCTATCATAATTTGTTCCCCCTGCTCCTTCTTGGACAGCATAGAAGATGATAGAATGTGTTTTAGCTTTGGTGAACACACGGTGGGAATCGGTCCTAGAGAGGCCAGCAGTATGTTACTGGGGACATAACTGCTTGTTCCTTTTGAAATATTACATACAGCAAGCAAACTCAATAAATAAAGTATTATGGTAAAAATTAACAGTACAATTTAATGTAGTAGAAGGTTGCTATTCTGTGTTAGAAATGCCAGGTCAAAGTCTGCAGATTTTACTGCATGCTTTTGCTGTTTCTGGATAATTGAGGGCGTTAACCCAAAAAAAAATAAAAAGAATAATGAGGTGAATCATCTTGCTGGCAGAGAATGTGCCCTGCTATGGAGTCATTTTGGTGGGTGGGACTTAACTTTTTAACCCTTTGTTTGTGCATTTTAATGCCTGGCTATTGTGATGACATCCGTCAGAGCCGGTTCCACACGCTGATTTCAGTTCACTAAATTCTGGCAGCAAGTAACATCCTTTTGTTTTTTTTTTAACCTGAAATATCACTGGGTGAAAGTGATAAGACACGACCATAGAATAGAGAAAAGACATGAAATATATTAGCCAGCTGAATGAGCATTGCAACGAGAGTATCTGTGTGGAAGTGGATAGCTTGGGGGCCACTTATGTTCGTTTTTCTTAACTCGAGGATCACAAATAGCCTGAGCCCACTCAATAGTCTAAAGTTGGGCACTTGGTCACGGTGGGTAACTTTAGAGACTGCATTTCACTTGAGTCACTCATTTGGGCTGTGAGAAGAAGCCAGAACCCCCAGAGAGTTATTTATTAGGACACAAGGAGCTTTAGAACCGTTTTGAAGAAGAGAGGGGGCCATTCAGCTCAACATAGGTCACCGGTGCTATCCACCTAATTCCTCCAGAGTGACATCAAGTTTGGTTTTTGAGGGTCCCTAAAGTCCTACTGTCTAGTCTACAGCACTACGTGGTTCTCCCTGTGATGAAAAACCTCCGAACATTTGTGTGAATTGTACCCTCAACACGTTTTCGACCGTGCCCCTGTATTCTTGTGTAACTCATTTTAAAGTAACTGCTTGGATCCACTTCATAATTTTAAACGGTTCGATCACGTTGCCTATTAATCTCCATTTGGTTAAACTGCAAAGGTTCAACTCCTTTAATCTTTCTTCATCTCATACCTCTTAGGCTTGAGTCAGCATGGCCGTTGTTCTCTGGATTTCCCTAGTCCTGCCGTGTCTTGTTTTGTAGTATGGAGATCTCGGCTACACACAGTGTATTGTATATCTGCAATGGCCCACAGGAAGTCAAAAAGAAAGCCACCACCTTAAAAGATGATGACCAGCAATCTGGACACCCCTTCTGTACCAATGAGGAGTCGTGCTACGTCAAAATGGAATGATCAAGAAACACTGGGAATTACCTTCTGGAGTGTATGATAGGATTTCAGTCACCCTTAATTTATCCCATGGAGCCTGGTGGATGTGTTCAGAGTGTGGCCAGGTCTTGAAATAAAAAAAAAAAAAAAAAAAAAAAAGTGCCAAACAGGTTTGTCTCGTTTAATTTAATGAAAAGTTCAACCTAAAAGAAACACCTCGGGACCATCTAGGAATCCTGGCCTTGGGCAGTGGTCTTCCCTCGACTTTCTCGTACTGTATACTCCGATATGGGGATGGATATTTGAGGAGTAAACCGGAAGACGATTATATTTTTATATTATGTGCATTAAAGAACATCAACAACACATCAAATTAATAATATATTGAACAATTATTATAAAAGTAAAGGTGCATCAATTGGACTCTGCAGCTGCATGAATAAAAGGTAAAGTATCACTTCTGGCTAGCGGAAATAGCCCAAAAGTTGATAGAAATCTACGTTTTGTACCTAATACTTGTATGCAACATATGATTGACCTAAGTGAAAGCGTACTCAAGTTATCATGTTTACGTGTGGACAGACATAATTTCAAAAATGGTATTTTTGGACTCGGGGAGGTCTAAAACATTAAGATCCATCAAAATCTCGAAATCTAATTTTTGGACGATTCCAACACTTGCCCTATACAGTGGTCACGACCGTAATTCGTTCCAAAACTCTGGACGCTACCTAATTTGGTCGTGACCCGAACGTAATTTTCCCCATAATATTGTATGTAAATACAATTAATCCATTCCAGACCATACGAACTGTATGTAAATATATATATTTTTTAATTATACCATAGAATGCACAGTGTAATAGTAAACTAAATGTAAGAACATTGAACAACAGAGAAAACTAACATTGTAAGAGTTTGTGCTAGACCCTTACGAACCGCTCACTGTAAACACTTTTTTTATGAGTTTTAACTCTTTGAGGGCTGAATATTTTTTCCAAAAAACATACCTTTCTGAAAAGCAGTGGCGTCACACAGATATCAACATAAAACGTCTATTGCTGCATGCTGTGGCTGCCAGTTTGCCAAGAATATGCGGCAGGTTTGTTGCCAGGCTGTCTTTGCGTGGCTGGGGCAGCAGCAGCTGTCACTGTCGCAGTACATTGCAATCTGGGTTCTACCCCTTGTCATTAAGTGGCTGTCCACCCTGGCGAACAGCGTCATAGGCGTGTCAGCTACTTGAACCAGATCAGCACCACGAATAGCTGGGGACCAATCAGCTGAAGCCAGAACCTCACAATCTTCTTCGATCGCTTGTATCAAAATCGGAGTCTGACAGGCAAAACGTCATCCACCCCTGGAGTGTTCTACTTTACAAATCCACTTGGATCTCTCGCCAGGTGTCGGGGTCAATTTTACAGTTATTTGTGTCTTGCTACTCATGGGAGTGCAGGAAATCTCAGGTCAATACTAACAAAGCTAACTTTCTTTCTAGCAACAAGACTCCAACTAAAACATAATGGTTGGTTTTGTCACAGTTAACAGTTGATTACTATTGGCAACTCCTCTTTTTCACAAATTACAAAAGTACAGGGAGAAAAAATGAAATGCCACTTCTCTTGCAAAACGTTTCAAACCATCCTCTACTGGCTTTAAATTCCTCACCTTCGCCACTCAAAGAAGGATTTTTTTTTTCAGCAAATCGCCATGAATCTTCCTGGCTTTCTCACATATGATCGCCTCGCTTACACTATCCCCTGCAAGGTGCTTCTAGTTCAACAGTTTTTCCACTTCTTCCAGCACTTGAGGCCTCTGCTTGGTTAACATTATAACTCCTTTTGCAACATCAGCTGCTTTGTTAGGCCCTGTATACGCAAACAAAAGAAAATGGGAAACGGAGAATGGGAAATAATTGGCGTGTAGCGAAACTGGCCACCAGTGTTTTTGTTCACCACCAGAGCGTGTGGTCATGAACAGATGCAAAATTTTGGCAAACTTTTTGATCGTAACCCGATTTGTATGTGTTCGGAAATGTTCGCGACCAGAGGTTCTACTGTACTTTTGTATACAAGAAAGTAAAAAGGCTCGGCTTTAGCTGCAGGTTCAGGGTCTCGTTGGTTGGGAGCTCCATCCGGTGGGTTCCTCATGCCAAAATGATGCCTCCTTCTGGGTAGCCAGGGTAACTTCTAGGTGGGGAATTGGAAGGTGTGGGGCTAAGTACCCTCACTGGATGGTTTCTTGCAGCTGAAGGGAGATAAAGAGAAGCTAGTGTTAGCGACCACACCCCCACTCGTCCGTGCGGATTGTTCCCATACCTCGATTGAGCCCATGACAAGGTCCTCTGAAGCGCACTTAATTGGACAGATGCCACCCAGTAGACCGCTGAGTGTTTGGCGGGTGCTTTTTATGTCGATGGAGAGCTTGTGCGTACCGTGTGTGAGGATTGGGGAGGGGCCCCACCGGCCTCCACTAATTATTCCCTGGTGTTGAATTTGTAAGTTTTCAACTTTGTATTATTTTGATTATGAGTATAATAAAGGATATGATTGGGGAAAAAAATATACACACAGCACTGCAGGTGAGGCGTCAGTAGTGTGTTATACAGTTAACTACAAAAATATTGGCAACCCCTCGTGACAGGACGTCTGCAATCCTGCACTGAAACTCAAGTCCTGCTTTACTGCTCAAGCAGAGGGGGTGCCACCTTTCTAGTTCTGATAGACTCCAGGGGCAAAAGTCATGCGACAGAAAGGCAATTTCCCCCTCAGGGATTAACAAAGTACATCAAATCAGAAATCAAAATCTGATTCAGTTAGAAACAGAGCTGGTTAATAAGTTTCATTATGTGACCAGCAGGCCACCTTGTAAGTAGCCTTCCCTGGGAAGAGTTTTGGTGCCCTCATTCACCCGGTGCTGAGCAGTCACAGCTTCGCAAGCAGCGTCTCGGCCAGTTCCTTTCGTGCTGAACAAGAGCTTTTGTTTTTGCATGAATGACTTAGTGGAAAGTCTAAAGGTTAATAAAGTCAGCCTTTGCAACTGCAGATGATGGAGAATTAAAGTTAATAATTAGTACTCCTTGTTTCTTTCTCTGCAGAAACTTCCGCTCAGTGCCCTCTTTTATACTTGTTGGTTTTGTTTTTGGGTAAGAGAGGGGTACAAAATATTGTTGACTTTAAAATCTAGGATAGCATAACATTCTCAAGCCTGCTTAACCCAGGTTACTATTCAGGCAGCACTGAAAAAAGACCTGGATGAGGTGATGGTCCATTGCAGCACCCGCCGCTCATGCACATACCCACACTCGCGTGCGGACAGTCGTGGCTAAATGTTTTCAGAATGACACAAATATGAATTTTCACAAAGTTTACTGCCTCCGTTTTTATGATGGCAATTTGCATCAACTCCAGAATGTTCTGAAGAGCGATCAGATGAATTGCAAAGTCCCTCTTTGCCATGAAAATGATCTTAATCCCAAAAAAAACCATATCCACTGCAGGTCAGCCCTTCCACAAAAGGACCTGCTGACGTCATTTCAGTTATCCTCTCATTAACACAGATGAGAGTGTCGATGAGGACAAGACTGGAGATCTCTCTGTCATGCTGATTGCATTAGAATAGAGGGGTTCAATTGTTGTGGCTTCAGGGCGCCCAAGAAAGTCCAGCAAGCGCCAGGACCGTCTCCTAAAGTTGATTCAGCTGCGGGCACCATCAGGGCAGAGTTTGCTCAGGAATGGTAGCAGGCAGGTGTGAGTGAGGTAAAGACTTTTGGAGGATGGCCTGGTAGGTGTCAAGAAGGGTAGCAAAGTCGCCAAGAAAACCATCAGGGGACAGATTGACATTCTGGGATTGGACTGCTGGGGTCAAGTCATTTTCTGTGATGAATCCTCTTTCTGATTGTTTGGGGCATCTGGAAAAGAAAAGAGAAGGTGAACGACGCTACCATCAGTCCTGTGTCATGCCAACAGTAAAGCATCCTGAGAGCATGTGTTTGATTTTTGGCCTTGAGTAATCTTCCATACATAACAAGCAGCTGCAGAGACGAAGAGGATATTATTTGTTACAATTGTCAGGACAAGAGTCTTGGCCACAGCAGTAATGTGAGTGAGTTCACGTCTTCCAAAGAGTTTCCTTGGTTGTTCAGCTTTGCACAGTGCGGCGGGCTTCTTCGGGTGATTCAAAAGGCAGGATGAGTTTCTACAAGAAAGGGTTATGATGCTAACTCGCGAAAATACAAAAGGTAAGCAGCAACAAGGCCCCTTTTATCATCGTATTTGAATATTATTTAGACTAGGGGGCTCCTTCCCCTGCTCGCTTTGCTCGCCCACCCCCAGGTTTGGTTAACTGGATATACAATTTAAAGAGATTGTTATTTTCATGGCAATTGTTACATGTGCATTATTTTCACTTTTACTTTAAACTTCAGTAAAAACAATAGTTGGAATTAACTTTTCATCAAGATTGCATTGAATTTTGATTCCGCATTTGGACTTGCATCGTGACAACGCAACGTGTAACTGCCCGTGAGTGAATTTAGTTTCTTTATCTCTAATAAATTACCCGACTTTCGAATGTCTGTACCTACTCTTCCTTCTTCGTTTAGTTGTTGACGTGTCTAGAACGTATAAAATTACTGTCCTGATAAAAGAGCGCAGGAAGTGTGTCTGACAAAAGCATTCACACAACTGAGAGGTTAGATGACCGTGGTCTCGTTTGAAAATGGTTGTGAGTAGGGTGTGACTTGAAAGAATCTCATGGCAAAAGTCACCGTCTTGCAAGACTTGCTTCCAAAGGTTGTAAGTATGCCTTGACTTGAAACAGTCTCCCGTTAAAGGTCTCCGTCTCGCGGGATTTCATTCCAAAAAGTCTCTCAAAATGTCACGTCCCAAGATTTTTTTATTATAACTTTTTGATCGTAACCTGATTTGTACGTGTTCGGAAATGTTCGCGACCAGAGGTTCTACTGTACTTTGTATACAAAAAAGTTAAAAGGCTCGGCTTTAGCTGCAGGTTCAGGGTCTTGTTGGTTGGGAGCTCCATCTGGTGGGTTCCTCATGCCAAAATGATGCCTTCTTCTGGGTAGCCAGGGTAACTTCTAGGTGGGGAATTGGAAGGCGTTGGGCTAAGTACCCTCACTGGATGGTTTCTTGCAGCTAAAGGGAGATAAAGAGAAGCTAGTGTTAGTGACCACACCCCCTCTCGTCTGTGTGGATTGTTCCCATACCTCGATTGAGCCCATGATGAGAGAAGAGAGAAATTTTCTCAGTCATAGTAAAACGCCATATACTTCTATTGTTCTCACTCTAATTAGAAATTCTGGTAATTTCTAGACTAATGGCTATAATCATATCCTGTTTCCTAGTTTCTCCTTTCAAAAGGGTCCTTATACTGCAGTTCATACAGTGGCAGCTGATTGAGTTCCCCCACACAATGTCCCGCCTCCTGTAGGCCCTCTGCGCGTGGCACCCATCCATACATCAAGTCCCGCCTGTTGTTAATGGAAACTGGTTTGTCAGATGCAGACAGTTATCGGCTCTCATTTTTAATGGTAAACTAATGGTGGCCGTTTTGATTTCCAGCGTGACAGTTACATGATCTGCTGGTCTTAGTGAAGACGTTCCAACTTCTGTCCTGAAGATCACAATCCCAACTTAATCCTCAGTATAGGAACTGCAGCAAGGATGAGTCGGCTCCTTCTCTCTTGGGTGTCCCCCTACTCTGTGGTAGTTGGCTTGAAGAGCGGTGACACAAGCCAAGCTAATCCCTGTAACCGTAAAGCAAAACGTCCACTCAGTTTAATTTTTACCTACGGTTTTAACCTTTTAAATAAATTAAGGAACTTCACTAAACTGCTTGGTTCCTATGATTCTGTATCAAGCCAACCCTTCAAAAGGTGAGAATGACTTGGATTCTCTTCAGATTCTTTTTTTTTTTTTTTTAATACTTCTGCTTTGTTATTTTTGCACACATTAGACAATCCATAATGTGGAAGAGAAAGCAAAAGTGTTGCTACGGTGTAGAAGTGAGTCACCAGTGGGTATAAATAAAACTCGCAATGTGCCACTTTGTGCCAGCTGCCTTTCACCACACCTTCATTAAACAAGTTGTCACTCAGTTGGCTGTCCTAACGCTGTAAGAATGCTCTCCCAAACTCCCAGGGTGGCTCGCCCACTGGGGGACGCTTACTGCCAGCTGGCTGCGTCTTTGAATAGGAGACGGGAGAGGCCTACTTACTGCGGTGATTCATTGTTTATGTTCAGGTGATCTTTGTACTCCTGGCTGTTGCTTCCATTGGTTTGATTGGTTTTTATTCTCTTGAACTGCCAGGTGCCAGTTCAGCCGTTAGCTTTGTGATTTCTGCTGGCTGTAAGAGACTGCTTAATTTTAAATGGGTGAAGTGGCATTACAATCGTCTGATACCAGAGCTGGAGTGTCTCCCTGCTGCACATCCCGTTTCACTTGCCACCATACTACTTGAACAGCTGTACCGTCACGGCCAAAAGTTTTGAGAATGACACAAATATTAATTTTCACAAAGTTTGCTGCCTCAGCTTTTAAGATGGCAATTTGTATATACTCCAGAATGTTCTGAAGAGCGATCAGATGAATTGCAGTTAATTGCAAAATCCCTCTTTGCCATGAAAATGAACTTCAGCCCAAAAAACCACTGCATGTCAACCCTGCCACAAAAGAACCTGCTGACGTCATTTCAGCGATTAACACGGCTGAGAGTGTTGACGAGGACAAGGCTGGAGATCACTCTGTCATGATGATTGAGTTAGGATAGAGAGGTGAAGAAGGCTTCAGGGCGCCCAAGAAAGTCCAGCAAGCACCAGCAGCATCTCCTAAAATTGATTTGGGGCACCACCAGGGCAAAGCTTGCTCAGAAATGGCAGCAGGCAGGTAGGACTGAGGTGAAGACTTGAGGAGGATGGCCTAGTGGGTATCAGGTAGGGCAGCAAAGAAGCCAAAATAAAACATCAGGGACAGACTGATATTCTGCAAAAGTTGCAGGGATTGGACTGCTGGGGTCAAGTCATTTTCTCTGATGAATCCCCTTTCCGATTGTGTGGGGCATCCGGAAAAAAGAAAAAGTTAGTGCTACCATCAGTCCTGTGTCACGCCAATAGTAAATCATCCTGAGGGCATTCATGTCAGCCAAGGCAGTGGGCTCACTCACAATTTTGCCTAAGAACACAGCCATGAATACATAATGGGACCAAAACATCCTCCAAGAGCAACTTCTCCCAACCATCTAAGTATAGTCTGGTGACCAACATGATGGAGCACCGGACCATAAGGCAAAAGTGAGATCTAAGGGGCTCGGGGAACAAACATTGAAATTTTGGATCCATGGCAAGAAGACTCCCCAGACCTTAATCCCATGGAGAATTTGTGGTCAATCCTCAAGAGGCAGGTGGAAAAACAAGAACCCACCATTTTTGACAAACTCCAAGCATTGAATCTGCAAGAATGGGCTGCTGTCATCAGTCAGGATTGGGCCCAGAAGTTGATTACCAGCCTGCCAAGGTGAATTGCAGAGGTCTTGAGAAAGGAAGAAGGGCCAACACTGCAAGTATTCACTCTGTGCAAAAACTGAATGTAATTGTCAATAAAAGCCTTTGAAACTTATGAACTGTTTGCAATTCTACCACAGAAACATCTGGGAAAAAGATCTAAAAACACTGAAGCAGAAAAATTTGAGAAAAACAATACTTAGGTCATTCTCAAAACTTTTGACCACGACCTTAATCCACCATATGGCCAAAAGTTTGTGGGTGTCTAACCATCACTTCTATTGTTAGACATCCATCCCCTTCCAAAACCATGGCCATTAATGTGTTATTTCCTCCCATAACTACCTGCACTCTTCTTTCCATAGGATTGTGCAGTGTGTCTAAGCTAATTTGTGCCTAATCTGCCAAAATTGCATTTGTGAGGTCAGGTGCTGATGTTGGACCAGAAGACCTTGCTTACAATATGTATGAGAGGATACCCAAAAATAACCAGAATTGGAAAAAAAAATGTTTTAATAATTTTACTTACTAAAACTTTAGTCTCCTTCAAAGTACTCTCTCCATGTGAATAAATGCATTTGTCCCAACGGTTTTCCCACTGGTGGAAACATTTTTGGAATTGCTGGAGAGGAACGTTTTTTCCAAGGCCTGCAGTAATTTTTCTTTGACTTCCTCTATGGTACAAAAACACTTTCCTTTTGAGTTCATTTTTTTTTCATATGCAGGAACAAGAAAAAGTCGCACGGAGCAAAGATCAGGCGAGTAGTAAAGGTGGCAAGAACTCCAGGACACACAAGTCAATTTGGAAATCTCTTCAATAGTCTGTTTTTCGTAAATTGCATTGCGAGCTTTTTCAAGATTTTCGTCATTCCTAATTGTGGAAGGTCGGCCAGATTCTTGGTTGGTCTTGAAGTGACATTTCCCCTTGTTTGAAACGCGAAAACCACCCGTAGACCCGTGTTTTACTTAAAGCTTCCTCTTTAAAAGCAGTTTCAAGCATCAATACAGTTTTAGCAGCTTTTTTCCCCCCAAGAGAAAGCAAAATTTAACACAGACTCGCTGTTTATGATCACCCATCACAAAAATCGCAGAACATGTTTAATATCCGACACAGAATGGCGTACGAACAATACAGAGCAACGCCACATGGCAGAGTGCCACAGAATACTGTAAGTAAGCTGCACCTAGCGGTGAAATTCGCAACTAAGTCGAAGTTGCGTGCCAGGTACAGATTCCGGTTATTTTTGGGTACCCCCTTGTATAAGGTTGATAAGTTTGGGAGGATGCGCTGATGGCTCCTTGCCACACCCACCATACGACAAACCACCTGGATTGGGACACTTTAGCACCACACAGAAACAGTGTGAGTTTTTTTTTTATGGTGGCTGGAGTGCCAATCCTGCCACCAAATCTGTATAAGAACATCCAAAATTTGACAAATGACAGGAGACCGTTCAGTCCATCAATCCTGTTCGTTTAGCTACTAGCTAAGCTCTCCCGATATCTCACTGAAATTGTTCTTGAAGGTTGTCAGGGTTTCTGCTTCGACTCCATGTTACGGTAGTTTGTTCCAGACTCCCACAACTCTCTAAGAAGTGCTTCCTGGCTTCAGTTTTAAATACCCTTCTCCTTAATTTCCACTGATTTATTGTTGAGTACGGGATTTACCCTTAACACTAGAATTACCAGAGCCTACAGAAAAACTCATAGATCCGTCCCACCTTAAATCGCTTCGCACCTTTCCATCAGCATCTTTTGTCCTTTAAATGTGTTGAGTAAGCAGCAAGCAGCCAAAAGAATGTTGCTGGATGTACATTATCAGTGCCTTTGTGGATTTTAAGTACCCTCCTCGTCTGCTCGAGACTAAACAGATTTAATTCTTCTGAGGGTGTCAGAGAAGGACATGTCCTTAAGTCCTGAGATGGACTTGACTACTCTCCCTTGCAAATCTTCTTTGGCTGAGGATCTGTGCTGGTATCGGGAAGGTTACCTGTTCAAATCCTGTTACTGCCACATAGGATCTTACTCCATTGGGGTCCTTCAGTAAGGCCTTTAACCTGAAAGTTGCTCCAGGAGTGCTGTGCAATGGCTAACCCTGCCCTCTGACCAAAGCCAAGGTCATCCAGTCAGGGATTAATAAATAAATAAATCACAAAATCCCAGTGTTCAGTGAGGTTGAGGTCAGGGTTCTCTGCAGTTCCTCCATGTGTTTATGCAGAGGGGCACAGTCATGCTGAAACACAAAAGGGCCATTGCAAACTGGCACCACAAAGTTGAAAGTGCACAATTGTCTAAAATGTCTTTGTCTCCTGTAGCATTAGCAGGACCCTTCACTGGAACCAAGGGGTCCCGAGTCCAAACCCTGCTATTATCCCTCCTCCACCAAACTTGACAGTAGGCACTGTGCACTCTAGTCGATATCGATCTCCTGGCACCTGCTAAACCCGGATGTATCTATCAGAGTGCCAGTTAGTGAAGCGGAATTCATCACTCCACATTTCCTCTGTTCTTGATGCTTTACACCCCTCCAGCTGATGTTTGGCAACTGGCATAGTGATTTTAGGCTTGTATGTAGCTGCTCCGCCTTGGAAGCCCATGTCCTGAAACTCTCAGCGCACAGTTTGGGGCTCTGTTGTAAGTGATGCCACAGAGGAAGGGCCATCGTTACGTGCTTCAGCCCAGCTCTGTGAGTTTCTGTGGTCTACCACTTTGTGGCCGAGTCGTCGTTACCCCTTCGATGTTTTCACTTCACCATAATGGCACTTACAGCTGACTGGGCCAGATCAAGCAAAGCAGAACTTTCACATAGTGTCTTATGGCAAAAGTTGCAGCCTGTGACAGTGCCATGTATAGAGTTCAGTTTGGCCTGAACTGAATAAGGTGACTGGGTGGTCCACCTACCTTTGGCCTATTTAGGTTTCCTGTTGTGTTCACAGTAGGTAGGGGCCAAAAGTATGATGGGTTAGAAAATAGCTAAATGCAAGAGCGGGCAGCAGACACTGTCATGCAGAGTTGAGTGTGATTATGCTGAGCAACTCTTGTGTTATGACCCGACAGTGACAACTGTCCCTGATTCTAGTGGTCCGAGTGCTGAAGATGCTGTGCGGCTTGCCAGAACAGAGCAGTTAGAATTTCGTTCAGTTTATTAGGTGAGTACACGTTTGAGTTGTGTGATGTGTAAAATTCTTGGGTCTATCGATCATCACGTTAAGCATCGCCGATTGACAAGATTTCCTGGGGTGGGGTATCACTACACTGTAAAAAGATAATGTTACATTTATGGTAAAGTACTGGCAGCTGGGTTATCAGAATTTTACCCTAATAAATAAGCTGACAATATGTTTAGGTCTGCAGTACAACTTTGTAGTAAATTGTTTTTTCTTTACAACACATTCCAACAGAAGGGAATGTTTAACTATAACCAGAAATCCATGCACTGTAATAAATATGCCAATCAATAAACCCTTAGAAAGTATTGTCAGGGTTAAACCCCAGTACGCAGTTGGCATCAGTAAAATAAAAACGGCCAATAGCAAACATGTACCATTTAATTTTACACATTGAAAACAATTCAGTGTTTAAGGAAGTTATGGCACATTGTCTGGTGGAGAAGTAAAGTTTGCTTTTGTGGTGTATGGTGCCCTGCAGGTGTGCCAGCTTATCGATTACAACCCACCATAAATCAGCTTCCATAACCTTAAACCTTCAGCACGCAGGAAGAAATAAGTCGGCTAACTTTAAGTTTTCTCCCCTCCTGTTCAAAGGTATGTGGTTCACCAGGAAAAATATGGTAAAAGGTGGCGTGTCCGTATGCAAATACCATAACTTCGGTGTTACTGACGTAACCCTTTACCGTTTTATGGTTGTTTACCTTCGCTATTTAACAGTTTCACACTGTAAACTTAACAGATTTTTTCAGTGTAATTGTAATGCATCAGTAAACGTTATGCAGCATATTTTGAAGGTAGAAAAATTTCGATTTTACAGAACTTGGCTGTAAAAAATAATTAAATGTATTGTTAAGATATACAGGTAATTTTCAGTAGAACATAAGGTAACTTTCCGTTTTTTTTTTTTTTTTTGTTTGTTTTTTTTTAGTAAAGGTATTTCACTTTCACCATTTACAGTATGTTTTACTGTTAGATTTACTGACATTTTTTACAGTGTATTTTTAACTGATTAATCCACCATTGCTTTTTTGCCCCTTCAGTAATTTTCCATTTGGTCACCCGTTGTCGTCCTTGTTAATAGCCTTGCACTGTAACTTGGTACTCAAATTCTTCATTTAATGTTGGAGGGGGGAAGTCAAGCTAAAGTTAGAAAATAGAATGAACCTTAACAAAGCTGATCATGTCATTTCTCAATGCTGTCTCCACCCTTCTCAAGGCACTTGTGCCACCTGCCTGGCAGTGCCTGGATTCCAGCAGAATAAAAGGTTTTGTCTTGTCCTTGTAAGCCACTCATGCCCCCATCCGAGTTATTGTCAAACACTCAATGCAGAAGAGTACTCCAGTCACTAATACAAGTTACTGTGACTTGCCGGAGACCAATGTGAAACCTGCGATTCGATCCAAACGGTGGGGGACTGCTGTCTCAAGGAGATCCTTTTGCTTCAAGACAATGCCTGCCTGCCCACATACTACTAAGAACACCAAGGCTTGTCCGGAGAAACTGAAGTTTGAGGTATTGCCACATCCTCCTTACTCACCACATTTGGCACCGTGGGATTTCCACCTTTTTTGGACCACTAAAAAAAAACCATCAGGGTGGTCGTTGATTCAAGACAGATAACGACGTGAAGAAAGAGGTGCACAATTGGTTTGCAAGGACAAGAAAAAACCTTTTATTCTGCTGGCGTCCGGGCACTGCCAGGCAGGTGGCACAAGTGCATTGAGAAGGGTGGAGACGACATTGAGAAATGACATGATCAGCTTTGTTAAGGTTCATTCCATTTTCAAACTTTAGCTTGTCTCCCCCTCGTACAAACGCACAGATGGACTCATTGGTGACTAATAAATCAACACTTGCCAATGTGGCAGTCCTTTGGCTTCAAAGCAAATATGAGCGGTGAGCTAAAAGATTTAGCCAAAGTTCTTTGTCAGATTGTTGTAAAAGATTCATTACAAATGACGAACTTGCGTACATCATCTAGTGTAGGGGTCTCCAACTCCGATCCTGGAGCACTACGGTGGCTGCAGGTTTTCTTTCCAGCCATTTTCTTAATGAGTGACCAGTTTTTGCTGCCACTCTGTTGCCTTCATTTGTGCACGTCTATCGTGACCCAAACTACACACCATCTCTGCAGCTTCTTTCCTATAATTATTCAGATCCTAAATAAACTTTCATAAGGTTATTCCTAACTGTTTTTGCAACATATAACTGGTAACTGCGCTGTTTATCTATTTATAAATACTTCATACTTACTCAACTTGTCAGCCATTATCCCACCCGCTATATCCTAACTACAGGGTCACGGTGGTCTGCTGGAGCCAATCCTAGCCAGCACAGGGTGCAAGGCAGGAACAAATCCCCGGGCAGGGCGCCAGCCCACCGCAGGACACACACACACACACACAAGGGACAATTTAGAATCACCAATACACCTAACCTGCATGTCTTTGGACTGTGGGAGGACACCCACGCAGACACGGGGAGAACATGCAAACTCCACACAGAGAGGACCAGGTCTCCTTACTTTGAGGCAGCAGCGCTACCACTGCGCCACCGTGCCACCCTACTCAACTTGTAATCTTTGATATTTATATTTTGTATAGTTTTTCGATTTCAGTTAAGTATTGACGTTTGTAAATGTTGTATTCAAAAAATTTGTGTTTGTCTTGTGGTCTGCACAGTGTCAGGTTAATGGTGGGCTGTAATTGTGTTGTCTTGAGTTGGTGATGTCTTGTATCCCACGTTTTGCACCAAACCAAAGTCAATTCTGGTACGTTTCACACACTAGCATTAAAATGATTCGGATTTGCATTTATTGGATTTGCTATTTTAAGACGCAGACCCCTTAACAAGCAGCCAGATGATAACAAGATGCAAAACGAGCCAACATAGGAACAGCATACCCGTGTCCATCACACAGGATGAGAAAATAAAAAAGGTGAGTGCCGCAGAAATGTTAAACTGCTTCGGTCCAAAAAAAAACCACATTTTGACTGTTCTTAGAACCAAAAAAAGAAAATCAACTGTTTTGGAAATGTTAAGTCTGTTGCAAACTGGCACGTTACATTTCCACCCCTTTGCCATACTTTCCTTATATGTGTGGGTTGCTGAGAAGTTTTCCAACATGGCTATTTGTCAATCAAAACTACATTTACATTTATTAATTCAGCAGAAACTTTTATCCAAAGCAACTTACAAATGAGGTCAACATGGCTGAGTCAACATCACAAAATAAGTGTTACAGAACATGTTTGCAAGGTCACTGCTCGTGGTGGTCTACTTGCCGGTGGACCTCGTCACGTATTCCCCCTCAGTTTGGCTCCCTGAAGCGGAACCTCTAGAAGCTGGTGGTGCTCCAAGCTGGAATTTGGTTTCTCACAACTAGATGTGGGTCCTTTGGTTAGAAGGCAAATGTTATTTTTTGGTCCTGTGACGTGAATTTCTTGTTTTCTCATGCAGCCTTCGTTGCTCCTGGTTGTATTTTTTTTTTTCCCCGTCTTGCTTTTCTCCTTTGCTTACCTGCCTGCAGTTTGTTTCCTTGCTGTGTTCTTGTGTCCTACAGTCCATTTTTCCTTTCTTGCCTTCCACATTTCAATGCGTTGTGCGTTTGCTGCTAGTTACGCTCACATGAAGGTGCCACCATCGGCACCACTGTTCCTGTGTGACTTGATGGCTTTTTGGATTTTTGCTTTAACTCCTCTTGAGTTGGCTGAGGTGTGACAGCTGTGATCAGACAGTGATCGTGTCAGGTGTGTGGGTCTCTCACTCCCTCTCCTTTTCTCTCACTCCTTTATCTCTCTTTTGCTTTCTCTTTCTTTCTACCTATTGACTTTTCACTTCTGCTTCTTTTCCTTTTCGTTATAAACAGACATGGGGGGTTGTTGGGACTCGGATTACTCTGTCAAAACAGTAAATACCTCAGCAGGGATCTGGGTGCCAGCATTTTAAACTTTGCCCTCCTTTCTCGTGACTGCGCCTCCGCTGAAATCTCCACAGTACACTTGGCTTTCAGTGCCCATGAAACCTATTCACCCGCTTGGAAATGTTCATGTTTTCTTGTTGTAGAACAATGAATCACACTGGGTTGGTTTGTTTTTTTTTTTTTAACATTGATCAACAGAAAAAGACTTTAATGTCAGAGCGAAAACAGATTGCTTGCCAAGAGGTTTAATTCAATGACAAATATAACTAATGGCATACGTTTTCACGGGCAGCACGGTGGCGCAGTGGGTAGCACTGATGCCTTGCAGTTAGGTGACCCGGGTTCACTTCCTGGGTCCTCCCTGCATGGAGTTTGCATGTTCTCCCCGTGTCTGCATGGGTTTCCTCCAGGTGCTCCGGTTTCCTCCCACAGTCCAAAGACGTGCAGTTTAGGTGTATTGATGATTCTAAATTGTCCCTTGTGTGTGTGTGTGTACCCTGCGGTGGGTTGGCCGGGGTTTGTTCCTGCCTTGCGCTCTGTGTTGGATGGGATTGGCTCCAGCAGACCCCCGTGACCCTGTAGTTAGGATATAGCGGGTTGGATAATGGATGGATGGATAAGTGTTCACCTCCTTCAGTATAGCACACACAAGTCCTCACTAGGGCAGCCCATTGATTTCAAGAAGTCACAGAATTAGTTCAGTGGAGACCCCCTGTCTGGGATTTCACTTGATTGCAGTCCAGACAGTCTTCATACGCCATTAAGAAGGCTAACAGAATGTCAGGTTATATAGCGCCTTGATGTGTGGTGTGCAAGTCCAAGAAGGTTACAGTATGTTGATGCTTTATAATGCACTGGTGAGGCCTCATCTGGAGTTTACAAAAAGAACATAGCAACAGCGCTGGAAAAAGTCCAGAAAAGAGGAAAGATTAACACTAGAATCCCTGAAGCCTACAAAAAAACTTGTAATCCTGGGCCACCTTAAATTCCTTCGCATCTCCTCATCAGCGTCTTTTGTTTTGCAAATGTGTTGATCAGCACAAGCAGCCTGCTGTCCCAGCTCCCCCACCGACACAGCTGAAGTTCTCCCAGCTCAAGTCTCTTTATCGTGGTTTGAGGTGCCTGGAGTTGTAGAGGGTAAATAATATATCTTTATTTGGAATATATAACTTTCTTATGTGTTCCATGTCTAAAAGATCTGTGTAAGTGCTGGATGACATGAAATGCAAGGCAAGAAAGGCTGAACACATACCTAAAACAAACCTTTTCCATGTTACACTAATAATGACGTGAAGTGTATAATATGTGAAGACTTTGGTCTAAATATCAAATAAACACGTGTGTTTTTATTCAAGGATATAACCAAAGAAAAATCTTTAAATTTATATGTGGCTGTCAATGAGTTTCAAACCCTAGCTCAAATGTCAATCGACAGAAAATTGATATGTATGCCTGGATGGTGCGGAGGTAAGAACTGCTGCCTTATAACCAAAAGGTTCCAGATTAGAGTCCCAAGCGTGTTGCGTTTTGAGTTGTGAGCTTCTATTATTAATTAATATAATTAATATAAGATAATAACCTTCTGAAACTTGTCTTCTGATTGACTTAGGAAGAGATGTAGCAGAGCCAATCAAGAGTTTCTTTCAGTTTCTAATTGCTTCTGGATTGTGTAGGACACCACTGGACTCACTGATACTTTGACTATTTATTTAATTATTTATGTAATTATACAGTTTCTTCAAATGAAAGGGTAATAATGCTGTGTCTCATTTATTAATTTTCATTTTCTTTCCATTATCATTGGAAGTGGGTGTAGTAACACAATTTGTTCCAACTCTGCTTTAAGACAGACAGAGGGTTTTTAAGTAATCAGCAGAAGTTGGGACGCCTGTTCAAATTGTTTGCTTCAACTTGCAAGGCTTCATTTACTTTAATTGCTGCAGAACATCTGTAAGTTGTAACCTATTAGTTGTTCCCTGAAGAAGGCCCATTTGTAATATTCTGATGTTTCCTTTTTGCTTTCAGGTTTTGCTAACCTAAACTTTAAATGTAAACCTCTGGCCGTTTATTGGTTACCTTTTCACCATTTTAGGTTGTTCATTGCATTTCAGCTGATTAAATTGGAAGCAGACCTGAGGTGTTTTAAACCTTTCGACCAGTAGTGTACACACACTGTTTATTATATTATATTATAATATTTGCTCTTTCAGAAACTCTCCAGCTCATGGGTGGTTACTATCCCTGATTCGGCTGGTGCTATGGGTCCTGTGCTGTGTACCAGAAGGAAGGAGTGGAAAAAAATCTGTGGAGGATTGCTTGAGGTCTTTAATTATGGTGTTGTGTATGTCCTGAAGAGAAGGCAGCTGGGTGTTGGTCACATTCAGTGCCACCTTTGTCAACCTCTGCAGTGTTTTACGCTCTTACACTCTTGAGCCAGAATGTGATGAGGCCAGTGAAGATTGACTCCACTGTATGCATGTAGAGCACATATTGCTTGAACCAGGAGCACTCTCCATAACCAGGGCCCAGATTGCTCCCTACCTGTGGTAGGACCCTGAGTACAGCTGGCAACTTTGCAACCCTTGAATATGTCCACAGTTTTGATGAGTACTTATTGTTGTTAGACCAAAACAGAATTCGTGTTGCCAAGTTAGGTGAGATTATGTGTGATGAGTGGAGACTGGCAGAGAGGTTGTGAAAGATGGCGTTGGCATGGGAGGGGCTGGGTAGTCTTATTGTCTTGTCATTGCTCACCTTCTGTCACGTATCCTATAGACAAAATGAGAGCAGCTCCCGGCCTTGCACTCCTGTCAGTCAGCAGGGGTTGAACCGTACCTCGAGAATGACTGACTGACTGAGGGTGATACTCGGGCATTGTGGCAGGTCTGACCTCTGTGGTCGACAATAACTGTATCCACCATCCTCCTATGAAAAGCTGCATGATTTTGAAGCCCCTCTGTTGCAATACTTAAAGATGACACCTTCTGCCTTTAACTACTCCCAACAGCCTTGGCTCTTCATTTGGATCAGCGGCGTTGAGTTGGTGGCTGTTGCTGTGTCCATCTGCCTTAAAAGAACAATGGATTTATAGCTGCCTGCCTGACTGATGTTTTTTTGTCTTTTCTCTTTTGTCCCCGCAGGGTACCTGGTGACCCACCCTTAGCCTCCTCTGCCTCCGTGTACAGCTGCTCATCCCCTTCCTTACCTGACTTTGAGGTCTGCGGCGTTTCCAAGTCTGACAAGGGGATTTAGGCTTCTGTGTTAACTATGGCGGGTAGGGGAGGTGCCGCACGACCTAACGGGCCTTCCGCAGGCAACAAAATTTGCCAGTTCAAGCTGGTGCTGTTGGGGGAGTCAGCTGTGGGCAAGTCCAGCCTCGTCCTGCGTTTTGTCAAAGGCCAGTTCCACGAGTACCAGGAGAGCACGATTGGAGGTAGGCAAGAAATCTCTCTTTTTATATTTTTACTTTTACCAGTTTCCTTGGCAGACTGCACCAACATCTCCTGTTACTTTTTAAGGTGTCTGCCGGATATGACATTGAGAACATTGTGATTTTAGAGCCTTTTTTTGTAATCCACAACTTGTACCTGAGCATGGTGGCTGTACAATGCTCTGTGCTTTGAAATGTCCATGGGAGCAGTGATCACTCTGATGGGCACTGTGGAAAATTTTAAATTTGAATTTCTGAGCACAAAGTGGCATCTACTGTGCCCATCGCTGATGGTTCTTGTTATACAGAGCAGTATAGGATTCAAGATTATATATCTGTGCTTTGAATTTTTTCTTTGGAGATAGTACTCAACAAGAAAGACATTACGATAATTAACATTCTAGTCTTACACCAGAGTTCATTGAGCCTATCTTGGCAGCTTTGGGTACAACTCTGGATGGGGCACCGGTTGGGCCCACTCCTGCACCCACCCCACCTTTGTCCATTTTAGAATAATTACCCAAACACACGTCTTGGGAATGTGGGTAGACAGTTGGGGCATCGATAGCGCACAGAGTGAAAATGTAGAAACCACCCACAGATGACAACGTTAGAAATTTGACAAACGAGAGGAGACCATTCAGTCAATCAAGCCCATTTGTTTAGCTAATAGCTAAGCTGTCCCAACATCACCTCCAGGTCCTTCTTAACAGTTGTCAGGGTTTCACCTTCAACTCCATGTCTCATTAATTTGTTCCAGAGTCCCACAACTCATTGTGTAAAGAGGTGATTCCTGACGTCAGTTATAAATCCACTTCCCCTTAATTTCCACTGATGTCCTCAATTATGGGATTCACTCTTAAGCTGAAAAAATGTCTGAGGTTGAAAACTGTTTTGCAAGTCACTGAAACTTTGCCAAGTGAAGCAGAGAACACAACTGTTTTAAAGCACTAGGACAAGAGTTAAGGACACAGTATACATGCACAAATTAAAAATGACAACTGGGTATGGGCTTCATCTTTATAAAGGGGGAAAACACTTTAAAGATGATTTTTACACTGAAATGTGAAGTAAAAGAGCTCAGCATTTGAGGTGTGCAGCCAATATCAGATGTGTGACAAAAAGTGAAAAGCAGGTTACTTATATAAAGTGGGGGAAACAATTATTTGACCCCCTCCTGAATTTGTAAGTTTGCTCACTAATAAAGAAATGAACATTCTAATTTTTATAGTAGTTTAATTTTAATGGAGAGAGACAGAATATCAACAAAAGTTATTAATTGATTTGCATTTCATTGAGTGAAATGAGTATTTCATACCCAAGCAAAACATGACTTACATTAGTACAGGGAGATTCCACTCGAACGAGGCCCTGAATATTCTGTAATAACTCTCGCTAGGACGAAGCAATCTGAACGAAACAACGTGCAATGTGCTCCTCAGTATATGGAACTTCGAACAAGCCAAGATACCTCACTTA
Organism: Polypterus bichir lapradei; assembly: GCA_026402145.1. Lineage (NCBI taxonomy): Eukaryota > Metazoa > Chordata > Cladistia > Polypteriformes > Polypteridae > Polypterus > Polypterus bichir. The sequence goes on along the minus strand of JANRMT010062850.1, from coordinate 23,978,190 downwards.
TGTGATCAGTGATTTTCTGTTTTATGTACTCTCTATTATAAAAGAATCTTGAGACTATTGCCAAGAGATTTTTTTCAATTCCTGCCCTCCTCTCATACATTTTCAACCATGGTCCTCTACCTCTCTCTCATTCATGTGATTGCTTTTGTCAGTCACAGTTCCTGCACTCTCAGCTCTTATAAATTTTTACGTTTTTTTACGTTCCCAATTAAAGAAGACTTATGATGTCCAAATCTTATTGAAGACTTTCATCCTAAAGGCTTATCACCAGAAAAAATGAATACACGGGCAATCCTAGCACAGAGAAACGATGAAGTCAAACAAATTAACGTGAAAATTGCCAATGTCAAACAAATTAACGTGGAAATTGCCAATCAGTTACATGGCCAATTGGTTAAATGCGTATCAATAGACTAAGCTGAAACAGTTGGTGGTGACGGTGCGGAAAACATCAACTTACAATATCATGTAGAATATCTACAACTGTTAACACCGTCTGGTGTTCCACCGGCCTAATTATTATTGAAAGAAGGATGTATCGTGATGTAATTGCGTAATTGATGTCTGAGTGGTGGGCTATGCAATAGGGCAAGATTAGTTGTATTCAGCATTGGTCGAACAATTCTGACATGTAAAATATTAACAGGCAACAAGAAAGGTAATGTAGTACATCTTCAAGGGACAACATTAGACACCATAGGAGATCTTGATATGCCATTCGTATTAAAATGCTTACAGTTTCCAGTTAGAATAGCTTTTGCAAAGACAATTAACAAATCACAGGGACAAACATTCGAAAAAGTCGTTTTATTTAATAGAGAGAAAGAAATGAAATTCACTCACGAGCAGTTATACGTTGTGTTGTCACAATGTAAGTCCAAACATGGAATCAAAATTCAGCGCGATATTGATGAAAAGTTAATTCCAAATATAGTTTTTACTGAAGTTTTACAGTAAAAGTGTAAGTTTTAAAAGTATTTGCGTGTTAATTTCAAAGCCAAACAGAACAAAAACGTATAACGCAATTAATACCTCTAACGCAACATGAAACATAATTTTCTTTCAATTTATTACGTTTTCCTATTTTTTTTTATTATGGTTAATTACTCGCTGTAATGTAAAAGTTAGTTCTATTATGCATATGTAACAATTCCCATGAAACTAACAAATCTGTTTAAATTGTACATCCGCTTCCCCATACGCGAGCGGCAGACTAGCGTGTAGAGCCCGCCCGGGGGTTGCCAAGCGAAGCAAGCAGGGGACGGAGCCCCCTAGTATATCTCTATCTCTCTATCTGTCTAATAGTGCCTTTCATTTCTGTCTGTCTGCTTTTCACAAAAGAACTACTTAACGGATTTAGATTGGGATTTTTTTTCTATAATTTGCTGGAACATTCCAGTTGATTTAGCCACACCGATTTATTCATGCAAACCCGAGGGGAGGCGGGACCTCAGGAATAAGGTGCTGGCGCGTAGAGCCCGTCTGGGGGTTGGCAAGCGAAGCGAGCAGGGGGCAGAGCCCCCAAGTTTGTAATTAATTTAGATCAGTTTGCAGAAACTCTCTTCATTTTCACATTAATGTCTTTTTCAGTATCCAATAAAGTCAAATTAATTCCAGTGTGATTCAATGTTGTTTAACAAGAAAATGTGTGAACTTCCAAGGAGGTGAATACTTTTTTTTTTTTTTAGGCAGTGTATTTTATTTACTTGTACAGATTTATGTTTGACGGAAGAAGTCTTGCTGGCTGTGAGTTTTTAATACAATGTCTTTGGGGTCTCTGTAAAAACCCTTTGATGTCTCAAGAGGAAAATTTGGTTCAATGATTTGAATTAAAAACAAAAATCTAATGGCAATTACAAAAGGCTCAAGGGAAACACAAGAGCAGCTGATTGGCAGAAAGTGTGACCCTGGTGATAAAGCTGTGGACTGGTAAACATGAGGTCACTTGTTCAGATAAGTAAGTCAGGACTCTACCCGTACCACCCTTCATGTTTCTGTTTTAAAATGATGGATATGGTGGCATCCACCATGAAAGGTATGTTCTGGCCTAAACCCGCTTTCAAGTTTAAAACTCTTGAACATGATGGTCCACCACAACGTGCAAGACTTAAAAGGCGGTTGGTTACCCCACCTTGTTGCTCTGAGCCGACGTCTGCCTGTAAGTGAAGCTTCTCCAGGGCCTGAATGGTCCTTCTAAACTTTGCCTGTTTGTTGGTGCTTGACTGTTTTTAAGTGTGTGTGTGGCTTTTATGTTATTATTTATTTATTTTTTTTAAGCACTCAGGGCTGACCACTTTAAGATGAATGTGTTTGCTTAATAATTCATTTCTGCCTGCCTTGCTTTTCAGAGGCAGCTTTCTGTTGTTTTGCTTCCTCTTTTGCTTTGCTCAGTAGCTTTTCCAGTTTCCCAGAGAAAGGCAGCGGGGGGGTTTTGACAAAAAAAGAACACCTAAAGAACCTCACAAACCAGCACCCCTGCCCCCCCCCAATCTTGGAACTCAGCCACCCATGTACTTGAAGGAAAAGAGGCCTGGTAAGCAGATCCTTTACTCAATGTGAAATCTCTCATCAGCAGGAAGGTCAAAGGTAGCAAGAATGGCCTTGAGTGGCGCCCAACATGTGACCGCTGCCATCTAGCAGTTTGTTAATGTGTCGGGTGGCTCACGTGCCCGTCCAGGAATGTGCAAAGATGAGTTTTTTTTCTTTTTTTTCTGCAAGCAGGAGACCAACGGTTGAATGTATGAACCCCACACCTCCTTTCTGCTGTTTAGCAGAAGTGCAATGCTGTGTCTGCTGGCCTCTGCGTCTTAAAACAGGATGTCTTGTAAATAACTGAAACTTCCTAAGTGATTGCCAGACCTTGTGTCCCTCCCTGCTCAGTTTCTTTAAATTCGATTCTCCAAGTGAGAAATAGAAACAGAAGTTGCGAGTGAGTGTTCTTAATGGGGGGCTGAGATGCTGCTGATAATTGGGGCCATCATTTGAGAATGGGGAGTGAAGGCTGGCCAAGCTTGGTCTGATTTGGGTTAGAGTGAGTGGATGATTGTGACTGAAATTTTTGCAAATCTTCTTAAATGAAAGTCTGCAATGTACTCTTTAATCATATCTAAATTATTTGATTTATAAATTTAAGGTGTGGGGCAGAGGAGGGATATCAAGGTAAAATGTGTCTTTTTCCCCAAACATTATAGAGGGTACTGTAAATGGTCACTGGGCAGACCTACACTAAATACGAGTCAAGTCTTAAGATTACAGCCAGTTTACCACACTCATTCTGTATTACAGCATATTATATGTTGTAGAAATGGAGTGAGCGAACATGAAATACACGTAAAGGTCAGATGAATTTGTTAGCATACTGGCATCATACTTTGCTCGGTAATTTTGAAGGAATTCGCCCTTGTCCCTTTTTTTTGAAGCATTTGTTGTGTAGCTCATTTCAATGTTATTTCTTAATTTACTAAAATCGTTTTTTGGAACTGGAAAGGGAAAAGGCAGGTTGAAAATGATCTATGGATGGCTAACTCAGGGAACATATGAAATTTGCCATTCTGTCCATCCCGCTTGTTTTTCTAGCTAATTACAGTAGCTAAGCTGTCCCGACATCTCATACAGAGACTTCTTAAATGTTGTCCACGATTTCTGCGGTGGGCTGGCGCCCCGCCCAGGGTTTGTTTCCTGCCTTGTGCCCTGTGTTGGCTGGGATTAGCTCCAGCAGACCCCCATGACCCTGTAGGTAGGATATAGCAGGTTGGATGATGGATGGATGCATGTCCAGGATTCTGCTTCAACTCCATGTGTCAGTGATTTGCTCTTGATTCCCACAACTCTTTGCATAAGGAAGTGCTTCCTGGCTTCACTCCTAAATAAGATTACCTGGCAAAGTGTCACTTTCAAATTTTATGTAAAGGGATAATCAGAGTGGACATATTGGAGAATGTTATCTGTTAAGAGGTAACATTTGGTTCTGTAGTACTCATTTGAACATTTTGGTTCTTTTGTAGTCAATGCACCCTTTGGCTACAGTAATTGCCTCATAGATCACCATGAAAAATACTGAAATACTCCACTGTAATGATATATTATGCAGTTATGTAAAAACGTTAGTATACCCCATGAGGAGCTTGGTCCTTTTATTTTCTTATTTTCGAAGTAAAGGGAAAGTATTGTAATCATCCAACCATTCAATGTTAAGATTTTGATGAATCTCGACATTTTAGACCTCCCTGACTTTCTTGTATACGAACTGTAGGGAATGTATTGGAATCCTCCAAAAATTCAATTTTCGAGATTTTGATGAATCTTAATGTTTTAAGACCTCACCAAGTCAGAAAATATCATTTTTGGAGTTATGTCTGTCTGTGTGTGTAATCACAGTAACTTGAGTACACTTACACTTGGGTCAACCAAATTTTGCATACAAGTATTAGGAACAAAATGTAGATTTCTATAAACTTTTGGGCTATTTTCATTAACCGGAAGTGGTACTTTACGTTTTATTCATGCAGCTGCAGAGTCCGATTTATTCAACTTTACTTTTATAATAATTGTTCAATATATCATTAATTTAATTTGATTTGTTGTTGATGGTTCTTTAATGTACTTAATATAAAAATATAATAATTGTCTTGCGGTTTGCTCCTCAAATATCCATCCCCATATCTGAGTATACGAGAAAATCGAGGGGAGACCACTCCTGATTTTTAACATATGTGGACATATCAAGATAGATTTGATCTTTATTTAGCTCTTTCAGGGCTGAGGGTGACTTTTGTCGAAATTCAGGAATAGAGGACAGTAATCGGCTGTAAACTGCAACAAAACCCACCCTTACATTTTAGTTTGATTCTCTTTGCTAGAAGGAAAGTCAAGTAGCTTGTGCTGATTTATCCTTGATTCCCTGCACATACATGAGTAGTGAAGAGCAACCTCTAAAATGGCATCGACATTTGTTGAGAGACTAAAGCAGATGTGCAAATTAAAATACTCCATAAACGATTTACGTATTTGCGCTGAACTGGGCTCTGACTTGTCGTACTTGGAATTTGATGCAAGTGATTTGGATATGGAGATCAAAAACGAAATTGAGGGACCAGAATCAGCTGATCAGTCTCCAGATGACTGTGGTGTTGAACACATTCATGCAGCTGATTCGCCTACAGCAGCCTTCGCCTGGTAGGACCACCACTTATGACGACGGGAGGTACAAACCGTATTCCGTCACACTGCAACTGCCACCGCCACCCAACTGCTGTGCGAAGACAGCCAGCCCACTGTGCATTCCTGCTGGCCATCGAGGCGCACCTGCGCAGCCACTGCTGCCAGAAATGCTAAACATGCGCCAACAGCAGCCCCAGCACGTAGCAACAGACGTTTTATGTTGATTTATTTGTGAAACCAGTGCATTGTTTGCTTTTCAGAAAACTGAAAAAAATATTCAGCCCACAAAGAGTTAAACAGTATCTTTATATAAAGGTGATGCAACGAAAAAGAAAATTTAACATTAACATTTATTTGCTTTACTGATGCTTTTATCCAAAGCAACTTACAAAAGAGGTCGGCATAAACGTCAGTCTGGGGGGCTGTTTAGGAGCAAGTGTTGCAAGATAAAGTTACAGAATTAGTCATCACAAGTGAAGAGATCAGAACGAGTTACACTTCCTAGGTTACAAAAACCTAATAGCTAACATCAATTAGGCAGAAATTGAGACGCTTCTCAAGTACTTTGAAAGATTCAGAATTTCGAATGGAGTTTAACAGCTTGGATTGACTGGGTTGCTGCTCTCACTTTGTCGCTTAGTGTATCACTGAAGCAGCCTGTGACCTTTTTTTTTTTTTTTTTTTTTTTGCTTTCTGCTTCTTCCTCAGCTGCTTTCCTCACACAGACGGTCTGTTTGGATGAGACTACGGTAAAGTTCGAGATCTGGGACACAGCAGGACAGGAGCGGTATCACAGCCTCGCACCGATGTACTACAGAGGGGCACAGGCTGCCATTGTTGTTTTTGACATCACTAACACAGTATGTATCTCACTGATGTGGGGGCGGGAACGGGGAGGTGGGTGTTGTGAGGGGGTTCGGATTGGGGTAAGCTTGGGGCAGTGCTGGGCACAGAAAATGTACCACAGACAGGCCTACCAATAGAATTGCATCAGGGGTGGGTTGACATTTTTTTTTTTTTTATTTGAAATCACTACCACAGTATGTATCTCAGCAATGGGGGGGATTTGGAGGCTGGGGGTTGTGAGTAGGTTTGGATTAGTTCAGTGTTTCCCAACCTCGATTTTGTGGCCCCCCTTGTGGCTGCAGGTTTTTGTTCCAACCAGCTTCTGTTTTTAATTGAACTCCTGGGCTATTTAAGTGAACTGTTATTTCCCAAGTTCTGTGCTTTGGGAACAACATAGAAATTAGAAAACGAAGTTTGGTAAAAAAAAATTATATATATATATATATGTATGTATAAATGTATGTATATATATATGTGTGTGTGTGTATGTGTGTATGTATGTGTGTATGTATGTGTGTATGTATGTGTGTATGTATGTGTGTGTGTGTGTGTATATATATATATATATATATATATATATATATATATATACCAAGCAGATATATGGGAATAATGTATTTTTTCTTTTTACCAATATTTCATTCTACTTTTCAAGGTGTTCTAATTGTTTAATTAATCCATTATTTACTAATTAGTGGGTCTGATGCTGAAGTACTTGCACCCTTTGATTATTTCATGTTTGCCTGGGTGTCTGCTCTGCTCGTTTTTAATTGTCATTAATAAGATACAACGAAGGGAAAAACTGCACAGAGAAAGGGAAAAATAGAATGAAATCAACAAAAGAGAGTTCAGCATTTAAATCAATAGCAAAAGCAGAAATATTTCTAAATGTCTTAAATGTAAAAATCATGCTGCTATGCTTTTCTGAATGCAGAATAAAAGAAAAAATAATAGCAGCTATTTAAATGAGATCAGTGTTATCAGGTGTTGTCACTGATTAGGAATCTGGTTAGAACAAAAACCTGCAGTCACAGTGGGCCCACAGGACCGATGTTGGGGAATCTTGGAGAAGTGCTTGGGCACACCACTTTATAAAATGTACATTAGGCAGGCCAACCAAAGGAATTTAATCAGGGTCGGGTGGCATTTTTTATTATCATTTTTCATTATTTTCATTTCATTTTCAATTTTATCAAAAGACAATAGGGGATCTTAGTGGAGCAATGTGGTCCTTGCATTAAATGACTGCTGTGCAAGGAGTCTGGTCTACTCCAAGTTAGGGCAAAAGTGGAGTAAGTAATCGTCCGACATTACCCACAAGGCATTTGGCATCTGTAGGTACCTATAAGGTGCAGTTATTAATGTGCTTCACTGACTTTTGAGGTATTGGGGGTTTTTTTTCCCCTGCCCAGAGGGGACTGGGCGGTCTCTTGGTCTGGAATCCCTACAGATTTTATTTTTTTTCTCCAGCCTCTGGAGTTTTTTTTTTTTTGTTTTTTCTGTCCACCCTGGCCATCGGACCTTACTTATTCTATGTTAATTAATGTTGACTTATGTTTATTTTTTATTGTGTCTTCTATTTTTCTATTCTTCATTTTGTAAAGCACTTTGAGCTACATTTTTTTGTATGAAAACGTGCTATATAAATAAATGTTGTTGTTGTTAAAGTTTGGCATGTACAAGTTATGGAACATGTGTTAATGCCTTGTGTGCTTTGCAGGATACATTCACACGAGCTAAAAACTGGGTAAAGGAACTTCAGAGGCAAGCCAGTCCCAACATTGTTATCGCCCTGGCAGGAAACAAGGCTGACCTTGCTAGCAAGAGAGCCGTTGAATTCCAGGTGGGCAGTTTTAAGGTCTCAAACATTTTGCATTGGTCCTGTCACATGCTTTTACCCTTTGGTTTTGTTATGCTGATCGATGTTCCCAACTGCTTCAATGTCTCCCTAATGCTCAATTATTGTGTTGGAATTGTGAGGTGTGATGTGTGTTAAGTTGGGCACGGTAGCACTGGTCATTGTTTGATACTTTGATGAAATAGATATGAAAGGAATTATGACAGATAGAAGTGAAATGGCACTATATAATACATGTGTAGGTGTAAAAAAATACTACAGTGCCTATAACAAGTATTCCTTGTTGTATTGATAGGTAACACTATTTGTCCCTAGGGGGAAATTTGGCTTTTTAAAAAAGTTCCTTAAATAGATATTATATACTGCTCAAATAAATGAAAGGACCACTTTTTAATGAGAGTATAGCATCAAGTCCATGAAACTTGTGGGCTATTGATCTGGTCAGTTAAGTAGCAGAGGGGGTTGTTAATCAGTTTCAGCTGCTTTGGTGCACTTGACGGGCAACAATGAGACGACCCCCAAAACAGGATTGAATGGTTTAACAGGTGGAGGCCACTGACATTTTTCCCTCGACATCTGCTTTTTCACGCGTTTTGCATTTGGCTACGGTCAGTGTCACTACTGGTAGCATGAGGCGGTACCTGGACCCTACAGAGCTGGCACAGGTAGTCCAACTTCTCCAGGATGGCAGGCATATCAATATGTGCCATAGCCAGAAGGTTTGCTGTGTCTCCATGCACAGTCTCAAGGGCATGGAGGAGATTCCAGGAGACAGGCAGTTACACTAGGGGAGCTGGACAGGGCCCCTCATAGAAGGTCCTTAACCCATCAGCAGGACCCACCGGGCAAGGAGGAACAGGATTAGCACTGGCAGAGCCTACAAAATGACCTCCAGCAGGCAGGCCACTAGTGTGAATGTCCCTGACCTCTGACAAAAATAAAGACTTCATGATGGTGGCCTGAGTAACCGACGTCCTCTAGTCGGCACCATGGAGCTCGATTGGCATTTGCCATAGAATACCAGAATTGGCAGGTCCACCACTGGTGCCCTGTGCTTTTCACAGATGAGAGCAGGTTCACGCTGAGCACACGTGACAGATGTAAAAGGGTCTGGAGAAGCCGTGGAGAACGTTATGCTGCCTGCAACATCGTTCAGCATGACCGGTTTGGTGGTGGGTCAGTGATGTTATATCTAGGGAGGCATATCCATGGAGGGACGCACAGACCTCTACAGGCTAGACAACGGCACCTTGACTGCCATTAGCTATCAGGATGAAATCCTTGGATTCGTAGTCGGAGCCTGTGCTAGTGCAGTGGCTCCTGGTGCACGACAATGCCCGGCCTCATGTGGCGAGAGTATGCAGGCAGTTCCTGGAGGATGAAGGAATTGCTACCATTGACTGGCCCCCACAGTCACTCGCCTGACCTCAATCCAATAGAAGACCTCTGGGTGGGACATTGTTTGGGTCCATCTGACACCTCAGACTGTCCAGGAGCTCAGTGATGCCCTGGTCCAGATCAGGGAGGAGATCCCCCAGGACACCATCTGTCATCTCATTAGGAGTATGAAACACCCCCATCACCCCCAAATGTTGTCAGGCATGCATACAAGCACGTGGGGGCCATAACAACAATTGAGTACAATTTGGAGTTACTGCAATGAAATTTCGGCAAAATGGACTCGCCCGCCTGCCTGCTGCATCATTTTTTCCCTTTGATTTTTCGGGTGTCTTTGAATTCAGCCCTCTGTAAGTTGATCATTTTCATTTCCATCAAATGATGTGACATCCTTTCCTTCATAACACATTACCAGTCTATTTCAGTAGAGATAGCCAGCAGGATTTTTTTCCCCGTTAAGATCTGATGTGTTTTCAAAGTGTTTCTTTAATTTTTTGAGCAGTTAATTATAGCAAACAAACAACCCCCCCCGAAATAAATACCAGAATGACTAAAAGAAAAAAACTTGTGACTTGGCTAAAGAATAATCGAGAAGTCAGTGTAAGGCGCTATAAAGGTGTATTGCCATTGGTGTAAAGAAACTCCAGTGCGTTTCTTCACAAAGTTTTGCTGAATAATTTGTTGTCTGGAAGTCCTCAGTGTTAATGGGTCACAGAGAGGATATGCCACATTGTTCATAATGGCACTCAGTTTTGTTTTAATGATCTCCTTTACAAACTCAAGGGGGTCCACAGTGCATCCAGTAACTTAACCTGCCTTTTTAACCAACTTGGTGATTTGGTGGGCCTCTCTTTTGTGATCTTTACTGGCCCAGCACACTACACTGGCCATCACGTAGTTAAAGGATATCCAACTTGTATTAAAGGAGCTCTCTCTCCCAAAAAACAAAAAGAAAACATCATTACATGCCTAAAGTTTACAAAAGGCCATCTTGTCACTCCAAAATGCCATGTTTTGTGGACTGACGTAACTAAAGTTGAATTGTTCAGGAAGGATATGCAGCAGTACATATGGCGTCAAAAGGGCATCGGGTACCAAGGTGGAAACATCATCACGACGGTGAAGTACAGCGAATAGGAGCATGCAAATATTACTGACTGTGGGCTTGGATATCTTGCCATCGTCGATAGAGAACTGAATTCCCAAGTTTATCAAGATGTATCCTACAAGATGCTGTCAGGGTGTTTTTTTGCTCGCTGAAGCTCAGTAGAAGTTGGGTGATGCTGCAGGAACATTGGCCCTAAACATCAAAGTAAATCTACTGCAAAAAAAAAAAAAAAGAAAATCTGCCTTTTGGAATTGTCGACTCGGAGAACAGACCTTAACTTTGTGGAGATCCTGTGGGATGATCTCGAGCTACTCATTTGCACCAGACATCCTTAACTCTTTCAGGGCGGATGTCGACTTTTGTCAGCAAGGAGGGGTTGAGAGCAGTAAACAACTGGAAAACGGTGACAAAACCCACCATTAGAAGGAAAGTTAGCTTTAACTGTGATTCCCATGTGCTTGCGGGAGTAGTGAAGAGCAAACGACAACAAAAATGGCATCGACATCTGATGAGGGATTGAAGCAAATGCATAAAGCAAAGTACTCTGTGGACATCATTATTTTTTTTGTATATTATCGCTGAATTGGACTCTGACCTGTCGGACTCCGATTCTGAGGCAAGTGATCTGGAGATCGAAAACGAAAGTGAGGTACCAGCATCGGCCGATCGATCTCCAGCTAATCGTAATGCTGAACACATTTATGTAAATGAAGACCGCCACTCATAATGACACGAGGTACAAGCCAGATTGCGTTGCCGCAGTGACCACGACTGCTGCCATCATGCGAAGACAGCCAGCCTGCAACACATTCCTGCTAGTCGTCATGCCACCCGTGAGCATCTCTAGCCACAGGAGGCTATGAACTGGTAGCCACAGTTCACCCAGAAACTAATATTTTTGGTTGATTTATGTGTGAGATCCTTGCTTTGGGTACTTTTTAGAAAACTACATGTTTTGTGGAAAAAATATTCAGCCCTCAAAGAACTAAGACTATGACTGAGCTGAAGCAGTTCTTTAACAAAGAACGGTCCAAAATTCCTCCTGAATGTTGTGCAGGTCTGATCTGCACCTTCCAGAAGCCAATGGAGGTTCAACCAGTTATTAAATCTCAGGGTTGATTTTTTCCACAGCACACTCTGAATGCTTTATGGGTGAGTTTAATTGAGACATTAAAGATTGTTATTATTTGTGTGTTATTAGCATGAGCATATTGTGTTTGTCAGTGCTTCTCAATATCAGATCACATGTTATGGCCAATTAATGTGGAAAAACCGACTATTTCAGGTTCACATACCTTTTCTTGCAACTGTTGATATTTTAGGTATTTGTTGGAAGTTTTGTTGTGAATTTAATGGCCTTTGGTATCATTTTAATAAAAATGGAACCACAAAACAATACCTTACATGAGTAAAACGGGGTTGAGCTGCATAGGTGACGGATTGTGTGAGACACTCTGGTAGACACTTGACATCACAAGTAGGAGATGTCATGGTCACCAGTGCCCTGTCCCATTTTGTAACTAAACTTGAACATGGTTTGCATGTTTTTGTTTTCTGTTTCTCAGGAAGCACAAGCCTATGCAGATGATAACAGTTTGCTCTTCATGGAGACGTCTGCCAAGACTGCGATGAACGTGAATGAAATTTTTATGGCTATTGGTAAGGAAGCCTTTATGTACACAAATAGAAATATGGGCTTTATAAAAGTGCGGCTTAGAGTGAAATCCTCCAGCCAGAGGTACCAGCAGAAATGTTTCATTTTCTTAAGACGCCAGGTCTGTGTTGAAGGAAAATGCAAAAACATGGATGGTCCAATCTTAGTTTGATCAAGTTACTATATTGACATACTTTAGAAAGGTGACAGATTTCTTTTTTTGCACTTGCCGTCAGCACAACAACAATGCGTACTGGAACATTAGCACAAGTTTGATGAGAATGGGCCATTTAGCCCAACAGAATTCAAATATCCTAGTCAAATTATTTTGTGAAAATGACAATCCATTCGAGTTTTGGTGAGCCCCACAGTCCTACTGTCTACCACACTTAAACGGTCATTTATTCCATGTCTCTGTAGTTCTTTGTGCAAAGAAAAATTTTCTAACGTTTGTGCCGAATTTACCCCTGACAAGTTTCCTTGTGCCTTAAGGTTCTTATTGAAGAATCCATTTTAAATAACAGTTGGCATCCACTGTATTAATTACCTTCTGCAGTTGTGTCACCTTTTAATCTTCATCTGTTTAAACACTCAACCCTGAAATATTTTTTTTCTCTCATTTATCATGTGGTGTTTGTAGTGATGGCTGACAAAGATTTTTTAATCTCATCTTTTCAGGATGAATAGCAATCACACAGTTTTAAATACGGTGGACTTCAGTGGAGACCAGCAGGGGCCAACCCTGAACAGTGGCAAGCAAAATTAAAAACCTCCATTATCAAATCTCAGGTTTCTCGAGCCACATAATCCACATGACAGTTCTCCAGTTGCATGCTCACAATGTCCTAAACGCATGTACAGTCATGTGAATGTTTTTTTACTTTTTCAATATGTACATTAGAACAATCACAAAGCTCGCCAGTCCTTTCCACTTATTTCTTCCAAGAAAACATCAGGTCGAGTTTTGAAAGTCCCTAAGGTCTTATTGTCTACCACGCTACTTGATCACTTATTTCAAGTGTCTATCGTTCTTTGTGTAAAGAAAACCTTCCTGATGTTTGTGTGAAATTTCCCCTTCACACCTTTCCAAGTGTCCCCGTGTACTTGATGAACTAATTAAGTCACCATCTCGATCCACTGGATTCCCTTCATAATAAACATTTCACTCTGGTCACCTCTTAATCTTTTTTTGCTTGATATAGATAGATAGATAGATAGATAGATAGATAGATACTTTATTAATCCCAAGGGGAAATTCACATACTCCAGTTGCAGCATACTGATAAAAAAAACAATATTAAATTAAAGTGTGATAACAATGCAGGTATAACAGACAATAACTTTGTATAATGTTAACGTTCCCCCACCCGGGTGGAATTGAAGAGTCGCATAGTGTGGGGTCTGTCGCTGAAGCTGCTCCTCTGTCTGGAGATGATCCTGTTCAGTGGATGCAGTGGATTCTCCATGATTTGACAGGTGCCTGCTCAGCGCCCATCGCACTGCCACGGATGTCAAACTGTCCAGCTCCGTGTCTACAATAGAGCCTGCCTTCCTCACCAGTTTGTCCAGACGTGAGGCAACCCTCTTCTTTATGCTGCCTCCCCAGCACAGCACCACGTAGAAGAGGGCGCTCGCCACAACCATCTGATAGAACATCTGCAGCATCTTATTGCAGATGTTGAAGGATGCCAGCTTTCTAAGGAAGTATAGTCTGCTCTGTCCTCTCTTGCACAGAGCATCAGTATTGGCAGTCCAGTCCAGTTTATCATCCAGCTGCACTCCCAGGTATTTATAGGTCTGCAGCCTCTGCACAGTCACCTCTGATGATCACGGGGTCCATGAGGTTAAATGAAAACACACAAACCAATATTTTTTCCAACTTTACTTACTTACACAGTGTGAAAAAGCACGAAATGTCAACTTTAATCTTAAAGTTTCCACTTTAATCACGTAGTTTATTTTGCCATTAAAGTAGAACATCATACGCTTCATCTTAAAATTGTTTAATTTACTAGTTTCTCAAATCCCATCGTAACTAAAGTAGCACGTTAAATGCTTTGTTTTGTATTTGATCTTCTATGTGCTCTGTGTGTGAATCACTACGTGATTCTTAAATGGGCTTTCTCTTCCTCCGACAGGACACAGAATCCAGTACATTTGTGATATTACAGCTCTCTGAATAATTTAAATACTGAGATGTATACGTGATATCATTTTCATGATGATAGGAGTTAAAGCATGTTATTAAACATGGGAACACGGTGGTGCAGTGATTGTTCCTGTCTCATGCAAGATGCTTGCTGCGCTGTGCGCGACCTTCGATGAAATACTTTATTACAGAAGTACTGTCTTTTTCAAACGTACTAACCTCCAATTCCTGTCCTTACTTTTTTCCCTCCAAATACCCAATCGCCACACAATCAGCTCTGTAATAGAGGTTAAGCCATCTGTAAGCTTAGAACGCAGATTCTTCAAAACTTTTAAGGAACATTGAAATATTTTTGTAGTACATGTTTAATTATTCTATCCATCTATCCTTCTAGTGTCGCGCCAGCACCAGCAAGAATACAACGTGAGGCAGGAACAATCCGTGAACGGAGCTCAAGCTCACTAGTGCTGCGGAACCGTGTAGTTAAAGTTTTATCTGTATAATATAATAAACATATTTTGCTGCATTTCATCTTAAAAATGATATTATCATCATATGTAAATAAGTGCTTTATAAAGTGGCTCAGGTTGTGCAATATTATAACTATTATAAGTACAATTACCTCACTGTAAACTTGCAAGTACTGTACAGACAGTTCTACAAGGAGCACTTTTTACTGATTGAGTGCGTTTAGAGTTCTTGGGATGAAATTGTTTCTGAACCGCGAGGTCCGTACAGGAAAAGCTCTGAAGTGTTTGTCATATGAGAACAGTTCAAATAGACAGCATGGCTGAGGCAGCGTGTGCTTGATGCTGTATCTCGATAATTCTCTTTCCAGTCAGCTGCTGTACTCCTGTGATTTACACTCAGATACAGTGATATAAATACTCCGAGTGGTGCAGTGAGAGTAACATGGATAAAGATGATCCGCTGTGGCAACTCCTAACAGGAGCAGCTGAAAGAAGAACAAGAAGGTGCAGTGAGAGTAACAACACTAAAGCAGCTATGATATTTAGAATAGTTTGACCATTCTGTGGACCGTTATATTGTTACAGGTTAATTACAATCAGATGCAGTATGCGGTTAATTTCAGTGTATTTATAAAGCCGATTCAGGGATGTGGATCTAAAAAAAGAAAGGGTAACCACACAGGAACAGTAGCACTGCTTTAACGCTGAGTGCCGCCAGTCTGCAAAACTAAGCACAGAACTTGTGTACGACAGGGTATGAGCTACCGTGGAAATGTGCGTGGCTGTACGCCAAGTTTAGGTTTTATACATCGCGATTTGAACGTGGACACATTCTTACGCAACATTTCTGTGTGTACGCACCGTTTATACATGAGGCCCCAGGACATTCACTTTTTTTCTCCTTCAGCCACTGTGAGGTCAGTTTTCAGGTCGTTGTCGTGTTGAAAGGTGAACATTCTGGCCATCTTCAACTTTCTGGCAGAGGGTAGCAGGTTTTCCTCAAGAATTTGATGGTATTTTGCTTCATCCAATTTTCCTTCTACCCTAACGAGAGCCCCAGGCCCCCCACAGCAGGATGCTGCCCCCTCCATGCTTTACTGTCGGTATGGTGTGTTGTGGATGGTGAGCTGCATTGGTGTCCCGTTTGGTATTGAGGCCAAATAGTTTGATTTTGGTCTCATCTAAACCATAACACCTTTTTCCACTTGGCAACATAGTCTTCAAGGTGCATTCTGGCAAAGCTTAAACGAACCTTAATGTGGCCGTTCTTGAGAAGTGGCTTTTTTCTTGCGACCCTCCTGAATAAGCCACAATTGTGGAGTGCTTGTAAAATTGTTGTCACATCCACACAATGACCACTCTTTGCCATAAAATCCTGTAACTCCTTCAAAGTGACCATTGGCCTCTCGGTAGCCTCTCTTACAATTTTCCTCCCTGATGGACGGCCGGATCCAGGGAGTGTCCTTGTCGTACCAAACACTTCTTTATGATGGACTTTACTGAGCTCCTTGGGATTGATAAACCTTTGAGATGGTTTTGTCTCCATCTCCTGCCTTATGTCTGTCCACAACTCTATCCCTGAGATCTTTTGAAAGTGACTTGCCACCCATAGTCAGTTGTTTGCTGTCAGTTGCACTACCAAGCAAGGGAATGAATGCTCCAGGAACAGCTTCACTAATCACACTCATTACAACTGATCACAGCTGGAAGGAAACCAGTAACCACAATGGAAATGGTGGGCACATGTACAAG
>JANRMT010062850.1:23909805-23961695 GCA_026402145.1 Polypterus bichir lapradei | reverse complement strand
GAGATGTTTTTGTCTCCATCTCCTGCCTTATGTCTGTCCACAACTCTTTTGAAAGCGTCTTGCCAGCCATAGTCAGTTGTTTGCAGTCAGTTGCAGTGCCAAGCAAGGGAATGAATGGACTAGGAACAGCTTCACTAATCCCACTCATTACAACTGATCACAGGTGGGAGGAAGCCAGTAACCACAGTGGAAATGGTGGGCACTGACACCTGATTGAGTTGGGAGGGGGTCCTTTATTAATCTCAGGATTTCTTGTTTTTTATTTTTTTAAATTTTTCTGAACTTGTACCTGTGATATCTTTCACTTGGGTGTTATAGATTACATTGAGTCAGTAAAGCTGGAAAAAATATTGGTTTGTGTGTTCATTTAAGGCTGTAAAGCAGAAGAAATGGGAATACTTCGAAGGGGAGATTCTTTTCTATACGCACTGTAAGTGCCTGTGTGTCCTTGTGGCTGATAAGCTATAAGATGATGCATCACAAACATTGTTAGTTTAAAAATGCATTGTATTAGTCATTCCAGCAGATGGCGCATCAGAAACCATTACTGCCTTTTATGAAGCCTATGCCAAATGGCATATAACAAGAGACATGTACTTTGTATGGTGCACTGCAAATGTTAACATGGGGCAATGTTTATTACTTAAGATTTCAACCCATCTTAGACAGGTAGCACAACTAGTAAGATGTACCTGTAAGTCACAAATGAACATACACAGGTGTAAATGGAAACAAGCTGGATGACGAGCTGCTATTTAATTAAAGGGAAACTGATAAGAAAAAAGTGAAGGACAAAGAATTACTCATCCACTTCAGTCTATACGTCTTTTTTGGTTGGGGGGGGTGGATCTTCAATATCAAAATGAGCTGCCATAACATTTAATAAGATCTGCTATTGGTGTCTAATTAGTCAATCAATCGGGGTGGAACAAAAAACTTGTAGTCCCTGCATACCCCTGCTTTAGGAGATTCAAATCCTCTTTTAGGGCATTCAGTCAAAATTGTCAGTGTGTTATAAACAACCTCTTTTTGTGCCTTTTTTTTTTGTATTCCTTTAAACAGCAAAGAAGCTACCAAAAAATGAGCCTGCGAATGCCGCCGGTCCTGCAGGCAGACCCAGAGGAGTGGACCTACAGGAGAACAGTCAGGAGAATCGGAGTCAGTGCTGCGGAAACTGAACTAAGTGGCCTTCCCGGAACCAGCTGACCAGCCTGTCAACTGGCTGACCGAACAACCAACACTTGTATGAAGCAAAAAAAAAAAAAAAAAATCAAATTAAAGACCAGAGAAATCGCACTTAACGGAGAGAGGAAGTGACTGATAGCAGCTCCATGGGGGAGTGATGACTCCATCGAAATGTGTCTACGCTGTACAAATACTAATTCAATTTTATGTCTTAAGTTCCTTTTTTTTTTTAAAATATATTATATGAACTCGCTCTCTGACCCTCTCTAATGGTGGCGGATGCATGTAGCAGTGTCTCTCTCTCTCTCTCCTTTTCTCGCTCTTTATCTTGCCCTTCTACATTTTTACAGTTTTCTTGATTATTATTGTTGTACATTTATCGTTGCTGTTCACATTATGAGTACCAGGCCGAAGACAATTCTAGATTAGACCTGTTTTCTTTCTTAATCATTCACGTGTTATGGAGTCCACGCGCACACGCGTTAATTAACAGTCATTAAGTACCAAGAAGTCATTCGTAGTATTAATGGCAATCTTTAGATCTTTGTAACAAGTGACAACCAAATTGAAAAAAAATAAAATCTAATGAGTATTGCAGAAGAAGATCTCGGGTAAAGCATCTCCTGCCTGAACCTGCTCGACACCTTTACCTAGAAAGTATTTTCTTGCCTCACTTGAACCTGTGTCTTTCTTTGTGTGTGTTTGTGTGTGTGTGTCCTTGTTCCCCCAGAGTACTTGTTTGCCATCCTCCTTGCACTATCAGCTTTTGGTTTATTCCGCCATTGCCTTCACTTTGTGCTAGTGGGGGACCCTCTAGGAGACGCCGCTGCCGCCTTACTGCTGCAAAACTGTAGGGGGAAAGATGGCGGGCAGGGTGAGGCCTAGTGAGATGCTTTGTCGATTTAAATAAAACGTATGCTTAAAGATTATTTAATTGAATTGTAGGATGTAAAAAAAAAAAACAGAAAAAACAATAAATGACTTGTGAGCACACTGAGCTAAGCTGTCTCGTCTCTGCAGTAAGTGACCTTGATTTTTGATTGGGGGATTTACAGTTGTGTGGTCATCCTGGTCCCATTAATAATTGATGGGTCTGGCCTGGTGAATGGCTCCTGTTGTGTAGCTGTGTGTGTGTGTGTTGACAAGCTCGGGGCAAACTTGCAGGCTTACGTGTGCTATCGGTTATACAGTGGATGCAAGATTCCAAGTCGGATATTCCACATGAGCGCTGTACAAATGGAGAGTTACAAGCTGAATGATTTGAAGAAAACAAAGATATGCATATTCTCCATGTTGTGGTGTAATGCTGACCTTTCACCTTAGTCATTTGTATAAACTAAAATTTATAAGCAGCCAAATTGCATTTGAAGTAAAGTGCTGCACATCTAATATGTTCAGTTTGCTCTTTATATCCTTGAAAATTTCACTTTATCTTCAATTGTTTTTTATTTTTTCTTTTTTTGCAGACTAAATAAATCGAGAGCGACCTCGCGTTTCTCCAGATAATCTGACCGGACACCCCCGTGAACGCACTAAAGTGGGAAGGTTAAAACGTCACAACTCGGGAGCTCCAAATAGTCAGCTGGCACGCTAATGTGGCATTACAGGAGGTGTTAAGATGGCTGTGCGTAGCAAACAGAACAGAGCACGCCTGACAGATAAGAGGCGGCCATTCGGCACATCAGGTTCGTTGGGTTAACTTGGAGGTGTGGGGGTCTGCAAAAGTTAGTCCTGGAGCACTGGCAGGTTTCTACTCCATCCCTAATTGTAAATGAGAAGCCCGTTCTTGCTGTTAATGCTTCAGCATCATTTTTTTTAATGTTTCATTTTAATCATCTCGCTTATTCAGATTCCCTGCATCTCATTGCTCAGTTTAGCCTTAAAAACAGCAAATGCTGCAGTTTAATTAAATTAGATCAACTTTATTCGTCCCATGGGGAACTGCATGGCCCCTTATTAGCAATGAGATGCAAATGGCAGAGGAAACAATAGCACCCCACCTAACTTGCTTCCATTTGCACACATTAACTGTCTGGTTTAACTCTTTGAGGGCTGAATATTTTTTCCAAAAACCAGTTTCTGAAAAGCAATGGTTTCACACAGAAATCAACATAAAACGTCTGTTGCTGCATGTTGTGGCAGCCAGTTTGACAAGAATGTGTGGCAGGCTTGCTGCCAAGCTGTCTTCATGTGGCTGAGGCAGCAGCAGCGGCGATCACGGTCACAGTGCATTGCAATCTGGCTTCTACCTCTTATCATTGTTAAATGGCAGTCCTCCCTGGAGAACATTGCCATAGGCATATCAGCTACATGAACCCGTTCAGCACCATGATTAGCTGGGGACCAATCAACTGAAGCTGGAACCTCACATTCGTTTTCAATCACTTGTATCAAAATTGGAGTACGACAAGTCATAGTCCAGTTCAGAGATAATAGGCAAAACTTCATCACACAGCAGTTTGCTTTATGCATTCATTTTGATCTCTCGGCAGATGTCAGTGCCATTTTTGCTGTTGTTTGCGCCTTGTTACTCACACGAGCACAGGAAATCTCGGTCAAACCAGTGAAGCTAACTTTTCTTCTAGCAACGAAAGTCCAACTAAAACATAACAGTTGGTTTTGTCACAGTGTACAGTTGATTACCATCGTCAGCTCCTCTTTTCGACAAAAGTTGACATCAGCCCTGAAAGAGTTAATAAACAGAAACAGAAAAGAAGTGAAGGACTGAGAATCACTCATCCACTTCTAACCACAAATCATTTGGGTGACATCCTTGGATATGCTAAACCAGGTGTCCCCAACTCCGGTCCCAGAGGGCTGGAGTGGTTGCAGGTTTTCATTCTCGCCCTTTTCTTAATTGGTGACTCTGTTTTTACTGCTAATTAACTCCTTTTGAGCTAATTTTCACTGACTTGCTCTTGAAGACTCAGACCCCTTAATCGTTTCTTTTTCTTTAATTAGCTGCCAAATAGCCATGAGCTACAAAATGAGCCAAAACATGAGCAGCAAACTCTGTCCATCATGCAGTATCTGAAAATAAAGAAAGATGAGGGTCTCAGGAATGTCGATCTGCTCAGGTCCACAAAACATTCTAACAGCGCTCTTAGAACAGTAATGAGAAAATCAAAAATTCTGGAAATGTCTGCTATTGCACAATGAGAGCAGCAGCAAGCCATGGAATTATAGCGCGAGTTTAATTAACAACAAGAATCGGTTCCTAATTAAGCAGCTGGTTGGCGTTAAATTGGTTGGAGTTTGAGGCCCTGACTTAGGTGGTCTTCTGTTGGCTCACTCACTTCACATTTCATTTCTGTTTGGGTGCCATTTAAGAAAAAAAATGAAGCAATTCGGGGGAATAAATCTTAAAAAAACAAGTCAATTAAAATGAAAGGAAATGGAGTTAAAAAGCCACAAAACTGGTCACCAATTAAGAAAAGGGTTACAATGAAAACCTGCGGCCACTGGAGCCCTCTAGGACAGAAGTTGGGGACCCCTGCACTAAAAGAATAAGCTGACATGGCAGAACCAGCCATAAAATTTAAAAAAAAAAAAAAAAATCTATTATTGGCAAGGATTGATGTGTGACTAGGCAGTCGGGTTGAAACAAAAACCTGCAGCTACTATGGCCCTCCAGAAACATCTTTGCAGACCCCTGGTCCAGAGGATTCATACCCTTGTTTGGAGTTTTCAGTTCAGACGTCATGCTGTTAAAATACATTTTGTGGCCAAAGGAAGTTTCAGTATTGAAGCATTAGAACAATCTGGACGTGAACAGGCCATTCAGCCCATCAAAGCTCGCCAGTTCTGTCCACTGAATTTCTCCAAAATAAAATCAAGTCGAGTTTTGAAAGTCCTTAACGTCTTACTGTCTACCACACTACTTGATCGCTTATGCCAAGTGTCTGTCGTTCTTTGTGTGAAGAAAAACGTCCTAATGTTTGTGTGAAATTTCCCCTTAAGTTTCTAGCTGTGTCCCCGTGTTCTTGATGAACTCACTTTAAACTCGCCGTCTCGATCCACTGGACTAATTCCCTTCATAATTTTAAACACTTTAGTTAAGTCTCCTCTAAAATCTTTTTTTGCATTTATTAATGGTAAGGTGGTTGCTATCACCACAGTGTAAATCCCATAACAGTTTTAAATCCTTTTGAAAAGGGAAAGTTGAACACACTCTGGTAAAGTAAACAATGGTGCCCTCTGCTGGCTGAATGAGGCTAATTCAGTCGATGATGGACTGTCTCCGAAATAAAATTGGCCTTTCTGGGTTAGCAAATGGTGAAGTTATCCTACCATCCCTTTTTGTTTTGTTTTTAAAAAAAAAGCTGTATTAATATTTAAATCTCACTTTCAAAAGAGACAGTGCATTCCAAAAGAATTCAAACCCCTTCACTTTCTTTACATTTTATGTCACAGCTGTGTGCTAATATCGTTTCAGTTCATTTTTTGTTTACGTGAATAAAACAACATTCAAAATTCCAGAATGACAAAACAGAAGCAGGAGGTGAGGAATTTATTAAACTAAGGGGCTTTGCCCCCTTGCTTGCTTCGCTCGCCAACCCCCAGACGGGCGCTGTGCACTAGGCACTTCGCGGCTGTACAATTTAAACAGATTATTTTAATGGGAATTGTTACATATGCATAATAATCTATTTTACATTACAGCAAGTAATTTACCATAGTAAAACGTAATAAATTGAAAGAAAATTGTTTCATTTTGCGTTAGAGGTATTCGTTGTGTTATACGTTTTTGTTCTGTTTGGCTTTGAAATTAACACACAAGTACTTTTTGAACTTGCACTTTTACTGTAAGATTTCAGTAAAAACAATAGTTGGAATTAACCTTTCGTCAATATCGCATTGAATTTTGATTCTGTGTTTGGACTTACATCGTGACAACACAACATATAACTGCCCGTGAGTGAATATCGTTTCTTTCTCTCGACTTTTTCGAATGTTTGTCTCTGTGATTTGTTGATTGTCATAGCAAAAGCTATTCTCACATGAAACTGTAAACGTTTTAATATGAATGGCATATCAAGATCTCCTTTGGTGTCTAATGTTAAGATGTACCACATTACCTTTCTTGTCGCCTGTTAAAATTTTACATCTTAGAATTGTTCTACCAATTTTCAATACAACTAATCTTGTCCAATTGCATAGCCCATCACTCAGACATAAATTACACAATAACATTACGATACGTCCTTCTTTCAACAGTAATTCGTGCGTTGTAAGACCAGACGGTGTTAATGGTTGTAGATATTCTTCGTGATATTGTAAGTTGATGTTTTCACCTTCTGCACCATTGCCACCAACTGTTCCTGCATAGTCTGTTGACACGCATTTAACCAATTTGCATTGTAACTGATTGACAATTTTCACATTAATTCGTTTGAATTCATCGTTTCTCGGTGCTAGGATTGCCCGTGTAGTCATGTCTTCTGTTGATAACCCTTCGGGATGAAATTCTTCAATAAGATTTGGACATAATACATCTTCTTTTATTGGGAACTTAAAGTGAGAAAAACATTAAAATTTATAAGAGCTGAGAGCACAGGAACTGTGTCTGAGAAAAGCATTCACATGAATGAGAGGTGAGAGGACCGTGGGCACTGGCCATTGAGAGGAAGATGGAGACTTGGGGAAAAAAAAAACTCTTGGTAATAGTCTTGTCTCAAGATTTTCTTTTATAACAAGAGAGATATAAAAAAAAAAATGAATTGCGGCAGAAGATATCAGACCCTTTACTCTGTTCTTTGTTGATTCCAGGCCAGTGTCTTCTTGATTTGACACTATGAGCTTCACACCCCTGGATTTGGGGATTTTCTGCTATTTTTCTCTGCAGATCCTGTCAGGTGAGGATGGAGACCCTCAGTGGACGGCTCTTTTCAGAGATGTTCGATTTGGCTCAGGTCCGGTCCTCTGTCTGGACCACTCGAGGACATTCACAGAGTTGTTTGTCCCTAAGCCACTCCTGTATCATCTTTGCTTTGTGACCCATTGGGCCAGTATGAGGTCCAAAGTAGGTCTTCCTTAAGGATACCTTTGGATTTTTTTTTCCATTCGGCTTTTCCCTGACCCTGACTAGTCTCTCGGTCCCTGATGCTGCCACCACCATACTTCACCGTTGGACTGGTGTTGCATTCCTCCAGACGTGACACTTTGTACTGAGGCCAAGTGGTTCAGTGTTGGTTTTGTTAGACCAGAAAATCTCGTTTCTCACAGACCGGTGACTCCTTTAGGTTCCTTTAAGTGGTCTTTCATGTGTTTGTTTCTGAGGAGAGCCATCTGTCCAGCTACTCAGATCGGTGGGTTGTTGCAGTGGTGGTTGTCTTTCTGGAAGTTTCTCCCGTCTCCACACGGGTTCTCCAGAGCTCAGCCTGTGACCATAGAGTTCTTGGTCACATGTCTTACCAAGGACTTTCTCCCCTGATTGCTCACTTTGGCCTGGTCACCAGCTGTACTGTAGGAAGAGTCCTGGTTTTTCCCTAACATCTTCCGCTTAAGAGTCATGGAAGCCACTGTGCTCTTGGGAACCTTCTCCAGATCTGAGCCTCTGTTCCTTTGACCTCATGGCTTGGTTTGTTCAGCTGTGGCACCTCCTATATACAGGTAAGAATTTTACCAATCAGCCCGGCCAGTTGAATTGACCACAGATGGGCACCAAACATCTCAATGATGGACATTACAGTAGGATGCTCCTCCGCCAAAGCAAATCATGATATTTCAAGTTTTGTTTGTTTATTTTAAAGAAATTTGCAACAATGACTGAACTCTTTGTTTTTTTCCCCTGCTTTGTCATTCTGGAGTATTGATGTTGCTTTATAAGGGAATAAATAGAATTGAAATGATTGTAACAGAAGAAAATCTTTTTTTCTGATGTCCTCAAAAGTTTTGGATGGCTGTGACGTCTCAGACTGACGCAGCTATAAAAGATGGAGGTTCACTGCTATATCCCTTGTTTTTCACTCTGTGGTAACTTCACATTTTGTCTGCCTGTAACTGTTGGTTTTAAAAGCTTAAGTGTTAGTATGAGTAGTCCTGACAAACAACATCAAGAGTTTGAAAAATGCTCTTATCAAAAACCAGCTGTCCCCCATGACTCTGTCCGCATAGTAGTGAAGCAGGAAACACTTTAAAAATCAATAATCAAACGGGTATCGCTAGCTAAGCAGAGGCAAAGAGGTGCGCTCCAATATGTCGTGAGAGGTAGAGCGACTCGAACGGAGGCTGGCGTGTGAGTGAGGAGGGCCCCGCCCACTTCCCCTACCCCTCGGCCCACAGCCTCTCTCTCAGATTCGTGCAAATAAATCGGTACCCCGAGCAAACTGATACTTGGCGCGATTAGAGGAGTCACAAAATCAACCGGAATGTTCAAGCAAATTATAGAAAAAAAACAATACCCAATCCATGAAATAGTTCTCTTGTAAAAAGCAGACAGATGTTTGATTTTATTTATATATATATATATATATATATATATATATAAATAAAATATAATGAAGTGATGCCGCAATTGATTGCACACCTCAAACAAAACCCACAGTAGCAACAAAGGAATCATCAAACATAATCGATCATCAGCTAACATAACTAAACATAATCCCGCCTAACCTCGGGGTTATAAATAAATAAATACAAAAAACTTTAAACAATAAAGAAAGTCAAGCGTGTGGGACAACAAGGTGACCACTGCCAGCTTGAAACAGTCCTACAGACTAGTGGCAGGACTCGTGGGGTAGCAACTGAAAAGTAAAGCGCGTCACACACGTGCACATGGGAGGTGGCTAAAGGGCTCAAAAGAAGGTAAATCCATGTTGGACCAGAGGGTGGCAGAGTGCACTGATCCTTTCTCTTTTTTCCACTGCAGGCTGGAAATTCCGCCTGGGCCCGATAACATCACTTCCGGTTCCGAATCCGATGGCGGCCTCATTTCCCCCCCGTCCGGCTTTAAAACCACCATGTGTTTCTGTTACCTCAGTTCTGTTTTGGACTCAGGTCTACAATGACAGATTGCTCATATTTTTGCCTTCTTTCAAGACTTATTTTCAAGTATTTGGCTGGCCCACACCTTTTTTGTGGTGTCTTTTACAGCATTCCACTAGGGATAGAAATCAAAGGTGCTTAGTCAGTCATTGTCCAACCCGCTATATCCTAACACAGGGTCATGGGGGTCTGCTGGAGCCAGTCCCAGCCAGCACAGGGTGCAAGGCAGGAACAAATCCCTGGGCAGGGCGCCAACCCACCGCAGGAAATCAAAGGCACTGTAGTTTTAATTTGGACGCACAGTTCAACGAAATTGCATTTCTCCAGGCTCAAAGTACAAACACAGAGACAAGTGCATGTTATACAGCAATAGACAGACAGAATATACTGCAATGCTGCTGGACAAGTGTCTCAAACTAGTGTGGCAAAAGGCAAGCAGTCCTTTTAAGGCTATCGAACCAACTCAAAAGAGTCATGTGAAGAACACCATTGTGGCATTCAGCACCGACGCTACAATATGTATAATCCAACAGGATCCATTGGTGAATGCTTGTAAAATGTTCAAGTGATGAAAAACATTAACATAATGCACAGACAGAACAGCAGTTTAGGAGATGTGAGGTTCTGACTATGTGTGTGTGTGTGTGTGTGTGTGTGTTCAGGAGTTTAACAGACCCAGTAGGTCAGCATGTTGTGTGTTGTTAGTAGGACTTGAGTAATCTGATGGCCTGTGGGTAGAAACTCCTACCGAGTCTGGCAGTCTTACACTGCATACTGTGGTAATCATTTGCCAGAGGGCATGGACTGGGTGTGTGTGGCTCTCTGACTATCTTAGTAGCTCTCTTAAGGCAATGTGACAAGTACAGATCTTGTATAGACGGGAAGGCGGTTCTGATGATTTCCTCTGCTGTCCTCGCCACTCTCTCATATTCCTTTATTCGCCATATACAATTTCTTGTGTTAAGAATTTGCCACTTTTCTCATATCCCAACTGACTCGAGAGAGAGAGTTTAGATGTCAGAGTGCAGGGGTCAGCTATGTGTACAGTGCCCCTGGAGGTTAAGGGCCTTGCTCAAGGGCCTAATGAAGTAGCAGTCTTTCTGTCACTGCTGGAATTTGGACCAACAACCTTTGAGTTACCAGCTTAGATCCTTTAGCCAGAGAGCCACCATATGGTAGATAGATATGAAAGACAATATGCAGTATAACAGATAGACACTGTATAACAAATAGAGTGCTAAGGCATGAAAGGCGCTAGATAACAGATAAATAGACAGTATAACAGAGAGGTAAGAAATGAAAGGCACTATATAACATAGGTGAACACTATATAACAGACTGAAAAATGGATAAGACATGACAGGCACTATATAACAGATACATAGAAATGAACGGTGCTATATGACTGATAGATACATAGCTTGATAAAAACTGTATAAGAGAAATATAAAGGTAGAAGAGACATGAAAGGCACTATGTAACAGATAGACAGACACTGTATAACAGAGAGATAGATAGATGTGAAAGGCACTATATTATAGATAGATAGATATGAGGCATGGAAGACACTATATAACAAATAGATATGAAGCATTGAAGGCACTATATAACACCTAGATAGACACTGTATAACTGATAGTGTGGCGGACGGCCGGGACGCCCCTTTGTCACTAGATCCGGGGGAGCAGCCATGGGAGCCACACTACGTCCCTCGGAACCTTTGTTGGCAGCCCCCCTGGGTTGTGTCGGGGCCACTTTCGTGGAACACCAGAGCTCATCTTGGTTGGGCTCTGTGGCCTCCTCCAGGGGGAGCTGCATCGAGCTGCACGGTTTAAGGAGCCCGTCTGAGTGGGAGTGCAGCCAGAAGTAGGTCAACGATCACCTGCAGCACTTCAGGGTGGGCTATAAGAGGAACCAGCAGCCATAGGCTTATAGAGATAGACGCCGCATTCATTGTGTTTCCCAGTTGATACGATACGTCAGCACGTCCGCCACATTGCGAGTGTCAAAAGTGCCATTTAAACTAATACAGGTAGACGTGGAAAACGGGTTTTCTGATGAAAAAACAATAACGTTTTAAAACAGTATTGTTTACATAAACAGATTTTGGCGAATCGTTTAAATGCAATTATTTATATCCATTTATACACTAATAATGGCAATTATTAAATAATAATTATTATTATTAAATAATTCCTCCCGTATGAGTAACATTTCTCGGACTGCCTTCTTCCATCTCTGAAACATTTCTAGACTTTGTCCTGTTCTTACCCAACACAGTACTGAAGTATCGGTTAATGCCCAAGTCACCTCACGTATAGATTACTGTAATGCTATTCTATCTGGCATCCCACAAAAACGTATCCATCGCTTACAACTTCTTCAAAATTCTGCTGCCAGTATAATAACCTGCTGTTCTAAATCCACTGAACATATCACACCGATTCTCTCTCAACTTCACTGGCTCCCTGTTAACTACAGAATACGATACACAATCCTGCTCTGAACATTTAAAGCTTTCCACAACCTCACTGATCTCCTCCAGACTTGCACTCCTCTCGCTCACTCAGATCCTGTACTTTGAGAGTATTCAGTCTGACAATATGGTGCAGCCTTAGTTTGTGGAAGACAGACACAACTAAAGACATGAGCATGAAATGATGGTTGTCAATTTTAAACTATGTTTCCTCAATGTGCTCCTTGAGAAAAAACACATCATTTGAGCCAATCTCAGCCTGAACAAACTGACTGATCAGATACACTGACAGCTTGCCCTAATGTCGACTGGCAGATAACACGCTCAGCTACTTTGACCACCTTGACTGGACCCTCGGAAGGGATCATCAAACCTCCTTTGTTTTTTAATGTGAGCGAGTGGTAGCTTTGATCATATGATGCTGGTGGAGCATCTGTCACCAAACTAGCACGGCACACATCACAGGATAGTTTTCTCAAAAGCCCGTCTAAGAGCTACCTGACCTCCCACTGCTTCCTGAAGTGCATTTCTTTGGGAAACCTTCAATGTTAACAGCTAACAACAATCTACATAGTTAGTGACCAAATACATTTAGCCAAAACGTTGTTTGGAGGCTCACTTGAGCACATAAATGCATCGCTTTGCTATCTTAGCCTGGCGTAGCTAAAGTAAAGATTATAAAACGGGATTTTCAAATGGGCAAATATAACCAAAACAATTGTTCAGCCTTACCTATGAAGTGTAATCCCCCGGGATCTGGTTTGGAGTGTACAGTATAGCGGTTTGTAAAATCCCAAACAGAACATGTGTGAGGCATCCTTATCCATTACTTCACTCCACAGTAGTGCCACTCGTAATATGGCAGCGACGTTGACGTACGATGCTGCTGGTAATGCAGCGTCTAGTCATTTTATGTCTGTGCCTTCACCTGCTACTCGGGGCGCCAGAGTCGGGAGGAGGTGGATGAAGCTGCCGTGGGAGGAGTGAAAGACAAAGAGTGTGATTTGGGGTGATTTTTCTTTGTGTGTATTTTGGGACTGTGTTGGGGCTGGTGAGACACGGGGAAGACGTGTCCCATGGCTGAAGAAAGAAATTAAAAGTTCTTTTTGTTTGTGTTTACACGTGCCTCCGGTGTCAGTCTGTGTAAGGTTGGCACCAACCAAGTGTCAATATCACAATAGATAGATATGAAAAGTGTTATATGAAAGACAGATAGATATGAAAGGTGCTATATAATAGATAGATATGAGGCATGAAAGACATTGTATAACAAATAGATATGAGGCACTGAAGGCACTAAATAACAGATAGACACTGTGTAACTGAGAGATAAGACATTAAAAGCAATATACAGGGTGGGCCATTTATATGGATACACCTTAATAAAATGGGAATGGTTGGTGATATTAACTTCCTGTTTGTGGCACATTAGTATATGTGAGGGGGGAAACTTTTCAAGATGGGTGGTGACCATGGTGGCCATTTTGAAGTCGGCCATTTTGGATCCAACTTTTGTTTGTTCAATAGGAAGAGGGTCATGTGACACATCAAACTTATTGGGAATTTCACAAGAAAAACAATGGTGTGCTTGGTTTTAACGTAACTTTATAATTTCATGAGGTATTTACAAGTTTCTGACCACTTATAAAATGTGTTCAATGTGCTGCCCATTGTGTTTGTGTTAACAAACAAAACCACCGCTATTGGTCTGACACTAACCCACATTGGATAGATCCCTCCAAGACTGTTGGAACAAAAAAATTGATGGTATGGTGTGGTATATGGGGTACAAAGATAGTGGGGCCATTCTTCATCAATGGAAACCTCAAAGCCACTGGATATGCGAAATTGCTACATGATGATGTGTTTCCCTCTTTATGCACTGAAGCTGGCACGTTCCCTGAGTTTTTCCAGCAAGATGGTGCACCACCACATTATGGGTGTCAGGTCCAGGCATTCCTAGATGAACAGTTTCCTGGAAAGTGGATTGGTCGTCGTAGGCCAGTTGAATGGCCCCCAAGGTCTCCCGATCTGACCCCCTTAGACTTTTATCTTTGGGGTCTTCTGAAGGCAATTGTCTATGCTGTGAATTACGAGATGTGCAGCACCTGAAACTACGGATACTGGAAGCCTGTGCTAGCATTTCTCCTGCGGTGTTGCTATCAGTGTGTGAAGAGTGGGAGAAGAGGGTTGCATTGACAATCCAACACAATGGGCAGCACATTGAACACATTTTATAAGTGGTCAGAAACTTGTAAATAAATCATGAAAGAATAAAGTTACATTAAAACCAAGCACACCATTGTTTTTCTTGTGAAATTCCCAATAAGTTTGATGTGTGACATCTTCCTATTGAAAAAACAAAAGTTGGATCCAAAATGGCCGACTTCAAAATGGCCACCATGGTCACCACCCATCTTGAAATGTTTCCCCCCTCACATATACTAATGTGCCACAAACAGGAAGTTAATATCACCAACCATTCCCATTTTATTAAGGTGTATCCATATAAATGGCCCACCCTGTATAATAGATAGATATTAGGAATGAAAGCCACTATATAACTTATAGATAAGACGTGAAAGGCATTATATGGGATAGTTATATACTATACAACAGATAGATATAAACGAAAGAATGTTATAAAATTTATACAAATGAATAGCAAAATATAACAGATATACAGATGGAAAAGAAGTACTTGACTTTTCCCAAGGAGAGATATAAATTTTAGCAGAAGCTCAAGAAATATTATAATATCCATCCATTCATCCCATTATATCCTAACCACAGGGTCACGGGGGTCTGTTAGAGCCAATCCCATCCATCACAGGGCGCAACGCAGGAAACAAACCCTGGGCAGGGTGCCAGCCCACCACAGGGCACGCACACACACACCAAGGACCATTTTTAGAATCTATATAGAAATGTATATTCATTCTTAAAGTTGATGATTTACATACAGTATATTCAAAGAGAATCATGAACATGTATGAAAATAAGCGTTGTATTGTAGTGCATATTAGTATAAAAAGGGTTAAGTCACAAAAAGGCTTGTGCCTGTGTATTTTTCTTAGCAAGCTGGAAACCACCCATATTTCATAAGTAAAAGTCAAGTGTGTAGAGGGAGGCTAACAAGCAGAGACTCCTCTTCTCCAGGTGCCAAACGTGAGCTGAGGACTGGAGATAATGTTGGCAGGAACTGAACGGGTTTAAGGAGTGGAGAGGTTCCTGCCAGGAGGCCATGATGGATAAGTCAGAGTGCAATGTTCATTAAGCTGCTAAGTATTGTTGGAACTAATTAGGGTTTGGACCAAGGAAACGGGAAACTGGAGTCAGGTAGGATTGTCAAATGAACTGAGTGAGGTAAACTTTTGATAAGGACTGTAATAAATGTAAGGTAGCCGAGTTGCTGATTGCTCGAGTCATCTCATTTGAGTCTGTGTGCGCATTGAATAATAAAGTTTGATTCTGCTGCCTGTCCTGAGACCCCCGCGTGTCTTCTTTGGGCCAAGGATAGCTACATCTCCACTTCGACATAAACAACAAGAACAGGACCCCCTTAAACACACGCTGGAATTACAAAAAAAGAAGAAAACCTTTGACTTTGCTACCAGTAAGAGGACAGTCCCAACGAGGCGCTTATAAAGTTGTGTTGCTGGTGGTCTAATGGAGCCACAATAGCGTTTCTTGACAATCTTATGCAGAATAATTCTTTGGCTGAAGGTCATCGGGGGCTGTTGTTTCTATTTTTGGCTTCTTGAAAAGGTGACATATCTAAGTCCTTGCCAGTGCCTTCAGTCGGCTGCCCCGCTCAGTCCCTAATCGTTTCTACGTGCCGGTTTTTCTCGCCTTTAGTAATCATTGATCTTTGCCTTTGCTGGTCTTTGTAATTTAACAACACGGAACTTTAAACCCCGCACTATTTGTAAAAACAAACGTTATTAAACGTTTATTGTAGATCTCTTATTGCATATTGTTCTTCACGCTTAATGAAACATTCAAAAGTGTGCCGTTTCGTTATCTTCAATCTTAACGCCTCCCGCCGCGGCACTGCATTTCCCATAAATCTCCGCGCTCAATCATCTTTATTTAAAATTCCAAGCGCATGTGCAAATCCCTCAACAACAAACTTTATTGGCACTCACGGTGGGCAGAGTGGTTGCTATGGCGGACCCGGCGGCTCAGGCTTCCTCGCAGCCACGGTTTCAGGTGCCTCCGTCCGGTAATGTGGCCGGGTCGACCCCAAATTGCAGCTCGGGACCCGGGTCCGGAAGTGGAACGGGGAGCAGCGACCCTGCCAGGCCTGGTCTCAGCCAACAACAACGTGCGAGCCAGAAGAAAGCGCAGGTCCGAGCCTTCCCGCGAGCCAAGAAGCTGGAGAAGCTGGGGGTGTTCTCTGCTTGCAAGGTGGGTTCTGCGATTTGAGTACTTAAGGCGCGGTCGGGGGTAACACCCGCAGCTACAGGCTCTTCGGAGTGCGGGAGTCCCACGTACGGGACAAGAGAGGGTCTTCTAGCGTTGTTGCTGCTGCGAGAGGTGAAGCCGACGGTCTAGTGGCGTCTGTCTGGGGCGGTAAGGTTGGGATGAGCACAAAATCTGCACGCTGATGCTGTCGGTGAAGCTACGGTGTCAGGTGTGGAGGAAAAGGCTTTAAGCCGAAGGAGACTGTAGGGTTCAGTGAGCAGAGAAGCAAATGCAGTAGTGGTGAAAATAAAAGGCAGCACAAGTTATTGGAAGGAAATTTCAACAATCAAACAAGAAACACGTGAGAATAAAAACGGGGCACCAGGAAAACAATGCCAGCTGTGATCATCCACAACAGAGGTCCTGGTAGCCCATCAGTATCTTGTTTGACTGCCCCCCTCTGAGTGTACCCTGGTCCAGTGTTATGCCAGTCCTGCTAAAGGGTCTGATGAAGTTGCTGACAGGCAGAGAGAGGGTTTTGGAGGAATATTTTGGACCAAGTTAAATGTACAAATAAATGCATTGTGCAGTGCGACAGTGAATAAAAACGTAATAATCTGACAGCATAATGTGATTTTTTTTTTTTTTTTTTTTGCTTATTTCTTTATATATTTATTTTTCTCATTGACAGTCACACAGCATGAAATATGCCTTCAAATGAAAACTGTCATTTCCACCCCTCAAAATTGCTGCGTTTTGATTGGTGCGTCGATCCTCGGTCATCAACCACTACAGCGGGCACTTCAACTGCAGACTCCTGATGTTGACATTGGGGCTCCTTGAATGAAAGCAGCCACGGACACACGTGGAGAATGTGCTTCACTTGACTAGGAGATGTCGTGGCACATACACCCTTAAAAATAAAGATAACCCGGTTCTGCAGGGCAATGCAGTGAGTTCCCAAAAGTTCAATCCGCTTGAGAGTTCTAGAGAGAACCTTTACAGTGGAAGTCCCAAAATAGGATCTCTGTGGAGATTTGTTTGGTCCAGGTTTTCGACATGTCTGGGATTCTGGGGCAGTACTTTCACAATTTGAATTTAAAGATATATTTCACCCAAAAATGATTTTTTTTTGTTTTAATATGTTACCCATTTAGTTTGTAGTGGTAGCCAAGAAAAAAAAAAAAAACTAATGATGTTTTCCATGCAGAATGGAGTGGTGTTGGCTCTGAAGTAAAATTTTGAATTTGGGGTATCGATGCCAGCTTCTGGACCTCAAAGTGGTACTAAAGCAAATTACAGATAACTCCCCAGACCCCCTGCCCATCACACTCCAGCCTCTCTGTTGTGCTGCACTATTGCATGCCAGCTTCTTGGTGCGGCCACATCATGGTGGGACTCCCTGCTTCACCGTACTCTGCATTGGCTCAGGGAGCAGCTCTCCTTTGAATTGTGGGGTGTGGAGTTTGGTGCAGAGTTACCCCGTAGAACTCCAGCACGTCTGAGAGAGGAAGAACAAAGAGCAGAACACGGGGTCTTTGAACCCTAATACTAAAAATACTGCTACTGTACCGGTTTGAAAATGTGCGTGTTTTTTTGGTACTTTTTCAGTACTAATATACCATTCAACTCAAGAGTGGACAGAAAAACATTTATGATATGATAGAAGCTTCTGGTGACCAATACTATAAATGATGTTAAAAACATCCAGGGCTGGGGAAAGACCACCCATGTTGCTTGTGTTGCTCAATTCACATTTTACTTATCTAGTCGTATGACAGAAAAAAAAAATCTAACTTCATATTTTCAACATTCGAAAAGTACAGTCACGGCCAAAAATTTGGAGAATGACCCAAGTGTTGGTTTTGCTGCTTCAGTGTTTTCAGATCTTTGTGTCAGATGTTTCTCTGGTGTACTGAAGTAGAATTACAAGCAGTTCAGAAGTTTCAGAGGCTTTTATTGACAATGACATGAAGTTTATACACAGTGTTGGCCATTCTTTCTTTTTCAAGACCCCTGCAATTCACCCTGGCAGGCTGGCAATCAACTTCTGGGCTGAATCCTGACTGATGGCAGCCCATTCTTTGCATAATCACAATTGGTGGGTTTCTGTTTGTCCACCCACCTCTTGACTACAAGTTCTCAATGGGATTAAAGGTCTGGAGAGTCTCCAGGCCGTGGACCCCAAATGTTGATGTTTTGTTCCCCGAGCCCCCTTAGTTCTCACTTTTGCCTTATGACCTGCTGCCCCATCGTGTTGGTCACCAAACTGTTCTTAGATGGTTGGAAGAAGTTGCTCTCAGAGGATGTTTTGGTCCCATTCTTTATTCATGGCTGTGTTCTTAGGCAAAATTGTGAGCTGGCCCACTGCCTTGGCTGACATGAATGGTCTCAGGATGATTGACTGTTGGCATGACACAGGACTGATGGTAGCGCCGCTCACCTTTTCTTTTTTCCGGATGCCCCAAACAATCAGAGAGGGGATTCATCAGGCAAAATGACTTGATCCTAGAATATCAGTCTGTCCCTGATGTTTTTCTTGGCTTCTTTCCTGCCCTTTTTCATGCCCTCTAGGCCAGGGGTCCTCAATCCCAGTCCTGGAGAGCCGCAGTGGCTGCAGGTTTTTGTTCTGACCTGGTTGCTTAATTACAAAGCAATTCTTGCCAATAAAGCACTAACAAGCTATGAAATTAAATTAACTCTGCTATGTCAGGTCATTCTCATATCCTAGATTTTCTTTCCCTTTCTATCATGCAAATGATTTGAAGGCTAAAATGGACGAGTAATTCTCAGTCCTTCACTTTTTTCTCTTCATTTTTCTTCCAAGTATTTAATTAAACCCAATAGTGCAGATAAATACACCCAGGTGTAAATGTAAATAAGCTAAATGGAGAAATGCTGCTCTCTCTTGTCATTTGCATGTTATTGATAATAAGGAGCAATTTAAAATAGCTTTTTAAGACAAAATTAAGCAATAAGGGCTCAAAATCACTAAAGTGAAGCAGAAGTGTTACTTTAGCAATAAGTGCTTTTTATTAAGCAACTGGGTTGGAGCAAAAACCTGCAGCCACTGCGGCTCTCCAGGACCGGGATTGAGGACCCTTTGCTCTAGGCCATCCTCTACAAGTCTTCACCTCAGTCCTACCTGCCAGTTGCCATTCCTGAGCAAGCTCTGCCCTTGCTCAGAGGGGACTGGGTGGTCTCATGGTCTGGACCCCCTGCAGATTTTTTTTTTTTTTTTTCCTCCAGCCGTCTGGAGTTTTTTTTTTTTTTGTTTTTTCCGTCCACCCTGGCCATCGGACCTTACTCTTATTCTATGTTAATTAATGTTGACTTATTTTATTTTCTTACTGTGTCTTTTATTTTTCTATTCTTCATTATGTAAAGCACTTTGAGCTACTTTTTTTTTGTATGAAAATGTGCTATATAAATAAATGTTGCTGCTGTTGTTGATGGTGCCCACAGCTGAATCAATTTTAGGAGATGGTCCTGGCGCTTGCTGGAGATTTCTTGGGCGCCCTGAAGCCTTCTTCACCTCTCTATCCTAACTCAATCAGTATGGCAGAGTGACCTCCAGCCTTGTCCTCCTCAACACTGTAATTGATTGCAATTCATCTGATCGCTCTTCAGAACATTCTGGAGTTGATGTAAATTGCCATCATAGGCAGCAGACTTTGTGAAAATGAAATTTTGTGTCATTCTTAAAACGTTTGGCCACGACTGTATGTTTAGAACAGCTGTCACCATCCTTAGGAAAAAAAAATTCTTATTGAGCAGTTTTGTTTTGTTACAAACACTTGAACTTTACCTGAAGCTGCCCAAGCTGCATGCCTTATTCATGTAAAATCTAATGTCAAAGCAAAAATTGTCATCTCAACCATATACAAGTATACAGATAGACGGAATTACGAAACCCAGGGTCCACAGTGTAACAACATGAAGTGCAAATAAAAATGTGCCATCTTACAAAGGTAGGTATAAAAAAAAAAAAAAAAAAGACCATTAAAACATGTTTTTTTGTTGTTCTTGTTTTCGTAGGCCAATGACTCCTGCAAATGCAACGGCTGGAAGAACCCAAACCCTCCCACTGCCCCCCGAATGGAGCTGCAGCAGCAGGCAGCTAGCCTGTCGGAGCCGTGCCGGAGCTGTGGCCATGCCCTGGGTAAGAATGCCAGTCTGTGCTACGTGGTGGCGCTGAGCTTCAAGCCCTTGTTTTAGTTACCTGTTTAGTCCCAGGTGGCTGTGCAGCAATTCATTTGACGTGCAGTCCAGCAGCATTCGCAGGGCTTGAATTTCGGTATCCCGCCTATTACTTGACAAACCCACACAGTTGTTATTGTTGCATTATAGAATTAATTGCTCATGAGACGACGTGACCAATCAACTGACTGGTGAAATTCTTTGCTTTTTCTAATACTGTGCCATATGCAGCAACAATAAAGGAACATAAACTTTGCATTTGTCCACAGTTTGTTTTTTTTTTGTTCTTTATTTCACGTTATACAATTTCTTGTGTTAGGAATTTGTTAGTTTTCATATACCCCTTGGGGTCAGAGCGCAGGGTCCGCCATTGTACAGCGCCCCTGGAGCAATTACAGGTTAAGGGTCTTGCTCAAGGGCCCAGCAGAGTAGGATCTCTTTTGGTAGTGACAGGGATTCGAACGGGCAATCTTCTGGATACCAGCACAGATCCATAGTCTCAGAGCCACCACTCCGCCCCCTTGTTGTGCACACGGCTATATTGTCCGTTTGACCAGCGTATTTAGTTTAGAGTTGCTGAGAGTTGGTGCCCATCGCTGCTGCACTAGGCATAAGACACACTCCCTTCTTGGACTGGATGTCAACCTTTCACATATCTGACTACACATCATTTCTAAAATAGAATATGTTTAGTTAGGGCTCTCAAGAGACTGAGCGAGAAGTCTGAACGCCTGGGCTTGTGATTGTCCATGATAAAAACCCAAGATCCTTTTGGGCGCAGCCATCAGCAAGTACGTCTGTCTGCAGAGAGAGTGCTGACCTTGTTAAGAGGTTTACTTACCGTGGCAGCGACATTCATGTCTCTGGTGACTCTTCCTATGAAGTCAGTAGACGGATTGGGAGAGCATGGGGGGGGGGTCGTGAGGTTGCTGGAAAGGGGTGTGTGGCACTTCTGATATCTCTGCAAAAGGACAAAGATCCAAGTCTTTACAGTCCTGGTGCTTCCTGTTTGTGAGACATGGACGCTATCCAGTGACCAGAGACTAAGACTGGACTCCTTCGGTGTCTCTTCAGAGAATCCTTGGGTCCCGCTGGTTTGACTTTGTGTTGCTCACGGAGTCCTGAATGAGGCACATGACCTGCATTGTGAGGGAGTGTCAGTTATGGCACTACGGCCATGTGGTGTGATTCCCCGATGGTGGTCCGGCTCACAGGGTCCTCGTTGTTGAAGGATACCCCTACATAACACCAGATAGATGGCCATTTCCGGAGGGTGGGGTTGGACCGCGTGTCTACCGGGGGGTTGCCAACTAGGATTCTGAGCTGTTTCGTCATGTGGTGGATACCACAACACGCTGTACCAATGTGCACTTCCCAACCTGACCTGTCTGGAGTGTTTCAAAACCCTCATGTTGACCATAAATATGTTAATGTTTTGAACCCCAGGGCGAATCTCACCGATCATAGGAAGTTGCAATTTGTTAATTGAAGCACAAAACCTGAGATTAGCAGAACTACCCCTTGTTCCAAGAAGCGGTGGGGACTGATGTGGGCAGAGTCAGCCTTAGGCTCCTTTCATGTTTGGTAATCCTCTGCCTGTGATGTCTGTGTGTTAGCATGTAAGGAAGATATGATGTTAGAGGTTATCTATCTATCTATCTATCTGTCTATCTATCTATTATATAGTGCCTTTCATCTATCTATCTGTCTGTCTGTCTGTTAATGGTATGTGTTCAGTTTGGTATCAATGACATCTTATTTATTAACACTAGAATCAATGAAGCCTGTGAAAATATTCGTAATGCTGGGCTGCCTTAATTTTACTCGCTGCTCCTCATCACTGCGTTAACACTAGAATTACCAAAGCCTATGAAAAATTTTTTAATTCTGGCCCACCTTAAATCTGTTCGCACCTCTCCGTCAGCGTCTTTTGTCTTGTAAATATGTCGATAAGCCCAAGCAGCCAGCTGCCTGCTATCACACCCACCCCCCCCCCACCGCCGCAGAAAGGGCAAAAAGTTCTTCCACCTCAAGCCTTTATTATTTGGGGGTGAGACACCTCGAGCTGTATTGAGTAAATAATATACTGTTATTTGGAACACATGCATTATATGTGTGCGCCATGTCTACAGCAATCTTTGTAAACACATCGTTAAAACAGAAAAGTTTTTCATGTTTTAGTAATAATTAACATAATGTAGCCATGAAGTGTATAATGTGTGAAGCCTGAAGTCCAAATATCAAATAGACACAAAAGACACAGATATAACAAAACAAGTGCACTTTTATTCAAAAATATAACTGCAGAAAAAGAACCCGCGTTAGGGTGCGACATTGAAATGCATTTAATACGACTGCTTTGGTGGCGCAGCAGTAAGAACTGCTGACTGGCAATCAAAAGGTCACGGGTTCAAACTCGGACGTCTCCATTTTGAGAAGTCAGTCAGTCATTGTCCAACCCGCTATATCCTAACACAGGGTCACGGGGGTCCGCTGGAGCCAATCCCCGCCAACACAGGGCACCATTTTGAGAAGTGAGCTGCTCTTATTCTTACTATTATAGAATAAAAACATACATTAGATTTGAGTCTGTAACAGCCGCTGTAAATTTATGGTACTTGTAAAGGTTAGTGTGTTTTTTTTTTTTTTGTTTTTTTTTTATTCAGTTTTATTCTCCCCATCACTTTCACACTCACCCTGATCTGACACTGCTGTTTTGACATAAAGACGCGCTATAACAGAGGTGAACTCAGATGAGGATGATGAGGGTTCTACATCGAAGAAAGAATGCATGTCACACTTTTGCCGTCGCTGTACTTTTGTATATAAAAGTCAGATCGAATGTTATTTACCTGTTTACCTTGATTTATTTACTTATTTCTTGAAGTTTGATTTTTATTAATTTGTCTGTGATAGGACACCACTAGAATTTCTTATTTTATTTTTTTTTTTTTTAATTCTTCCAACCTTCACATTCCACTAGAATTTCTTTTAAATCCATGTGGCCATGCGAGGGCTTAGTTGCCACTTGACTTTCAAAGTTATTTAGCTCTCGCACTCGACACCCGCTTTGTATTTCTGCTAACTGGTGTCCATGCTTTGTTTCCCCCCTGACTCCTGCCTCATTTTCACTCCACAGCGGACCATGTTTCTCACCTGGGCAATGTCTCTGAAGATGAAATCAACCGGCTCCTGGGAATGGTGGTAGATGTGGAGAACCTCTTTATGTCTGTCCATAAGGAGGAAGATACGGACACCAAGCAGGTCTACTTTTACCTTTTCAAGGTAAGAGGAGCCATCTGTCTGTCTGTCGTATAGTGCCTTTCACATCTATCTGTCTGTTTGTTATATAGTGCCTTTCACATCTACCTGTCTATCTATCTATCTCTATCTGTTATATGGTGCCTTTCACATCTGTCTGTCTGTTATATAGTGCCTTTCACATCTATCTCTGTTATATAGTGCCTTTCACATCTATTTGTCTGTCTGTCTGTTAGACAGATGTGAAAGGCACTATATGTCTATCTATCTATCTATCTATTATATAGTGCTTTTCATTTCTCATCTATCTTTGTTTCTCTTATACAGTTTTTATCAAGCTTTGTATCTATCAATTCTATAGCACCGTTCATTTCTATGTATCTCTGTTATACAGTACCTGTCATGTCTTATCCATTTTTCAATCTGTTATACAGTGTCCATCTATATGTTATATAGTGTCTTTCATTTCTTACCTCTCTGTTATAGTGTTTGTTTATCTGTTATCTAGTGCCTTTCTATCTCTCTCTCTCTCTCTCGTAACTGGTCTTTCTGGGTTTTCATTTGGACAGCTGCTGAGAAAATGCATCCTACAGATGAGCCGACCCATTGTGGAGGGATCCCTCGGCAGCCCTCCTTTTGAGAAGCCAAACATAGAACAGGTAACGTGTCTTGATGATTGGCTACTTTACACTTGTCATGGATGAGCAGGTTACTCTGATGTCGACATCCAGGAATGGGAGGTTAAATGTCAAGCATGTATTGTTTTGGTTTTGTCCACTAGGTGGCAGCAACGACTGTGTGATAAATGGAACCCTGCGCTCTTCAGACATTCATTTTCCTTGCAGCACGTTATCAATAATGGCTTTCGCCGTCCTAAAAAAGCAAACAAAATGGTGCTCTGCAGGTGTTTTGTGTATTGTTAATGACTTAGAATCCAGATGAAGATTTTAAGCTGCGAGAAGGAAGGGACAATGAAAATTTTGTAATGACTGCACAGTGTGGCATCAATCTCTATATATAATCTTCATTTGGATCTTGATCTTTGTTTGTCCGCGAATGAATTAGAAGAAGAAGCACTAGATGGCAGTAGAGAGACAGCTAAAACATAGGCATTGTATTAAGAATCTCATCCAGGCTTATACTACTTAAGACTGTAGTACGTCAGTCACACCTCAAAACACAGACATTCAAACTAAACAAATAGTTGTGCTTTAAATTAACTAAAGAGATCTTCATTTAGATCTTGATCTTTGTTTGTCCATGAATTTCACGCATGCGTAGACCACCTTCCAGTTTAGTACGTTGTTGTTACTC
Organism: Polypterus bichir lapradei; assembly: GCA_026402145.1. Classification (NCBI taxonomy): domain Eukaryota; kingdom Metazoa; phylum Chordata; class Cladistia; order Polypteriformes; family Polypteridae; genus Polypterus; species Polypterus bichir. The sequence goes on along the minus strand of JANRMT010062850.1, from coordinate 23,936,866 downwards.
ACAGATGTCAACAATGTGCCGGAATAACGAAAGGGGTGGTGGACAGTGTTACGCTGGTTAGCTCCTGAGGCCTGGTTAGAGAATGAGATTGCCGAAGATAAAAGGTACGTGCCTACGTAAAATATGAATGAAAGAAAGACAGCGGGAATAATGAATGACAACGTAACAGCACGTTCCGGAAATTATTATTATTACGTTGTAGCCGGCGAGTGCTGCGTGTCTCACAGTTGTACCGTGGCTTGCTCACATGTCAGTGAAGTGATCCCTATTTATGCTTTAAAGAGCCTGGATACCTATGTGTCCCCCTTTTATAACCATTGCTCCGTGTATATTGCCGTACTCTTTGGATTGCCACAAAGCAGCCTGCGAGATTGGAGAAAGGTTGAGAAGACATCGTGAGAGAAAACGATAGCGTCGTGAAAACGAGATGGACTGTGAACGGACAGAAGCAGAAATGCTCCTACACCACCACATAATTACTGTTCGGACAGTGATTCCGAGTAGGCCGTTCCTGTCGAATCAATGTCCAAGGGTTTTCTTTTGTAATTTTGTTTCTCTTATAAAAAAATCATAATGCTGTGCGACGAAGGGCCCAGTTCACGACTGGCAGCCGCGTTTAAACAGGGAGCCCTTCACAGACAACGTAGTTGGGCGCACATGGCTAGTTTTTGGTATAATGGAATCAGGAGATGGAAATTAACAATTTTTGAATGCGAGTTCCGAGTTAAGTCGTATCTCATCAAGCCTCTCAAAACGCGACATATGAGAGAAGCCCTATCTCCGTACGTAGCCTCCTTAGACGCAGCTCGCTTGCTGGTGAACTTTCCTGTCCTGTCTGTTGTCTACTGTAGTGCTGCCATCTAGTGGTGGTTGTTTTTTTTGGTGTTAAAAGCTCATGGAAAATATTGCAATAAACAGACAGTCTGTAGTTATGTCATCCCGAAATAAAGGCATAAAGCTGCTGATGTTTTGAAACAGCTAGATTTATTGCAAGATTAATATTTTGATGATAATAACGATCGAGGTAGTGACAATCAGTTGAATGATGTGAAACCTGTAGGCCCTGGCACTTATGCGGATCACTGTCCTATAGGCGTTTCTTCATCCTAAAGTGTCAGACTTGTCATGTCATGACCATCAGGACAACACTATATGAGCATTCTGCTGCCTACTGAGCGAAAGTGGCCACCAAATACTAAATGTGTTGCGTGCAAGAAGTGCGGACAGTGCAAAAAATTCGCTCTATTTGGAGCACATGTGCTTCTAAGCCTGCCCTCTGTGAGATGCCGTGCTTGTAAAACTCTAATTTAAATGAAGACTTTAGTCACGTTACTGGTGATAATGAGGTAATTAACAACAGAGTTACTGTTGATGATAAAACCATTGCTTTGTCAAGCATTTCTTTGTTTTGTGCGAGTTTTGCTAGACTTCATTATTTATCATAAACACATAGATTGATACTTTATTAATCCCAAGGGGAAATTCACATACTCCAGCAGCAGCATACAGTACTAATAAAAAACAATATTAAATTAAAGAGTGATAAAAATGCAGATATAACAGACAATAACTTTGTATAATGTTAACGTTTACGCCCCCAGGTGGAATTGAAGAGTCGCATAGTGTGGGGTCTCCTCAGTCTGTCAGTGGAGCAGGACAGTGACAGCAGTCTATCACTGAAGCTGCTCCTCTGTCTGGAGATGATCCTGTTCAGTGGATGTAGTGGATTCTCCATGATTGACAGGAGCCTGCTCAGCGCCCATCGCTCTGCCACGGATGTCAAACTGTCCAGCTCCGTGCCTACAATAGAGCCTGCCTTCCTCACCAGTTTGTCATAGACCACTACTGCAGCATTCTGGTAATAAAAGGTGCAGCAGTCAATGTGTTAACAGTAATAACAAGCCAAGGTTGTAACCAGGAGGATGAGAATCAGATTAACGGTGGCAGGCAGGATGCAAAACAACATTGTAAATCGAGAGCCGTAGCTAGAGAAAGTCAAAAACCTGAATGGTTCATGTAGCTTAAGCCAAAAGGCAAAATGTAAATCGAGATCAAAGAATGCACAATGACGCTAGATGTTTGAGTTTTGAATTGCTCTCAAACATGGACAGTAAAGGAGTCCTCGGCAAACAAGGGGCAATGCTGATACTTGAAGGCGGTTTGGCAACACGTATTTCATGAAATTTCCTAAATTGAAAAACACGCTGGATTGTTAAATTCCTTGACCTCTAAAACCCCCCAAAATGCTGCCGCCATTATTTTTGGAGGCCAAGGAATGCTGTAAAGCAGCGGTTCACAAACTCTGTCCTGGGGACCCCCTTGGCCTGCAGGTTTTTCTTCCAACCAACTTCTGTTTTTAATTGGACCTCTAGCCTTATTAAGTGAGCTGTTATTTCCCAGCTTCTGTGTTTCGGGGTCAATGAAAAAATTGCAAAATGAAGCATGATGACATCTTTTATTGGCTAAGTAAAAAGCTTTTGAGGCAACTCAGACCCCTTCCATCCATCCATTCTTCAACCCGCTATATCCTAACTACAGGGTCACGGTGGGGGCTGCTGGAGCCAATCCCAGCCAACCCAGCGCAAGGCAGGAAATAAACCCCAGGCAGGGCGCCAGCCCACCACAGAGTACACACAAACACACCAAACACACACTAGGGACAATTTAGAATCGCCAATGCACCTAACCTACATGTCTATAGAGTGTGGGAGGAAACCCACGTAGACACGGGGAGAACATGCACACTCCACGCAGGGAGGACCCGGGTCTCCTAACTGCGAGGCAGCAGCGCTACCCGCTGCGCCACCGTGCCTCCTGTAAAATAATAAATGAATAAAAATAAGACCAAGCCCAGATCATCATGACATAGTGCTGCTGAAACGTCCCCAAGTGTGCCTTATCATGTTGTGCACAGTAGAAGGAATGGAAGGCTTCTGGAAATTAGATGACGATTACTGTTGTTGTCCTTGAGTTGTATGTTTGCTTTAAGTGTCCCGCTCAAAACCACACACTCATTTGGAAAATGGCAACGCGTGATTTAACAGCCAAAGCCTTAACCACTTGGCAGAGTTGCCATGGGCTTGCGTGCCTCTCCTGTGGCTTCTCTGACCTTACTTGTCTCCTCCAGGGTGTTTTAAACTTCGTCCAGTACAAATTCAGCCACCTCCCTCCAAAAGAACGGCAGACGATGTATGAGCTGTCCAAAATGTTCCTGTTGTGCCTCAATTACTGGAAGCTAGAGACGCCATCACAGTTCAGGCAACGTGCGCAGAATGACGATGTGGCCGTTTATAAAGTGAACTACACCAGGTAAGTGGGGTGGGGTAGATTGGAGGCCTACGGGGGTCTGGCTGCTTCTTTGAGAGCCCCCACCAAATATCCTTCTAGGTCTTCCCCTCTGTCTTTTTCTTTTCTTTTGCTTTGCGCCCTCCCTCACCATCATCTTTGAGGGGAGGAACGAAAGCTTTAGATTCGTCCAAAACTTCGATCTCTGGTTTTCAACTGATCTCGATGTTTTAGGGTTCGCCTGATACAGAAAACATCGATATCTTGATGATGGGTGTGTGTCCGACTGTCTGTGTGTCACAGTTTCTTGAGGACGGTCCAGAGCTAAAATGGCTGGACGGAAAAAATTCTGAACTGGAAACTTAAGCTTCTTATAAGATGACGATGTGCTGATTAGTTTTGGAGCCAAATCGTGCAACAAAAAGAAGCAGTCTAGAGCAGGGGTCCCCCAACTCCAGTCCTGGAATACCACCGTGGCTGCAGGTTTTCATTCTAAACCTTTTTCTTAATTAGTGACCTGTTTTTGCTGCTAATTAACTTCTTTTGAATTCTTTTTAATGGACTTGCTCTTGAAGACTCGGACCCCTTAATTGTTTCTTTTTCCTTAATTAGCAGCCAAAACAATAATGAGATATAAAATGAGCCAAAACAACTGGAGTCCATCACACAATATTTGAAAATGCAGAAAGGTGAAGGTCTCAGGAATGTCGATCTGCTCAGGTCCACCAAATATTTCACCAGTGCTCTTAGAAAAGAGAAAATCAACAATTTCAGAAATGTCTGCTATTGCACAATGAGAGCAGCAACAAGCCATGGAAATAATGAACGGGTTTGATTAACGATAAGAATCTGCGCCTGGTTAAGCAACTGGTTGGAGTGAAATTGGTTGGAGTTTGAGGTCCTGACTCAGTTGGTCTTCTGTTGGCTCCCTTACTTCACGTTTCATTTCTGTTTGGGTGCCGTTTAAGGAAAGAAATGAAGCGACTCAGAGGAACGATGAAGAAATTCAGGGAAACAAATCTTAACAAAGCAATTCAATTAAAATTAATTCACAAGAAGTTAATTAGCAGCAGAAACAGGGCACTCATTTTTAAAAAAAAAAAAAAAAAAAAAAATCTGCAGCCATGATGGTCCTCCAGGACCGGACTTGGGAAACCCTCAAATACCGTAATTCTGCAAATAATGATGAATTCTTCTCATCAATTGCTATCATAAGGACCTGTTTTATGATTAGAAGGATCAACATCAGAGCAGTAAGTATTGACTGAAATATTAGAGAAGAGTTTGGGTAAGTTGGTTCCTGGGACGCAACATGGAGATCCAGAGATTGAATCTAAAGCTTTCTGTCCTCCTCCATGTTCCTTTAATGCAAAATTAATTTTTCCATGCTGATGTTTACTTTATAATGCATTTGTTCATTAGGATGTGCTCAACATGACTACCCACACTGAGACTGATAGGTTGTAGAATGTTTGTAGTATCTGACTGGTGTGAAGGTAGGGAACATACAAAGTTATTTACCAACTCAGTAAAACGCTCGCGTAAAGGAATATATTTTTATTTTTTGCCTGACTTATGCACTGTGTGATTCATGCGACTAGACATACTTGCATACCTTGTCAAACTGTTATGTGAAGGAATGGATAACTGAAAAAAACTAAAGTGTGTGTAGTAGAGTGATGGCCTACCAAATGTTGATAAATTAAACAGAACAGGAAAATCTCCTGAAAGCAAACACAATATAAAAGGCTGTAATTACATTTTATAAATACTTGTTTTTGATTTCTTTCCTTATCAATTTGGGTATCCCTGCCTTATGGAAATTTGACTTTTCCCTGGAGAAGGTGATCGCCTTCCCCGTCTTTCTTCCATTATCTGTCCCTTATTGGTATTTATTTGTGAATGATGGTGACTTCCCCCATATCTTTTATTTCTCCATGTCACAATTTCCAGGTGGTTGTGTTACTGCCACGTCCCTCAGAGCTGCGACAGCCTCCCCCGCTATGAGACCACCCAGGTCTTTGGCCGAAGCCTCCTCAAGTCCATCTTCACTGTTACACGTCGGCAGCTCCTGGAGAAGTTCAGGGTGGAGAAGGACAAGCTGGTCCCAGAAAAGCGCACCCTTATCCTCACGCACTTCCCCAAGTGAGTTATACTGTATACCAGGGGTCCTCAATCACCGTCCTGGAGGGCTGCACCCCAATTACTTAATAAGAAACACTTCTGCTTCACTTTAGTGGTTTCGCTCGTTAAGATTTTGAACCTTTACTGTTTATTTTAGTCTTAAACAGCTGTATTCTTGGTTTTTAATTGCTCCTAATTAGCAATAACATGCAAATGACAAAAGAGACCAGCATTTCTCCATTTAGCTGTTTTTTTATTTTGTTCTTTAATTTGCCTTATACAATTTCTCGTATTAGGAATTTGTTAGTTTTCGCATACCCCTTGGGGTCAGAGCGTAGGGTCAGCCATTGTACAGCACCCCTGGAGAAATTGAAGGTAAGGGCCTTGCTCATGAGCCCAACAGAGTAGGATCTCTTTTGTCAGTGATGGGGATTCGAACCAGCAACCTTCGGGATAACAGCGCAGATCCTTAGCCTCAGGGCCACCACTCCGCCCTATCAGCCCTAACACCTGTGCGTATTTATCGGGCGTTATTGGGTTTACTTAAATACTTGGAAGGAAAGTGAAGAGAGAAAAGTGAAGGACTGAAAATTACTCCTCCATTTTAGCCTTCAAATCATTTGGATGATATCCTTAGAAAGGGGAAGAAAATCAAGGATACGAGAATGAGCTGACATAGCAGAGTTAAAGTACTAGGAAGCCATGAAATTAAATTATTGGCAAGAATTGCTTTCTAATTAAGCAACCAGGTTAGAACAAAAGCCTGCAGCCACTTCGGCCCTCCAGGACTGTGATTGAGGACCCCCTGCTGTATACCTTCCATCTTCCACCAATCCCCTACCTTCTGACTTTCTGCATTGAGGAGCTCACGTAGCTAATGGTGCCCCATTAGCGGCTGAGGTTTATTGCTTCCCATGTTCTAAACCTAAAGTCTCCAGTGCGGGTTATATTGAATTATCCATACCGTGTCTCTTCCATTTAGGTTTCTGTCCATGCTGGAGGAGGAGATTTATGGAGAAAACTCTCCGATCTGGGAGTCCGATTTCACAGTGCCGGCTACTGAGGGCTCTCAGCTTGTTCCTCAACCAGGTGAGCGCTAACCTGTTACCAGATATTTCCATTTGCTCAACAACACTGACCAGGGGAGTCCATCCTGCTACCCTGTAAGACTATGTTGAGGATACCTTGCTGGCTAAACTGGAGGTGACTGAGAGAGTGAGTGCTGGAGAGTAAATTTTGGCAAATCGAGAAAATGATGTTGCGTCTGTAATTCATGATCTCTAGATTTCCGTTTTTCCTTTTTTTTTTTCTTTTTTCACGAGCCAACATCTGCCATGTAAATCACACAGTCACAGCATTTAAATTACGTGATCATAATCCAACATTTTCATTGGTAGGTGGTCTTTCCTCATTGGTTATTGAAGTTGCTATGTTTTTGTCTTGCAGTATGTGAGATACTGTGTACCTACTTGCCTTTGCATCGTGCTGTGACCCGAATGAAGACATATTTGGCCATCACTACTACCTTATAACATCAGGAAAGGCCTATGCATCCATCCATCCATTATCCAACCCTCTATATCCTTACTACAGGGTCATGGGGGTCTTCTGGAGCCAATCCCAGCCAACACAGGGCGCAAGGCAGGAAACAAACCCTGGGCAGGGCGCCAGCCCACCGCCGGGTGCACACGCACACACTAGGGACAATTTAGAATCGCCAGTGCACCTAATCTGTAGGTCTTTGGACTGTGGGAGGAAACCCATGCAGACACGGGGAGAACATGCAAACTCCACGCAGGGAGAACCCAGGTCTCCTAACTGCGAGGCAGCAGCGCAACCCACTGCGTCACCGTGCCTCCTATAAAATAATAAATGAATAAAAATAAGACCAAGTCCAGATCATCATGACACAGTGCTGCTGAAACGTCCCCAAGTGTGCCTTATCATGTTGTGCACAGTAGAAGGAATGGAAGGCTTCTGGAAATTAGATGACAATTACTATTGTTGTCCTTGGGTTGTATGTTTGCTTTAAGTGTTCCGCTCAGAACCACACACTCATTTGGAAAATGGCAACGCGTGATTTAACAGCCAAAGCCTTAACCACTTGGCCGAGTTGCCAAGGGCTTCTCATGGGCTTGCGTGCCTCTCTTGTGGCTTCTCTGACCTTACTTGTCTCCTCCAGGGTGTTTTAAACTTCGTCCAGTACAAATTCAGCCACCTCCCTCCAAAAGAACGGCAGACGATGTATGAGCTGTCCAAAATGTTCCTGTTGTGCCTCAATTACTGGAAGCCAGAGACTCCATCACAGTTCAGGCAACGTGCGCAGAATGACGATGTGGCTGTGAGGCAGCAGCGCTACCCATCAGGAAAGGCCTAATAACTCAAAAAAATGGCAGTTACTAGGTTTTTCCGTTGCACGTGAGAAATGTTATGCAAAAAGTGGAAAATACCTGGGTAAAGAGGTACAGTGTGACTGCACTGGGGGGAAATGAGACCATGAGGCAGGCCGACAAATGGTAGTTTGAGCGTAGCGAGCTTTAATCCCGAAGGATGGCCAGAAGCCGCTCTGGGAAGGCCCAGCTAATGGTCTCTTAGTCTAGTGTTGTGTTTTTTTATTTCCTTTTGCTAATCTTTTTATTATTGTATCCTTTCAGCCGTCAGTTGTCCAGCGGCCACTCCCAATGCCCCGGCCTTCACCAAAACTCCTGGCAGCAGCAGCTCCTTGACCCCAAACACATTAGAAACTGGTTCTTCAGATCCCATGCCTGGTAAGGGTTTGTTTCATTCCCAGGGGAATTTGTGACCACAACTTGGAAAAGTATCATGGTGGGTGTTTTTGACAACTTATTATTAAGTATTTTTTTTTAATGCGTGCTGTTTTTGCATGCTTACTAATGGCAAGAATGAGGTCATTTTCTGCACAAACACCATAGTGCCCCTCTGCCCTTAAGCAGTTAGCCCAGGCAGGTGGATAGGGCCTTGTTTAATGGTAAACTAATAACGCAGACTTGACATCAACAGTGGCAGGAGCTGCCTGGCGGTCCCTTGATGAAATCTTTCGAGTTCACAGTGACGTTGTTCGGCATCTTGTGTTCTGCTGTTTTAAGGGCAGCCTGGCTGGGACAAGTTGGCAGTTGTTTGAAATCTTCTCCACTTGTAGTGCAATGGGTGATATCCAATTGTTTGCCAGTCTTTTTAAATTCTGTCCCTAGGCATCTAGAACCTTCTCTCCGATGGCCTCAGAGAGCTCTTTCCATTTGGGCGTGGTGACAAGACACGCTTTAACAACAAAGAGCAAACCAGACTCAAATGTCCGAGGTTTAAATAAGAGGACAGGTTCAGATGAGGTCTCCTCTGTTGATGTTCTGATTATTTGCACCCGATTCTATTTTGAGGTATTTCAAGTCATGATAAACGGAGGGGTTTATGCACATGCAAAATTCTGATTTGTGTTTATTTAAATGTAAATGTGGTCTTTTTTTTTGTTATATCATCCATCCATCCATCAATCATTCAACCCGCTATATCCTAACTACAGGGCCACGGGGGTCTGCTGTAGCCAATCCCAGCCAACACAGGGCGCAAGGCAGGAAACAAACCCTGGGCAGGGCACCAGCCCACCGCAGGGCACACACACACACACGCACCAAGCACACACTAGGGACAATTTAGGATCGCCAATACACCTAACCTGCATGTCTTTGGACTGTGGGAGGAAACCGGAGCACCCGGAGGAAGCCCACGGAGACACGGGGAGAACATGCAAACTCCATGCAGGGACGACCCGGGAAACACACCTGGATCTCCTAACTGCGAGGCAGCAGCGCCACCCACTGCGCCACCGTGCCACCCTTGTTATATCGCCTTTATCTAAAAATACTGTGAGAAACAAATCGAATCTTGTCCAACTATGCCGAAGCAGCAAAAAAAAAATCATGGGGTGTACTAACTTTATCACATGACTGTACACCTGTAGGTGGGGCTTGGTGATACAGTATGTCTGGTGACCGGCAATGTGTGTAATGAACATAAAACATCATGGGCTGTGACATTCAGAGGCTGTCCTAAAATGTCATCACCAGGACTCTGACCCATAATATAAACACAAACCCAATGCCAACTGTCCAATAAGTGAATCTTTTATTACAGATTTTGCTGTTCACTAGGCACTATATGACACACATCCACATTCACTTATACCAAGATATTTCAGTGTTTCCAATTGGTTAAACACCATAATCAGCAGGATTTGGGGGGGGTACAGCAGAGCACCAGAAGAAAAACTGCAGTTGTGTTCAAATCCCGGCCTTGTCACTGGGATCTGTGACTATGGTGACAAAGCAGCACCCACCACAGTACCACCATTCATCAATACTCTTTTATATGCAGCGGGGAAATATAAGTATTGAACGCGTCAACATTTTATTTCTAATGGGGCAATTGACATGAAATTTTCATCAGATGTTGGTCACAACCCAAGTAATCCACACATACAAAGAAATCCAAACCAATTAGTCCATAAATGAAGTTATGTGTAATAAAGTGGGATGACACGGGGAATAAGTATAGAACACACTTATCGAAGTTTATTTAATACTTAGATACATTAGAAAAGCCTTTGTTGGTAATGACAGCTTCAAGATGTCTCCTGTATGGAGAAACGAGTCGCATGCATTGCTCAGGTGTGATTGAACACGTGAAGAAAAGGAGGTGCGAAAAGGCCTGGGAGGCCAAGAAAGCAGCTGACATCTGTCAGTATTCAGAAAGCAATCCAGATAGCCCCCTGTCAGTGCAATGACTATCAGTGGGTTTAGTCCTAATTGATGGCCTATAAAAAAGTTTCTCATTTCCAGGGTGTCACACAAGAAGCATGTCATGATGGGTAAAAGCAGAGAGCTTATTGTTGCCAAACATCCTGATGGCATTGGTCACAGACGTATTTCTGAATGTTCCAGTGAGTACCATTGGCGCCATAATCCGGAAGTGGAAAGTACATCGTGTCACCATAAACCGGCCACGACCAGGTGCTCCTCGCAAGATTTCTGTCAAAAGAATAATCAGAAGAGTCGTCCAAGAGCCAAGGACCACTAGCTGAGAGCTTCAGAAAGACCTGGAATTAGCAGGTCCAGTAAGTAATGCACTCCACCGCCATGGCCTCTATGGATGCTAACCGCACAAGAGTCCACTGCTGAAGGAAAACTACGTCGAAGGTCATTTAAAGTTTGCTGCACAACATTTGGACAAGCCGATGAATTACTGGGAGGATAGAGTCTGGTCAGATGAAACCAAAATTGAACTCTTTGGATGTCATTGCACACACCATGTTTGGAGGAGAAATGGCACTGCACATCACCCCAAAAACACCCCACCAACAGTGATGTTTGGAGGTGGGCACATCATGGTGTGGGGCTGGCAGACTTCATAGAATTGAAAGAAGGATGAGTGGAGAAATGTTGCAGGACATTCTTGATAAGAATCTGCTGCCATCTACCAGGATGCTGAAGGTGAAATGGGGGGGGGGCGCATTTCAGCAAGACACAAGGATCCCAAACACACAGCCAAGGAAACTGTCAATTGGTTTCAGAGAATAAAGAAAGTAAAGCTGCTAGAATGGTCAGTCACCCGACTTGAATCCAATTGAAAATCTATGGAATGAACTGAAGATTCAGAATTAATAGAAGAGGACCTTCTAGATTTGAAGACCGTTTGTGTAGAAGAATGGGCCAAAAATCACACCTGAGCAATGTGTGCGATTCCTTTCTCCTTACAGGAGGCGTCTTGAAGCTGGCATTACCAACAAAGGCTTTTCTACAAAGTATTAAGTGAGAAGTCAAGCAAAATGACCCCTTTGATCGGCAAACTAAAAAGATTACAATATGCAGGCTTTCAGAGAAACTCGGGACCCTTCGTGACGTGCAATGAATTCCAAAATGACCTCTCGCCTGAAGAAGGGGCCCGAGTTTGCTCGAAAGCCTGCATATTGTAATCTTTTTAGTTTGCCAATCAAAGGGGTCATTTTGCTTGACTTCTCAGTCCATTCATTATGGCTAACATGGTACAACACCCTAGTCCTACCGAGTATTCAGTACATTTCAGTAAGCGTGTTCAATACTTATTCCCTGTGTCATTCCACTTTATTACACAATTTATGGACTTATTGGTTTTGATTTTTTTTTGTATGTGTTGCTAACGACATTTCATGTCAACAGCCCTATTAGAGGTATATTTACTGAGAAAAACTTTGACGCGTTTAACACTTGTATTCCCTGCTGTATGTCCATCCAGCTGTCAAAACCTTTTTCATTCAATTTAATAAAATCGAGATTCATCAAGTTTTCAATTAATATGCAGTTATTTTTTATTACAAATTTTAATTGTGCAATTAATTGAGATTACATTTTTCAGTTGAACAAAAGATCCAAAAATAACCAAGCATAATAACCTTTTAATATGTCTCTTCCTTGATAGCAGTGGTAGTAGGAACAAAAGAAAGCACGGCCACCATTACCTTCGGGTCTCGTCGTGTGCTTTATCGCCATTTCAGTTTTTTTCTTTATTTTTAAGGTGAAAAAAGAAAATTACAGGAATCTTTGACCCTGGAGGACGCCAAAAGAATACGTGTACTTGGAGATATCCCAATGGAGTTGGTGGACGAAGTCTTAATGACCATTACTGACCCTGCTGCAATGTTGGGTCCAGAGGTTTGTGAAATTGCTGCCTGTTGTGAGAGTATAAAATATGAAAAAGCAAGCGGTGCAGTGCTGAAGCTGTCGTTTCACTCTGTTTAATTCAGTTTGTTCTTATACAACCCCAGTTCTTGGTGATCAGCATCAACGCAGTGCAAATTTTTACAAATCTGTAGTGTAGGACTGGGTGTGGGGCAGGATGTTGAGGTCCAACAGCTGTGAGGCATCTGTTGGTGAAGAGAGGTTCACTGATCTTGACTTTGCTGACGATGCTGTGCACTTCACGGAGTCAATGGAGGCTCTGATTGGGGCTCTCGAGAGATTGAGTGAGGGGTCTGAGTGTCCTGATAAAAACCAACATCCAGGCCTTTAATGACCTCTTACGCATGGCCATCAGCAGTGTGTCTGTCTGCGGAGAGAGTGTCGACCTCGTTGAGAGGTTTACTTACCTCGGCAGTGACATTCATGTCTCTGGTGACTCTTCCTATGAAGTCAGTAGACGGAATTGGGAGAGCATTGGGGGTCATGAGGTCGCTGCAAAGGGTCTGTTGCGCTCCTGATATCAGCAAAAGGATGATGGTCCAAGTCTTTAGAGTCCTGGTGCTTCCTGTTTTTGAGACATGGACGCTATGCAGTGACCTGAGACGAAGATTGGACACCTTCGGTACTGTGTGTCTTCGGAGAGTCCTTGAGTGCCACCGGTTTTGACTTGGTACATAAAAATATGAAAACTCAGATTGAAACATACCAGATGACTTCTTCATATTTGAATATTAAAATATTATTGCAGTCACAGTGCAGTCAGAGCATCGTCCACCCACCATTTGAAGCCCTTGATAACAGCTGGTCTCCCTGCTCCAAGCTTAAATGCTAGAAGTAGGATGGCTTTATACTGCTAGCCTGAATCCATTTATGGAGTCCTATATTCTGTGCTCAAGCCTGATGGCCCCTGTGCTGTGGAAGACAGGACACTTGACCAGCGAATGACAGAGAGAGGCGGATCTTCAGCTCAAAAACTCAGTCCCACATGACTTGTGTTTCCTAGTTATGATGCATTTAGCAAAAAAATGCACATTTTGCATTTTGTGAGCCAGCAACTGGACAACTGACATGTGGGATAAACGACACGAGTGATGTGAGATTATTTTTTTCCCCATTGACATTTGTGATATTGTTTACCATTGTATGGCATAGGCTTCTATTATATCATTTTATTATCTTCATTCTCCATTAAAAAATAAGATACATCTTTCCCAGTCACCTCTATGAACTACATTCTGTTAGTAACATAAAAAGAACCATTTTTGGATGGAGTAATTTCTTTAAGATGGTTTGACAATGTGTGCATGTTTAAAGTCAGTAATGTGAAATGTAGGAAAGTACAAAGCCGCATCTTGCCCTTTGCTGGGCATTGGCGTGAAGGAAAAAGAAGCCATTTCATTTTCATCTGTTCACGCCTGTGAGGTAAATACAGAAAGTATCCAGACCCCTTCAATTTCTGCAAACTTTATTGGTTTGTAGATTTCATTTTAAATGGATACATTTGCCATTTTTACCCAAGCTGCCCTCGGTATCCTATAATAACAAAGTGAAGGAACGTTTTCAGTATCGTTTGCAGATTTATTTACAATTAAAAAGTAAAAGCTTACATTCATAGAAGTATTCAGACTCTTTGCTACGCTCGGGTACATCCTGTTTGCTCCAGTTCTACTTGAGATGTGTGTAGAACTTGATTGGAGGCCACCTGTGGCAAATTGAATTGACCGGGCATCACTTAGAAAGGCACACGTGTACCCGTGTGTAGAAGCTCCTACAGTTCACAGGTCAAAAACCAAGGCCTTCGTACCTACCGTTGAGTCTGTGTGAGTAGCAGAGCATTAAGCATCATTTTAAAGATTGAAAGACACTCGTGTGCACAATTAATCATTCTGCCGTTATCTGCCAAAACTGTCATGTATTTTTATTTACACCTTTAAGTACATTTTTACCATAGGCCAACTTCTACTACAGTAAAATCTTTTGAGTATCCATTGGGGTTCGGGACCAAAGCTGTGAAGGATAAGAGAAAAGACGGATAACAGAACAGCTACTTTAAAAATGATATACAGTACATACTGTATACAATATACAGTAGCTTAGTGTAGCGAATAGTCTATTTACAAAACAAAATATCCATCTATCCATTATCCAACCCGCTGAATCCAAACACAGGGTCACGGGGGTCTACTGGAGCCAATCCTGGCCAAACCACGGTGCAAGGCAGGAACCAATCCCGGGCAGGGCACCAACCCACCGCAGCAAAACAAAATATAGTATTAACAAAGTTAATTTATATAATATTGTAAAAACCAGTGTAATAAGCAAACACAACTTGGAGGTACTGGAGTTTTCCAAGTTTTACTTGGAGTCGCATTCTGTAACAAATCGTGCCCTGACCTATACTCCTTTATCTGGGTTACGGAGCTCCCCTCCAAAGCAATAAAATAAAGCTTTTCTTACCAATCAGTTTATCTCCTGCCACTCGCTTTCTGTCTTTCTCTATGCCGCAAACACTCCTGCTACTCAAACCCTCCTTCCGCCGCACCTTCCTTTTCCTCCTCACTTCTCCTGTCAATCATCTCCTAAGAGGCGTGTCCTCCCCTTACAGAGCAGAAGCCCCTCCCTCAGTCCCAGCACTTGCAGCATTCATTCCACCCTTTCTGCTCCCCAACAGTGCATCACAAGCTGCCTGCAATAAAATAATCTTCTTATATAATACGCTACCATGGCTGTCCGTTTCTCTGTCCAGGATTTTAAATCACTTGTAGCTCGCAAACCGTTTGAACTATTGACCAGAAATTTGGTACATATATACTATGTGACGTCTACTATCTGCATTCGGGGTGATGTTTTACCTCCAAGGTTATTCCTCTTTTTATTTTTATTTTATTTTAAAATTGACTCTCGACTGTGTGGCGCATGCGTAGGAGTGCCGTTCTCATTCCCTACTACCTTCGCCGTCACTTACCCTACCTCTTCATATCTTAAATCCTTCTCGAGTCAGATTGAAGACTTAAGTGCCAGCTTAAGTGAAAAATTAAGGAAAACGTACTAAGTAACTGAAATACAAACACTGGCTTAATCAGTTTTAACGTGAAAAGATGCCGGTGAAAGAAGAGAAGAAGCTGGCCGCTTGGATGGAGAAAAGAAGAGCTGCTCAGGAAGCAGCAAGCGCATCAACCTCTGAGCAAACGAGTGCTAAACGTACAGAGAAAGAGGATGAAAACTACAAGTCAAGTGGATTCACTGCACGCTATCGTGCAGTATGCCGTTACTGGTATAACAGAATTTTTAAAGAAAATGACAATGCAGAAGAACATGAACATTAATACAGAATAACATTACTGTCAGTGGTTTCCATTTTCAACACATTTTTCAATTTTGCCAGCATTGCACTTTATATCGTTCACCATTGTTCTTCCTACTCTGTAAATTGAAGCAACACTTAAAGTACTTTCACCGCTTCACAAACGTTTTAATAATTTCTTTTTATTTTTGAAATTTTATTTATTTTATTGCAATCATTCCATACAATAATTTCAATTTTTTGTGGCAATTCCAACACCACACGCGTACATTTATCGGCCATAACAGTGTATAGTAGATTAATTGTAACAAAAGAGAAAAGCTCCGAAACGCTATTAAAAGTGAAGGTACATAACTGACACTGTAATTTTGCTAGCGAAGAACCCTACATGCTAGCACAAGGGAGAGTTGTTCCGGTGTGTACAGCTCACAGTGTACCGTAAAACCGTAAGGATAGGTAAGCACTGGTGAGTGCAGTGATTTCCCCTGACCCTACGCCTGCGACAGTTAACGGAGACAGATGGTTAATTGAGTGACAGATAATCGCGGTTTTCTTGTATGTGTATCCACATTCCTGTGGTTGGTGATAAAGTCAGAAATGCGATTGATTAAGACCAGCTAGCCCCTTGATCTTCCCCAGTGTAGCACAGTGTGCCTCTAATGTCTCGGCTTTATTTTTTCAGACAAGCTTGCTATCTGCAAATGCTGCACGGGATGAAACTGCCAGACTGGAAGAACGAAGAGGCATCATTGAATTTCATGTCATTGGGAACTCTCTGTCCCAGAAGTCCAACAAAAAGATCTTGATGTGGCTTGTTGGCCTGCAGAACGTCTTCTCGCACCAACTTCCCAGAATGCCCAAGGAGTACATCACCAGGCTGGTATTTGACCCGTGAGTACAACATAAGCAGGATTAGGACCATCGCAGAATGCCTGCTCCAGATGTTGGCGCTGTGTGGCTACTTTCTCAGAATAACCTTGGATGCTCTTTGCAGGAAGCATAAGACTTTGGCTCTGATTAAAGATGGCCGGGTGATTGGCGGGATATGCTTCCGGATGTTTCCTTCGCAGGGCTTCACCGAGATAGTCTTCTGTGCGGTAACTTCAAACGAACAGGTCAAGGTGAGTCATTTTGGATGCGGTGTCGAGGGTGCCGGTGGGATGTGGAGCTCCAAGCGGGGTGTTCACGATGTGCCTTTACCTTTGGTTGCAGGGCTATGGCACACATCTGATGAACCATTTGAAGGAGTACCATATCAAGCACAACATTCTGTACTTTCTTACCTATGCAGATGAGTATGCCATTGGGTACTTCAAGAAACAGGTACATACCCAATGGGCCATGCCCTTTTTTTATGCAATAGGGGATTACTCCTGTTTCTATGTATTTATTTTCCAAATCCATTTAATTTAATGTATGGTTTCAGGGAACCATAATCAGACTACCCAGTTGTGTAAGTTAAAAAAATAAAATAAAATCATAGATTGTTGTGGTATTGTTTGAGGAAGTCGGGAGTGGCAGAGAAGTATGTAAGAGTTGCCAGGATATGTACGAGGAAAGTGTGAGCGTGGTGAGGTCAGAGGTGGGATTACATCAGGGATCGTCTCTGAGCCCTTCCTTATTTACATTGGTGATGGACATGTTGACAGATGAGATAAGACAGGAGTCCCCATGGACTGTGATGTTTGCTGATGGCATTATGATCTGAAGTGAGAGTAGGGAGCAGGTTAAGGAGACCCTGGAGAGGCAGAGATCTGCTCTAGAGAGGAGAGGAATGAAGGTCAGTAGAAACAAGACGGAATACGTGTGTGAATGAGAGGGAGGTCAGTGGAATGGTGGTGATGCAAGGAGTAGAGTTGGTGAAGTTTAAATACTTGGGATCAACAGTACAGAGTAATGGGGATTGTGGAAGAGAAGTGAAAAAGAGTGCAGGCAGGGTGGAATGGGTGGAGAAGAGTGTCAGGAGTGATTTGTGACAGACGGATATCAGCAAGAGTGAAAGGGAAGGTCTACAGGACGGTAGTGAGACCAGCTATGCTATATGGGTTGGAGACGGTGGCACTGACCAGAAAGCAGGAGACGGAGCTGGAGGTGGCAGAGTTAAAGATGTTAAGATTTGCATTGGGTGAGAGTAGGATGGACAGGATTAGAAATGAGGACATTAGAGGGTCAGCTCAGGTTAGACGGTTGGGAGACAAAGTCAGAGAGGCGAGATTGCGTTGGTTTGGACATGTGCAGAGGAGAGATGCTGGGTATATTGGGAGAAGGATGCTAAGGATAGAGCTTCCAGGGAAGAGGAAAAGAGGAAGGCCTAAGAGAAGGTTTATGGATGTGGTGAGAGAGGACATGCAAGTGACAGGTGTAACAACAAGATGTAGAGGATAGACAGATATGGAACTTATCTTTATGAGCTGACCCTCTAATGTACTCATTTCTAATCTTGTCCATCCTCGTCACATAATTTCTGAAATTAACAAAGGAAAAAGTACACCAAAGGTACCGAAACAAGTTCACAAAACTAAGCGAGACTGGCCAGTTCACAATCGCGCTTCACTGTTGCAGACATCACTCTGGTTAGCCAACTGCTTCATGTATATGTAGGTTAGGACAGCTGTTATACAGAATTGAATTATTTGTGTCAGAAACAACATGGATGGATTGTTAGCTTTCATCGAGGACTTCCCTTAAAAAATACCAGACACCAATCTTAGTGTTCATCATCCCATGTATAGGGACTGCCCCCAGCTCTACGGAAAAACTTTTACCAAAAGGACTCAAGTGCTTGTCACTGATGTCATACAGGCCTAAAAGCAACAAAAATCCTGAATACTACCAAGACGACCTGAGGCCTACCTTCACACAAAGGCCTGAGGCTTAAAAATTTGCTCAGAACGAGAGGGGAGCTGTCAAACCCCTGGCCCAAAGAACAAACAGACCTATTTATTATTTCTTGAATATTGAAAAGAATTCAGCACAGAAATAACACAAAAGATACAAAATTAAAAAAAAAAATACCTAAACAAGTCTGTATTTTAAAATAAAACTAAATGATAATTTCTGAAATTAACAAAGGAAAAAGTACACCAAAGGTACCAAAACAAGTTCAGAAAACTAAACGAGACTGGCCAGTTCACAATCGCGCTTCACTATTGCCGACATCACTCTGCTTCATGCATACGTGAGTTAGGTTTGGTTGACCACTCAAGTGCAACAAATGGTAAAACTGGAGAGAGCTGCTTTAAGCAGATATTCAGAAGCCACTCTAATGTGCCACCTAGCCACAGTGCCATAATGGTTATGGTCTGCCGTCGAGATTTCTCCACTTTAGTTATACTGACCTCCATCCCCGTAATACTGCTGCCATATTTAGATCTACAGAATTGTATATATGCACCAACAGTATAAGTGTGTCTGAGATTTTCAGCACATCTCAGACAGTGTAGGAGAAGCACTTGTGCCGTTCCGCTACTCTCTTCCTGCACCAGTTCTGTGTTTTCTGTATGGCTGCTGTTTTCTTGTTTCAGTTTCTGCTTGTATTTAGGTAGTAAGTGAACAACACCGTGGTTAGTCGCACCCGTGGCTTTTCTGTGATGTGATATGTAGGTAGCCATAAGATTTGTCTAGTATCGGCATTCACATATTGATAATAATGTGGCATTACTGATTCCAGTTTGTACAGATTGAAATTACCCATCATGAGCTTGAATGGGCCTTGTGATTTAGTTTTCAGTTTGTGGACAGTTTCAAAATCATTTCAGCTGCAGCTCCCACATTAGCATGCTGCGGTACATAAACTGCTATAACAAAAGTTTGATTAAACTCACGGGGTAGACAGTATGTGCAGAGTCTGACAGCGGGTAGTTCAGTATTTGGAGTTCAGATGCCCTCTTGCACCACCTTTTATTAACGTATAGGCAGACTGTGCCACCTCTGCTTACCAGAAGCTGAGCTCCTGTCTTGCTCTTCACATACAAATACATCTATTTTAATATTTGCATCCGAGTTGGCATTCTTAAACCAGGTCTCACAGTTTCACGGTACTCGTGGGAGTGTTACACAGATTCCCTTTGTTCATCCAGTTTTTTTTTTCCAAGACTGTGCATTAACCCATAGTGCTTGTAGGCAATGGTGGTTTACAGCTTCTCCTTCTCAATTGTACACAAAGTGCACCCCTCTTTCCTCCCCTCTTTCCTCAGTTTTGGTGCTTTGGAGCTTTTAATTCATCCCGGGGTGGTAGCAGTGCACGACACGTTACTAGTATCTGGTGTCATTGTGTGTTTCTCACAACCAATGTCCTGATTCTGTTCGTTCTGCAGTTTTCACCTGTACTACTTTAAGATGTCAACCATGAGGTAGAACGGGCAAAGTGTTTGAAGAATTGATAAGTACAACGTTATTGTGGTTTGTGCTGCTTTCTCTTTAAAAGGTGGTCATCAGTAAAAAAACAAAAAAAAAAAAAAAAAATAAGTGGGCTGGAGTGAAGTTAATGAACAACAATGGCTGTGCTTCTGTTCACAGGGCTTTTCTAAAGACATCAAAGTCCCCAAAAGTCGCTACTTGGGTTATATTAAGGATTATGAAGGGGCTACACTCATGGAATGCGAGCTGAACCCCAGGATACCCTACACTGAGCTATCGCACATTATCAAGAAGCAGAAGGAGGTAAGGTGGCACACCAGTAGAGCACTTGGCAGGGACGTCTTAACGCATGAACACGCCAGGCAGTTGCCCAGGGGCCCCACATGCTAATCTATATATGTTGTGACTTGCTGAATGGTTTTGTAGGTAGGGGCCCCAGTGCACTGCTTTGGCCTTGTAGGAGGGACCTATAATGCTGTTAAGACAGCCCTGGCACTTCGGGGGCTCTGTGAAACGCAAACCCGGTTAAGGTGCGGAGTCCATCATTGTGTCTCTTGAATGGTCATCACTCTGAAACTTGAATGCCTGTTAATTATCCCATTTTGTTTAGAGTAATGGCTGAAAAAAACATTTTTGGTTACCTACACACTACTCTATTTTCATTAAAACATTTTTTTTTTTTTAAATAAAAATAAAAGCAACCCCCTTCCCCACTAGCATTTTCACATTGTTTAGGTAAGACTCTCCGTCCATACCAAAGCAACTAAAAACGCAAATGACAGAGATGTTTGCTTGTACTGGGTATGTGGACATTGGCAGAAATGGGAGAAGGAAGTGTCCTTCATGTGAGACATTCATCTTCACCTTGCATTTACATGTGCAGACATCACTGGTGAATACAAAATAAAATACAAAAATCGAGATGTAGAGAGGTTAGCAATGCAACAAGCGCCATGGAAGGCAACCGTCGTCCATGTTAGAATCTGCCTTTTTTTCATGAAGGGTGACCATCCAAGCATGGAGACATTGTGATGAGCGGGATCCAATCGAGGAAAAGGCAGAGTGATAAGTAGGTACCAATCGGAACACGCTTTCATCCGCCAACGCTGGCCGGCAATTTCTGAAATGCACAGCACTGCAGAGCATTTTCAAAAGTCTCAGTTTTCAAGGATTAAAATGCCAGGTAGTGTGTGCAAAAGGTAAAAAAAAAAAAAAAAATTGAGACTGTTCATGCTTTTTTAGTTGAAAATTGTAGTAATGTTGGATATATTATAACCTTAATCTCATGTTTTTATAATACAGTGGGCATAAATGGTGGCTAATGCTAAATGATTAGCAAACAACCTCAAAACGGTTTAAGCCTTCAGGGGGCTTACTGCCACCCTAACCCCCAGACACAGACAGGCAGGACACAGGTTCACTCAACACCCGTAATATACAGTCCATCCGCCTCCACTCCTTCCTCCCGACTCTGGCCACCCAGTGGAGTGAGGCGGCTCCTCTTATTCAGGTCCTGGGAGTGTTCCAGGTGGCTCATCACTATTACCTGGAATCATTCCCAGGTGCGCTGGAGGTCCTCTACAGGGCTCTGCAGCTCCCCCTGGCGGCCTCCACGGAACCCAACAGGGCTTCACCAAACTCCAGTTACCAACATGTCCTGTAGGAATCCGTGGTGCCACAGCCCCCCAGGAGGGCTGCCCTCTAGTGTCCCAGGGGAGGTATTGCCTTATCAATGCGTTTTCCCCTGGTCCTTCCACTCTGCTGGCGTCCCAGCCAGGTAGTGGCCATGGCCGCCCATCACACGGCCATTAAAAAAGATTTGTCCCGCATCATCGATAGGTCAGACATCCTGTCCTTTTTTTTTTTTTTTTTCTGACAACTATGGCAAAATCCTCTTCATTCATTTTTTTTTTGCAGTTTTTCACAGTGAGTCAGAGGTTGGACTTGAGCTGTCACCCTGGTGACGTCCATTACCTTAACTGCTATTCCACAATGCCTCCCAACAGACCCCTCAATCTACCTGGACAAACACTGCACTGGGGTTCACAGATTTTTATTTATTTATTTTTAATTTGTTGTATCTCTTTATTTATAGATCATCAAAAAGCTTATCGAGAGGAAGCAAAGTCAGATTCGGAAGGTGTACCCAGGATTGACGTGCTTCAAGGAAGGTGTGCGGCAGATTCCCGTGGAGAGCATACCTGGCATAAGTGAGTGTTCGGCATTCGGTGGTCCAGGTCATAAGGGCCAGCAATTGTGGGCTGGTCAGTGACACTTGGACCACCTTTGACAAAGGACCCCACTATATCTTCCAATTATGGATGGAGTCCCAGAGTGAGAATTAGATAAAGAAAGGAAAGTGGTGGGGGGTAGGATCATTTGGTAATGAACCAGGAGACCTTGGGCTGAGAGGTGGCAGCAGTGGAAGGGCAACCTCCTTAATAGATGGGTGACCTGTTTAAGGACTTGGGGTCACTATAGGGAGCTCTTGGCGAACCAGATGCTGCTGCTGACCCCAGAAACAAACAATTCTCAGGACTTTGAAGCCCCTGCTGCCAGTGTCAAGTTATAAGCGTGTGGCAGGAGCTCAACTGGTGGGAGGAACAGAGGCCAGAAGTGGTGAAAGAGAAGAGTTTATTAGTGCGTAAAGGTGGCTAAGTCCACTATTCATCCTAGCCGATGATGCAGACCCTGGGGGTAGCTAAGGTTGAGTTTCTCTTAATTTCCTACATTAATTTTTTTTTTATTTCTTCTTGGTCCATTTCCTTTTGTCTCAAAGTATTGTTGATAACCCTTTTTTTTTTTTTTCTTTGGCTATGTGTTTCCCGATGGCTCAAATGCACCCTCAGTTTTACCCGGCTCTTTCACGCCTGTTGTTCATATTGAACTAAAGGCTTTAAAGCAAGTGTGTCAAACTCAGATCCTGAAGGGCCGCAGTAACTGCAGGTTTTCATTTCTGAATAACCAGTTACTGGTGCTAATTTAATAGACTGCTTCTGCCTTTTTTATTATAATTGCTTTGATTAATTTTTTTTTTTTTTTGGCTGCCAAACAATAGAGATATAAAGCGAGCCGAAAGATATCCAGCTACTTTAGGACTCTTTAGACTGTTGTGGAGGACCAGCATATTCACTCCAACCCAACTCCTGTTTAGCTGTTCTAATGAAACCCATTATTGAACATGTTGACTGGCACAGTGAAAACTGGCATTGGGAATAAATTGACTAATGTAAAATCAGGGTGTTGTGTTAATATGCTAATTAAGTGCATTTTGTTATTGCGCCAAACTCGCAATAATGTTTTTTCTTTAAAAAATTATATCAGTAACACTTTAGTTTGGGTACTGCAAAAATGCATCTATTACCTATTTACTATCATCTACCAAGTCTATAACAAACCCTTCTGTGGGTCTTCATTACATTTTCAAAGCATCCGTAAAGTGTTGAGTCATCTCTGCAATGTGACCGACTAACAAAATGTCATGTTGGAGTGCTCTGAGGTGGCTTAACTGAAGACACACTTGTCTTGATCTGACACATTTAGTATAAAACCTGTGAATCCTTCATATTAACAAGTCATTTTACCACCAAGTCAATGTGTCACACTGCACAGAGATGAATAACCTGTCTACTGATATTTAATAAGGGTTATAAAGACCAAAAGAAGATACTCTAAGTTCTTGTTACATAAAATTAAATTGAGTAATAGATGCATTTTTGCAGTACCTAAACTCAAGCGTTTCCATAATATCTATTTGACTTGCCTTGCAGTTGGTGCCTGGAACAGAAAATTCTTTGTGTACACCAGCTACACAATAATGGCTTTGTGCACGCCAGCTGCGTGATCGCTCGGCTGCATCTAACAAGTTAGGTCTTGCATAATCAGTAAAGTAAATGTTATCCAAATTCTTCTTCGTCTTTCAGTTGCTCCCATTAGGGGTTGCCACAGCGGATCATCTTCTTCCAAATGTTCCTGTCCTCTGCATCTTGCTCTGTCACCCCCATCACCTGCATGTCCTCTCTCTCACCACATCGGTAAGCCTTCTGTTAGGCCTTCCTCTGTTCCCCTTACCTGGCTGATCTATCCTTAGTACCCTTCTCCCAATATACTCGGCATCTCTCCTCTGCACATGTCCCAACCAACGCAATCTCACCTCTCTGACTTTGTCTCCCAACCGTCCAACCTGAGCTGACCCTCTAATGTCCTCATTTCTAATCCTGTCCATCCTCCTCTCACTCAATGCAAATCTTAGCATCTTTAACTCTGCCACCTCCAGCTCCGTCTCCTGCTTTCTGGTCAGTGCCACCGTCTCCAACCCATATAACATAGCTGGTCTCACTACCGTCCTGTAGACCTTCCCTTTCACTCTTGCTGATAACCGTCTGTCACAAATCACTCCTGAAACTCTTCTCCACCCTGCCTGCACTCTCTTCTTCATCTCTCTTCCACACTCCCTGTTACTTTGTACTGCTGATCCCAAGTATTTAAACTCCTTCACCAACTCCACTCCCTGCGTTCTCACCATTCCACTGACCTCCCTCTCATTCACACACATGTATTCTGTCGTGGTGGTCTTATTGACCTTCATTCTTCTCCTCTCCAGAGCAGATCTCCACCTCTCCAGATCACAATGTCTTCAGCAAACATCACAGTCCACGGGGACTCCTGTCTAATCTCGTCTGTCAACCTGTCCATCACCATTGCACATAAGAAAGGGCTCAGCGCCGATCCCTGATGTAATCCCACCTCTGTCACTCCTACTGCAGATGTTATTCAAATTATAGCTGAGAAAAAAAAAAAACTAATTAAAAGTGCAATATTCTACGAGCCATGCTGATATTTTGTTGTTTTTTCAGACACCCACTATCCTCTTTTTACATGCGTTACCCACAAATATGCAGCAATTTTGGTGTTACAGCCCTGAGGACCATTTATATGATAATTTGTAGGTAGCTGTCTGTCTATAGATAAAGAGAAATTTGACAAATGAGACAAACACCATTCAACCCATTAAGCCTATTTGTTTTGCTAATAGCTAAGCTGTCCCAATATCCCACCTAGGTGGTGGTACTTAGAGGTATCAGGATGAGGTGGTCTTCAGCTCCATGTCTCGGTAGTTTGTTGCAGATTCTCACAACTCTTTACAGAAGGAAGTGTTTCCTGGCGTCATCTTTAAATGCACGTCCCCATAATTTCCACTGGTGACCTCGAGTATCTGATTCACCGAAAGAATTCTGCTGGATCTGCTTTATCGGTACCTTTTGAGGATTTGAAATACCCGGATTAGGTCTGCACGCCATCTCCTCTGCTCTACAGTTGCTTACTACGAGTTCATTCGTATTTAGTAGTCGGTGTGTTTAATTCTCTGGCTTTGATAAACTGTTTTGCTCTGCAGCCTCCAACACCATAACCTTTCGTCTGAAGCTTTAGATTCGGCAAAAATTTCCATCTCCGGTTTTCCA
Organism: Polypterus bichir lapradei; assembly: GCA_026402145.1. Classification (NCBI taxonomy): domain Eukaryota; kingdom Metazoa; phylum Chordata; class Cladistia; order Polypteriformes; family Polypteridae; genus Polypterus; species Polypterus bichir. The sequence goes on along the minus strand of JANRMT010062850.1, from coordinate 23,911,604 downwards.
TGGATTTCAACATTTTAAGGTCTGGTGATACCAAAAAAATATTGATATCTCGATCATGGGTGTGTGTCTGTGGGTCAGAGTTTCTGGAGGACAGTTTAGAGCTAAAACGGCGGGATGGAACAATTCCAAACTCGAAACTTGAGCCTGTTTTTGAGATGACAATGTGCTGATTCGTTTTTGAGCCAAATTGTGTAAGAGAAGGAGTCATTCTAGAGCAGGGGTGGGCCGCAGAGGCTGCAGGTTTTCATTCTAACCATCTTCTGAATTAGTGAGCCGTTTTTGCAGCTGATTAACTCGTTTTACCTTCGTTTTAATTGGCATGACTCAGATCCCTTAGTTGTTTCTTTTTCCTTAATGAGCAGCCAAACAATAGTGAGACACAAAACAAGACCAGCTCACCAGAAAATAAAGAAAGGTGAAGGTCTCGGTCATGTTGGTCTGCTCAGGTCACCAAAACATCTTGACGGTGGTCTTAGAAAAAACAGAAAAATCAACAGTCTACTGTGGCAGAACAAGAGCAGCAACAAGTCCTGATATTCAATAATTAACAGCAAGAATTGGCTTCTCATTAAGAAACTGGTTGGAGTGAAACTGGCTGGAGTTTGACATTCCAGTTTAGCTGGTTATCTGTTGGCTCATCTCACATCTCATTTCTGTTTGGCTGCCATGTAATGAAGAAATGAATCAATTCAGAGGACTGAAACCATAAAAAAACAGGGCACTGATTAGGAAAAGGGGTTAGAATGACAACTTGCAGCCACTACGGCCCACCAGGACTGGAGTTGGACACCCCTGCTCTAGAGGAGCCCTCAAATTCTGTAATTCTGCAATTAATTATGAATTCTTTCTGTCAATTGCTATCATAATGTCTAATTTATGGTCAGAAAGATCAGCATCAGAGCGTTAAATAATTATTAAAATGTTAGAGAATAGTTCGGGTAACTTGGTTCCTGGGGTGCAGAGCCTACTGATGCTTACGTCCAATTTTGTTTTGTTTTGTTTTTTTTTTTTTGTTCCATTTGATATACTTTATTAATCCCTAAGGGAAAATGGCGTGTTAGTGTTTTCATTCTGTCACCCCAGTCATTCCCAAAACTTCCATAGATTTGCTTTTTTTATGGCATCGCCACTGAAATGCCTTGCAGGTGATATCAGGTGAATATTTCTTAGACCTTTGCTTTAAAAAAATAAATATTTTACTGAAATAGAATAAAGACGCTGGTGCAGATGGGATCTCAGTTAGCCTGGTCATCTCTTAGCTCGCCTTCCACCTTGTTATTGTTTGGCTTGTATGGCTGAAGAAAAATATGAGACAATTAAAGTGCAAAGTCAATTAACCTTTTCGGCTCTGGATTTTCTGTTTTTATGGGGAAAAATTATTTTGTGAGATATTCTACCTTTGGAGGTGTCTAGGAAGCTCCAAAAATGAAAAAAACAAAACAAATTATCACTATTATACAATAGCTTCCAAATCTTCTTGAGGAAATAAAATTGAAAGTGGTGCACACAGTCTGGAAGCGTCCATATTCACATTTCCGTGTTTCGTGGACTGTATGCCAGTCTCTCCGGTCTGTGCTAATAGTAGCACTCCCGGTTCCAACGGCAGCAAACGTACCTGAGCTTTACATAAACGGCTGTGTGTATGTATGTATGTATGTATGTATGTATGTGTATATATAGATATATAGATATATAGATATATATAGATATAGATATATATATATAGATATAGATATAGATATATAGAGATATAGATATAGATATATATATAGATATCTACATATACACACATACATATA
>JANRMT010062850.1:23872080-23892615 GCA_026402145.1 Polypterus bichir lapradei | reverse complement strand
GTGTGTGTGTGTGTGTGTGTGTGTGTGTAATGATCAGTTCCTATTACACACAACGCATACATGGACTGTACAACAAACCATTGGTGCCTGTTGATATGCTGTATATATAGAACTTCTGCATACACATGTAAAACCAGGTACTCGATGTGCTGTATACTCCCAGCATTTGCTACACACACACTGTATAGTTCAGTCACTGCATGTACAACTTGTGTATGCTGAGGGGATGTGTGTGTTTATATACGGTGTGTGCCACATCTACTGTACAACATGAGTGTCTGTGGCTACAAGTCATGCATTACATTTTCAGTGCATGTCTGTGTACCTACAGTGTCAAATCAAGTCACTCGATAAATGGCATATCGTGTGGATGGCTGACATTCCATTTATAAAGTGCGTATGTAGCCCAGCTGCTTCATGTGCCGTGTGTGTTTCTTGTAGTTGTTGTTGTTCACACAGGCTCTGAGGGTACTTGTGTGCTCCACATTTTATAGCTCTTGCATTCCACAAGTGGAATGCGTGTCTGTGGATGTAATATAAATCAACAGTTACATCTGTAGTCTGTGTGTGTGTGCCGAGTCACTGGGTATTCAGTTTATTATTTCTACAGCCTGTACTGTATTACATTTTCAAAGCCTGTTCTTGTGTAAGTTTGCAGTCCAGCCATTGCAGGTACCGTTGGCGCATGTGTACTGCAGCCTTTAACTGTGTCTTGTGTTTGTGTTTTATGTGAGCACCCAAGTGGCATAACATATCCAGAATGTCTGTGTATGGATATAAAATTCTGTAACATGACAGTTGTGTCTACAGTGTGTGTGTACACACACTGCCAGCACACACTGTATGTACGTGTGAGTGTTGGCATTGCTTAAACAGTTGTGGCTGTGCAGTTTGAGTGTGTACGTGCAGTTCTGTCTTTCTAAACAGATGCACCTATGCATTCAGCGGCTGCCTCTACAGAGTGAGTGTGTGTGTGTGTGTGTGTGTGTGTGTGTGTGTGTGTGTACAGTCACTTTGACAACTTGCAGTGTTTGTTCTTTCCTATGCACCTTTGAATCCAGGAACCATTGATAGCACGTGGAGTGTGGGTACACAGAGCAGCCATTCCAGTTTTGTTGGTCCTTTATACTGTATTTATGTCCGACCACACCCCACCTAAAAGCCTCCCCCCGCAAACCCCAAAGATGGTGGGCCGTATTTTAATCCCAGTTTGACAAAAGTCCCATTCGCCATCCGTGTCAGTTTCTCTACCCTAACGAGTCCCGCTGGTGTCCAGTCACCTCACGGTTTCTCAGTGTTTAAATGCAGGGACCTTCTCTGAGGATTTAAAAGGAGACTCGTCATCGTGACGTTGGCATTCGTGCTGGTCCTCATGTCATAAGGGTTCTCTCTGCTCGGGTGCTGCATTTTATATGATCACTCTTTGTTGTGCCATCATTTTATATACTTGTGACTGTCTGTCCTCGGAACGCTGTGGTCACCTCTGGCACACACTTGTGTCCAGTCCGTCTGTCGGTGGGCTTTACATTTTATTTTTGCACATTTGTTAAATGGCCAGTGGGTTAAAGAACACCAATAAAATTGTGTATGGTGACGTGTGGAGTGTGTTTGATTGTGAGGGTGGGCAACAGGGGCTGCCGACTTCTCCTTCTGGTCAGCATGGATGATGATGATGATGATGAAGTTGAGGCTCATTAGCTGTTCTACCTGATGTTGGACCCCGTATGGGCGTGGTCAGTCTTATTTAGCTGTTTGCCTCCAGTCTCCATGACAGCACCATAGTGTTGAGAATGCGCTGAAGGGAAGGGGGGGGGAGTTTAAACACGAAGTCATCGCCCTGCAGCACTTTACTTCTACATTGCATAGCTTTACGGGAGAGCTTGTCAGCTGACGGGCGAGCTGGCAGGCTTTTGTGCTGAGATCAGTTTCAATTTCCCGGCCTCCGCCAAAGCTGGCTGGGGGTGCCGCTGGGGCACTGTGACGCCGGGAACCTGAGAGGCGAAACTGCAGCCTCTGACTGCACCGTTGAGTTTTGGTTTTCTGTCAGTGGGAGCCGCAGATCCTGAAAACAGGAGAATGGAGCCGCACTTTCTTGTTGGCCTTTTTCTCAGTTTCAGGCTTTGAAGAGGAACTGATGACATCGGCTGGCGGCTGTGCCGATTCAAGACGCCAGTTACTGTGCCCACATTAATTCGGTGGCTTGAAATGGCCATTGTGGTCCTGCCCTTTGCCTCTTTCAGTCACAGCTGTGGCAGCTGTGCCTGTAAATATCGAGTCGCAGTCTCGTGTGAGTGCTGGCCCCTCGGAATACAAATCATGCCGCATCCTTTCTTTGCGCATCTCCAAATCGCAATGACAACCAAGTAACCACAAACAGCAGCAGTGACAAGTCATGACACGAATCATAACTTCACCTTTGAAAGGATGTTTACGTTTCATTGTATGATCCGGAGACCTTTCTCTGCGGAGGTGCACCTAAATAACTATCTGAATGTGAAATACCCTATTCTATGATGCCATGCTGATATTTTGTTCTTCTTTGAGATACCCACTATCCTCTTTTTACATGCGTTACCCACGAATGTGCGGCAATTTGGCGCTACAGTCCTGAGGACCGTTTTTAAGATAATCTGTAGGTAGCTGTCCGCCTATACTAGAACAAGAGAAATTGGACAAGCAAGAGACAAACGCCGTTCAGCCCATTAAGCCTGTTTGTTTAGCTAATAGCTAAGCTGTCCCAGTATCCCACGTAGGTAGGTTCTTAGTGGTATCAGGATGAGGTCTTCCTCAGCTCCGTGTCTCACCAGTTTGTTGCAGATTCCCACAACATGCAGAACGAAGTGCTTCCCAGCTTCAGTTTTAAACGCATGTCCCCATAATTCCCATGGGTGACCTCGAGTAGCTGATTCACCCTTAAGCCATTGAGGATTTGAAATACCCGGATTAGGTCCGCACGTCGTCGTCTCTGCTCTACGGTTGCTTATTATGAGTTCATTCGTATTTAGCAGTCAGTGTGTTTAATTCTCTGGCTTTGATAAACTTTTTTGCTTTGCGCCCCCCAAATTTTACAGCACATTGTCCCCGTCACTCCACTGGGATCCGCACACAGACCACCGGGTGAGCGCCCCCTGCTGCCCTCACCTACACCTCTTCCAGCAACAACTTAAGACTTTCCTAGACGGTCCTGGCTGGACCTGACCCTGCTTAGCTTCAGGCGGTGTGGCTGCTGGACGTGCCGCCATGTAATGTGACATCCTCAAGGTGACAAGGTCCGGCGAGTGCCGTCGTCGTGAGGGGAGCTCACAGTTGGACGTTATGCGGTTTGACGGCGGCCAAAGTAGAAGTGGACATTGTAGGAATCCGTTAATTTGAATTGAAGGTCCAAATCTGCAGGAGACTCCAGAGTTTTCACAAAAAAGTACAGAAGTTAAGTTTGTTTTACTTGCAGAATTGTTTGGAAAACCGAGAACTGGGCAGATTAGCCGAGGAACTGGGGAAAGAGACCTGTTGGTGTTTTCCAAATGTTTGGAGTGTGGCAAGACAAAGACGGAGCTACAGAAGACTGGGAAACATGTTGGACGTTCTTCTTCTTGCATCCTTTTTTCCAAAAACCACAAATTCCACCAAGTTTCCCAAACTCGGTTTGGGAAATATCCCCCAGGGACATTCACCTTCTCCAAAAAGACTAAAGTGTGGCAATTGTTTCCTCTTAGGAATTCTTCTAGTGACATTTTGGGAAACAACACATTCCTGGTTTTCCATATTCCTCCCTCCTAAGATGTGCCTGAATTGTTTAGCTGTGCTTACTCTGTCTATTCCTGGGCCTGATTCGGGCTTGGGCCAGTGTGCTGCAGGGACAATCCTGGACTGTCCACATCTCCAAATTCGATAAACGGACGGCACTTGGATTTCCTCCTGATGTTGAGTGGCTGAATGGACCCACTGATGAGATGGCATCAAGATTCATATTGATAGTCAGACGAACAAACATACAAAAAAAAAATGAAGAGATGGTCAACATTGCTGGGGGATCCCCCCCCCCCCCAATTCAAACCCAAACCCCAATCAGACTTTGGGTTTGTACTAAAAAGCAAATGATGATCGTTTTTAAAATGGGGCAGATTCTCCTGGCAATCCTCTTGCTGACTGGTGCCTCAGTTCTTCTTCTTTTTCTTCTTCTTTCTGCTTCTCCTGTTTGGGGTCACCACAGAGAATCATCTTGTTCCATATCTTTCTGTCCTCGTCATCTTGCTCTGCCCCCCCCATCACCTGCATGTCCTCTCTCACCACATCCGTAAACCTTCTCTTAGGCCTTCCTCTTGCCTGTCAGCTCTATCCTTAGTACCCTTCTCTCAATATACCCAGCATCTCTCCTCTGCACATGCCACGCTTACTTATTTGGCTGACACATTTATCCAGGGTGTCTTTTGGAGCACAGGTAGGTTAACTGACTTGCTCATTGTTGCACAGTGGTGTCAGTAGTGGGATTTGAACCCACAACCTCAGGTTTTTGAAGTCCAAAGCCTTAACTGCTACGCCACATTGCCTGCCATGCTGCAGGGAGTAACCTGCCTGACTTCATTGTCTCCACCTGTAGATGTTGGCTGCCTGCACACAGGCAATCCAGTGCCACCAGAAAATGGGCACACTAGTTGTCACCAAGTCCCAGATATTGGCTTTGGCCTGCATATAGACAAGTAGGTATCACCACCACCATCACCTTTTGGTTGCAGGTCATCTTTATGCACTGGACAAGCCAGGATCATCATATCCTGACCATTGGTTACTTGCACACATTTCATCAAACCAGTGCTGCCACCTCCTAGACGTTGGCTTTCCACACATAGCTGGATGAAACAGTGCCACCCTTTCATGGACGGAGGCCATTTGAATGAACTGGACAAGTCAATACAACCACCAAATGGCCATTGCTTGTCTGTACACAGTGGAACAAACCAGTGCTGTCACTCCTGGATGTTGGCTGTCCACACACAGCTGGGTGACCAAGGTGCTGCAATCCCGTGGCCAATAGTTGTTTTTACACAATTGAGCAAACCAGTGCAACCATTCCTGGATGTTGACCATCCCCACACAGCTGGGTAAGAAGATGCTGCCATCTCCTGGATGATGGCCATCCACACACAGCTGGGTGACAAGGTGCTGCCATCCCCTGAGCATTAGTTGTTTGTACACAATTGAACAAACCAGTGCCACCACTCCTGGAGAACTGAGCAGGAGTGACCATCCACACACACAGCTATATGACAAGGTGCTGACACCTCCTGGTCATCCGTTGTCTACACAGTTGAACAAACCAGTGGCACCACTCCTGGATGCTGGCCATCCACACACGGCTAGGTGACAAGGTGCTACAATCCCCTGGATGTTGTTCATCTATACACCGCTGGGAGACGAGGTGCTGCCATCTAGTCAATGTTGGCTGTCCATACACACAACTAAATGACAAAGTGCTGCCACCTTCTGGGCATTGGTTGTCTGTGCACAGTTGAGTAAACCAGTCCCAACACTCCAGGATGTTGGATACCTACACACTGCTGGTAACAAGGTGCTGCAATCCCGTGGCCATAAGTTGTTTGTACACAATTGAGCAAACCAGTTCAACCATTCCTGGATGATGGCCGTCCAAACTCAGCTGGGTGACAAGGTGCTGCCACCTCCTTGATGCTGGGCTTGTGTACAAAGCTGACACATCTGGATGATTTCCTGTAAGTGCCCTTGGATCTGTGTGCTGAAGAAACATGCTTTTTGATATAGCGCCTTTTACTTTTGAATTGCGCTTTGTTCTTTTACAGTTTTGTAAGTGCAGCGCCCTCCAGTGGTTGGGCTGATTGAACTTGCATGCCTGGCCGTTTCTGGCTTGTTTGTTCACAAAGTGGAAACTCCACATTCTTAGTTGCAGGGAAATTTTGAAGGTCCTCCCCACAGAGCACATGAACAGGCAGTACCACCTAAGTCTGTGATGACCGGCCCTCCATTTTGTAAAGCTGATTTTTTCCATTGCAGGTTCTTGGAGACCCCTTGTGATGTCATCTTTGGGTGAATGCCAGGCAGCCATAGCCGTGTATTTTAGTGACTGAGCTGGAAGTGGTGGAGGTGTGCAAATCATACCACTTGTACTCTGTGGCGAGGGTCTAGGACTCCTATCTAAGGTCAGCTGTCCAGTCTTCGGCTTGCTTAGCTTTTTACTTCCCACACTTTTATGTCCCCCCCCCCCCCAAATTACTTACTTTACATCGTATGAGTGAAGAAGGTGGCCCCCTTAAGAGTTGGCTTTGAGCCTTGAGTCACCCTGGCATGCTGTGGGTGGACTAGCACTGGTGACATGTTGGACACCCATCTGTTCCAGTGACCGTCACTGAAGTTGAGCTTTACCACCAAAGCTGACCTAACAACATACACACTTCCTGGGGTCTTGTTGATTGTCTGGTAGGCCGGTTGAGCTGCTCTGCTTGTTTCCCTCTCCATCATTTGAGCTGCTGCTGTTCCTGACAGAGAAATGGAAAGCAGTGATGCGTCTGGGGCTTTCCAGAATGCCCCACTCTGTTGTCCCTCACAGTACTCCCTGCTCAAGGCAGAGGCCCCCACCCACCTCACTGTGTCAAAGCTGCTGCTGCCTTTCAGTTTCGATTTTGTTCTCGTCAGGGTGGTTGTGTTTAAAAGGCCTGCGTGCAAACAGGCGACACCAGAGCTGAGAGGGCTCGACGTCGGAGAGAGACGGAGACGGAGACCACCGCAGTGAAGGAGTGTGACTTCAAACACCTGTATCAGCAGGTAGGTAAAGGGAGGGGGCAATCTGAGCTGAACTTGTGGGGGTCCTGGACTGCCAGCCATTCGTTGATGAATGTGTTTAGAGCTAATCGGAGCAGAGCAGTCCTCTCTGGGGGGCTTTGAACCTGAAAGTCTGAGTGGGTTCAGTAGAAAGGAGTGGGGTTTATATCTTGGATAAATCGGGAAGGCACTATACGGTTAATAGATAGAAAGGGAAGGTACTACAGTATATAATGAAAAGGGAGGGAAGGTGCTTTATGATAGATGGATATATAAATACAATGGATTTATAGATGGACAGGGGAGGTGCTATATTATAGAGGGCACTGTACAATACATGGATAGGGATGGTACTGTATAACAGATAAGTAATTAGATAGAGGGATGTAAAGATAGGTAAGAAAGGCACTATATAATTGAGAGTGATTGCTAGAGAGGGAAGCAACTATATAATAGATGAATACATAAACTTCAATGTCACTTTGTAATAGATAGATGGATAGGGAAGGCACTATATAATATATGGAAATATATATACAATGGCTAGATGGACAGGGAAGGCGCTATATAATATATGGATATATAAATACAATGGATAGATGGACAGGGAAGGTGCTATATAATATATGGATATATAAATACAATGGATAGATGGACAGGGAAGGCGCTATATAATATATGGATATATACGATGGATAGATGGACAGGGAAGGCGCTATATAATATATGGATATATAAATGCAATGGATAGATGGACAGGGAAGGTGCTATATAATATTTGGGATATATAAATACAATGGGTAGATGGACAGGGAAGGCACTATATAATATATGGATATATAAATACAATGGATAGGTGGACAGGGAAGGCGCTATATAATAGAGAGAGCACTGTACAATACATGGATAGGGATGGTGCTGTATAATAGTGCCTTTTCTATCAAAGAGACAAACGGATAGATAGGGAAGGCATTTTATAATGGATGGGGAAGACACTGTAGCAGAGAGATGTATAGATAGGAAAGTCACTATATAATTGAGAGTGAGGGATGGATGGGGAAACAACTGTATAATAGAGGGATACATAAACTTCAATGTCACTGTTTAATAGATAGATGGATAGGGAAGGCACTATATAATAGAGAGAGCTCTGTACAATACGTAAATAGCAATACGTAAATGGCATAGTGGCTGATGTGTTTCTCACTAGAGCCTAGTATGACAGTTTAAACCTGCACTGTTTATTGAGGATGTCAACTGCTATTCCAGTTAACTACCCAAGATGGCTTGGTGGCACAGCAATTAAGGGTTTCTAGCACATTGGGGACCTGGGCTTCCTGTCTGTGGAGCTCGCATGTTCTCCCAGATCACAGGTCACATTACCTGGTGTCTCCATAAACTGACCCAGTACAAGAGTGACTCTGACGGGTCATGCCTCCCTTCCAGGATTGTCTCTTGTATGTTGCACCGATTTTTTTCCCAAATAAGTGCCTTTGTGTAAACCTGGCTAGTAATGCCAGTCCATTGTGGGCACCTCACAAATTTAGAGTAATTGAGGTGTGCAAGGAGCCTGAAGAATCTGGACACGCCATGACCCCACTGGGACTGTGCGTCATCACTATAGTGCCACCCCCAAGTAATAACAGAGCTGAATAGATAGACAATAAGACTGGCATCTGAAAGTGAGCGTCACAGTACACACCATGTGACTTACAGGCGAGGCGGAGCTTCCACTTGGATTTGAATATTAAGAGCTGAGCACCTTAGAGCTAAAGGAGAGTTTGCCAGGAGAGGAGGAGCAGCAGCAGGACACTGAGAGGAGGACAGCTTGTGTGTCATCGAACAGGTAAGTCACATGCTTTGTGACATACAGTAGATGAATGAATATTATATATGCAAATGATTAGAAATAATGAAAATAGTTCCCTAAGGATTTTACACCAGTTGCTCTCCCGCCCTGTTTTATGGAGACCTTCAAGAGTCTGGTAGCTCTGACCCCAGCTTACGGACCCTCTATAGGTGTGGAGGATGTTTTGATTTATACTCTCCACAAAGCCCACTCCCAAAGCTGGCACTGTGGTCATCGATTTCTCCAACGACTGCAGGGATCCATACCAGTGATATTTTTATAACGAAAATGAGAACTAAAAATATTATTTTTCGTTTTACAAGAACGAGAGCTGAAATTAAGGCAAACAGAGAAACTAAATAAAAATTTAAATTAGTGATATTTGAACGAACTAAAACGAGAACGAAAATTGAGTAAAACGAAAAAAAAATAGCAATAGCATTTTCGTTCAGTCCGGTTTAGTCGTGCAGAGGGGTTGTTTGTTGGTCGCCCTGAGCGTTCAGTTACGTTGCGCTGTTTACTATGCGGTGACCTTGTGACTTGGGCTTACTGTAGTCACGTGGCACAACCTCCGTAAAGGACCACGCTTTGTATGTTGCGCACATTTGGTTCGTCGGGTTGAAGCAGTAAGCACGTGTGGTTGACGATGGCGAGTTTTACACAGATGTTTGGGGGTAGAAAGCGAGAAAGTAACGTGTGGATATACTTTAATTACAGCGAAGATGATAATAAAAGCAAATGTAGCGTGTGAGAAGAAGAAAAGAGGCTCGGAGTTTCAGTGCAGGGCCAGCTGGATCAGTGCTTAGTGGAAGTCGAGCACTTCTCTGGCACCATGACTGCACTTCAAACAGGGATGTGCGGTCACAACTGTCATCATGAAAAGTAAAAATAATAATGATAACATAAAACTGTCCACTGGTCTGTGGTGTAACTTGTTTTCTGTATATGATTCTAATAATTATGATCATTTTTATTGTCAAAATCGCTGAAACTCTTTTAGATTTATTACTGAATATTTGCAACACAAAAATCATACTTTTTTACTCGTACCTTGAACATGCTCTGAATATTTACAGAAAAAACATTTCACAAAACACACACACACACACACACACATATATAGCTAGGTCCGTGTGGTCGGGGGGTTATTGGGTGTAAAGTCTTGTTTGTTATGAATAAGTTCTTCTTAAGTTTGCATATGCTGGATTTATGTCCAAGTGTCTGTTGATGGCGTTCTCATTTGATAACCAGGATTCAGCCAGCTCTCTGGCACTTTTATTATTGGCTTTAAATTTTACTTGTACATCGTCTCAATTGAATGTATGTCCTGTTGATTTAGTATGTGTATAGATCAATGATAGTGAGTCCTTTCTTCTGACGGCGTTGCGGTGTTCCTGTATACGCGTTGCGATTCTTTTTGAAGTTTGTCCAATGTATACCGCTGAGCATGAACTGCATTGAATGCTGTAAGACTTAACTTACGAAGAACTTATTCATAATAAACAAGACTTTACACCCAATAACCCCCCGACCACACGGACCTAGCCACCCCTCCCCATCTCTCTTATGCAATACTTTTTGCATAATCAATTTATATAAAACAAATAATTTTAACAAAATAAAAATAAATTTTGATTACATTAGAATGACCAAGGCAATATATATGCCCATTATTGTATTAAATTCCATCAATCCATTATCCAACCTGCTAAATCCTAACTACAGGGTCTCGGGGGCCCGCTGGAGCCAATCCCAGCCAACACAGGGCGCAAGGCAGGAAACAAACCCTGGGCAGGGCGCCAGCCCACCGCAGCTGGAACATAACTTGCATTGAAATATGTGAAGGCCAGCATTTGTGGTTTTGCAACAGAAAAAAACAAACTAAAATTGTACTAATATTATGTAAAAAAAAGCCAGAACTAAATAAAATAAAAACAAAAATTTTAAACACAGAACTAAATAAAAATAATTGTTGACTTCACTGAAAACTAGAACAAAAAAAAAATGAATTTTATAAAATGAAAACTAAAACTACAATTAATATCAGAACTGAAATATGACTGGTCCATACATGTTGATGACCCCACAGTTAGGTTAGATAGACCTTTATTTGTCATGGCTTTTTACAGAAGCTCAATGAAACATCTCACTTGGCGGTCTTAGTCCAAGTCCTGTGCCAGTGAGGCGCTGTATAGTGTTTTGTGATTGGTTTGACTGAGCCCCCCAATCGCATTTCTTCACACACTTCTGCTCAATGATTCGTTGGCTGGTGTGTCCCAGAGAGGTTGTGCAGCATTGTTCATAATGGCCATCAGTTTTGAGTTTTGTCGTCATTCTCTTTCCTCCACCACCATCTCCGGCGGGTCCTTGTTAATCAGCCTGCTCGTTTGCTGGTGTCCTCTCTTTTGTGATGTTACTGGCTTGGCACACCACACACTGATTGATGGTAACAGGACATGAAAAGGGTGTCACTACCCACATTAAAGGAGCATAGGTTCCTAAGGAAGGAGAACCTGCTCTGACGTTACTCAGCCTGTCACTGATGTGGACCCCCAAGTACTGGTAGGAGTGCATCCACGTCCTGAATGGAGACCAGACATGGAGACTCTCTGGTGCTGTGAAAGTCAATCACCAGTTCTTTGGTTTTGCTGATGTTGAGTTGCAGAGAGTTCTCAAAGTTCTCCCCCTGACTCCAATCCCCCTTATCAGTGACCCTCTAATAAGTGCAGAATGGTCTTCGAGTGACCTGACCTGCTGTTACAGTTATGGTCTGAGGTGTACAGGGTGAATTGACAAGCAGGCGGGCCTGTTCCTTGTGGTGCTCACACAGTCCTTGAATCTCACAAACTGTGGTCAGGTGGTCCATCATCAGGACCCCACAGGCTCATCCACCTGCGTATCTCTGAGTGGACTTCTCAACAGGGATGGCTGGATGGTGTTGAAGGTGCTGAAGAAATCCAAAAAAACAGAATCCTCCCAGTGTGGCCAGCTTTGTCCAGTAGACCAATCATTGCATCGTCCACTCCAAGCTTTGTCTGATTGGCAAACTACAGTGGGCCCAGGTGGTCTTCCTTGAGAGGACCAGCCTCTCAAATGCCTTCATCATGTGAGACACAAGTGGTCTCTAAGTCATTAGGTTGATTACCTGATCCACCGATGCTAAATTTTTTTTTGATGTTCAAGGGTGGTCTGTCAGAAATGGTGGTGTGTAACACTGGGGCACCTCGGGGAACTGGCCTGCCCGGCCCCTTCTTGTTTGCCCTCTACACACCAGACTTCCAGTATAATACTAGATCTTGACATCCTAGGCTACAGTAATAATGGAGAGGAGTTAGAGTACTGGGGGCCGGTGGAGGACCACCTCAACATCACCAAGACATAAGAGTTGGTGGTAGGCTTCCAGCAAGTTAAGCAGCCCCTGAGCCCAGTCCTCATCCATGGGGAGGGCATGAAAGGGGAGAACTCCCTTGGGGTCCATTATGATGGCACAATATTAGAAGGTCCAGAGAAGACCCCACTTCCTAACAAGACTCTGGTCTCTTGATGTGTGCAGCAAACTGCTGGAAATGTTTGATTGGTCAATTGTAGCCAGTGTGTTTGATCTAAGCGGTGGTCTCTTGGGGACACAGGTTATGTTCGGGTGAAGCAGAACGCCTGAGCGGACTTGTCCCCCCAAGCAAGGGGGTGTCACGTCATTTCTCTTGTTCAGTTACAGCCCCGAGATGAATCTGTACCAGTACCAGCAGGAAGTGATCCAGCCAGCGCTGGAGGGCAGGAACATCATCATCTGGCTACCAACGGGCGGAGGGAAGACGAGGGCCGCCGTCTATGTGGCGAAGCATCACTTGGAGACGAAACCGCAGGCCAAGGTGGCTGTGCTGGTCAACAAGGTGCGTCCACCATTCATGTCATTCTATCACGGGCAACGTCCTCGGTGAAGTCTCCCTGCTCAATCACTCCTCTCTGTACCCCGACCCCCGTTAGGTCCACCTGGTCGACCAGCACTACAACAAAGAGTTCAGCCCATTCCTCGCCAAGAACTACCGTATCGCCCACGTAAGCGGGGACAGCGAGGAGAAGGAGTTCTTTGCTAAGGTCGTGCAGGACAGCGACATCATCATCTGCACGGCACAGATCCTTGAGAATGCCCTCAAGAACCCCGATGAGATGAAGCATGTGGAGCTCACAGGTGAGCCAAGGATTCCCATCTTGGGTTTGAGGAGCGGGCATTTTATGTGTCAGGGAGGTGCTTGAGGCAGCCCACCCGGTCATCACACTTCCTGTTGGTGCCAATCACAGAGCCAGTCCTGGCCTGGCAATTGTGCAGTAGGCACTGCTGCTTGGCATCAATTGGACACCCTGCCACCCTAACAACATGCAGCAACTTGGGGATTACCTCATCTAAGGGATTTCCTCTGTCCCCCATTTGGCTGCCCACCTCACTGTGTGCCCATCTAACAGGATGTTAGTCTGTAGAGATTCCTGGGTAGTCAAATTAGGCCATCGGTGGTGAGGACATAGTGATGAGGGTCTCACTGTTTCCCACAGACTTCACGCTGCTCATCATCGACGAGTGCCACCACACCCACAAGGACGCCGTCTACAACAAGATCATGGAGCGCTACGTGGAGATGAAGCTGCAGCCCGGCGGGCCCCTGGTGCCCCTCCCACAAGTGCTGGGTCTCACCGCATCCCCGGGGACTGGCGGCGCCAAGAACGCTAAAGGTGCCAAGGAGCACATCCTACAGGTGGGCAGCCTACTGATCGTGGGTTATGGGAGAACTATTAGAATGCCATGCTTGTTGGACCCACTTTGAGGTTTGGTGGTGCTTCCCCCCCCCCCCCAATGTCTAAACCTTAAAAGGGGTCTCTATCCCCTGCCTTTACTTTCGTGCCAAGGGAGTACCACCCAAAAACATCACAAAGATCTTTTGTGATCCAGTTAAACTGTGCTAATATGTTAAGGGTATTGTAATGCCATGTGTGAAGGCTTCATTCTCACCAAGTGTAAGTTTTTAAATTTTTCAGAACAAAAGACACAGAGAATGTTGATAGGGGGTCTGGTTAAGGGGGTATGAGGTTAGCATTCCTACTGTTTGCCAATGATATTCAGCAAATCAATGATCTGAGTGACTCGGCTGGGGTAGAGGTCACCTGCAGTGCCCTCTGGAGACTGGCATAAAGGTCGCCTCCACTAAACTTGAATTTGTGTCTACCAAAAGGAGTCAGTTTGTGCCCTTCAGACACAGTGCCTCCTTGTGGAGGAGTTCAGGAATCGTAGAAAACTGACAGCTAAATTAGAGCTGTGTCTTGGCTCTGGATATAGAACCACAAAGATGCCATCTCCTGGCATAAGAGAGCTAAAAAGCAGATTGGATGATGCCAATGTTAGCTACTTGGCATTATAAATTAAGCTTATGGAAAATCCATTAATGGTACGGAGCTGTCTACTGTCGGAGGAATGTTTAGAAGGGGCACAGTTGCGATTTATCTTTGCCATGTGTTGCAGATCTGTGCCAACCTTGATGCCTGGGCAATAATGTCCGTCAATGAGTATTCTGAGGAGCTGGAGCAGAAGGTCCCGAAGCCAAGAAAGCAGTTAGACATCCCTAAAGACAGACCCGAGGTACGTACTTTCAACAGTTGTTACATGCCAATGCCCCACCATGGCACCACATCACACCTGCTACTTGGTGCCCCGGTCCCTTTTATTATTGGGTTCTTACCAGTTTTGTCTCCTGCACACTCACTGGTTCAGCTGTTCAAGAATGGCACCCCCATGTGGCCAGCCTGGGCAACTGTACCCTCTACAACTTTGCTGATTCTTTTGTTGTGTGTGTGGCATCTGCACAGGACCCCTTTGGAGAGAAGGTTAAGAAGATGATGCGAGCAATTCATGACTTCATGGACTTCGAAGACATCTCTCAAAACTTCGGGACCCAGGACTACGAGCAGGCAGTTGTTCTACTGGAGAAGGAAGGTGAGCACCTAAACGTTTACTAAACGGGTTTCTGTAGGATCCGGACAGTGCGAGTGCCAGGTGCCATGGGGTTTCTGAACTGGCCTGCCCCCTTCCTATACCATGTCTTTTACTACCATCTGCCCTTAGAGCAGTTCTGTGCAGCCAGAAGTGCCACCCACGAGGCACCTGATTGGAGGGATTTGTTTCCCCCAGCAAGGTGGAGTCAGTACTCTCTCTTGCTCAGGGGGCGGGGTTGGCTCTTTAATTATGCAAATGAGTTGCTGCCACTGCCATCTCCAGGTAAACCCATTTTGTCCCAGCCTGCTTTTGTCACCTACTGCAACTCCTTCATTAGCAGGCAGGAGGGTCACCAATGATCAGGGTTACCTGGTGGTCTGCAGCCAACTTTTATTATGATGTTCAAATCCCCCTTCCTTTTTCAGGAACCATTGATTGTAACCGCCGGGTACGCCACTGTGCCCTTTACCTCCGCAAGTACAACGACGCGCTGCTCATCAACGACGCGGTGCGCATGATCGATGCCTTCAACTTTCTGGACAACTTCCACAGTGTGGAGCGTGCGAGGCATCGGGACCTCGACCAGACTGACCACTTCCTGTTGGAGCTCTTTGAAGGTGAGCACCCCCTACAGGACAGGCGCTTTTATTCTTCTGCCCCAGCCTGTTCAACCTCTTAATGTCCACCATCTGAGCCCTCAAGGCGACTTTGCCGTGTTCTCATACTCGCCAGTGGGCTTTCACACCTTTTCGTGTTTCTGCAGACAAGAAAAGCAAATTGAGGACAGTGGCGAACACCCCAGAATATGAAAACCCCAAACTAAACAAACTGGAAAAAACCCTGCTGGAGCAATTTCAGAACTCCACCAAGTCCCGTGGCATCCTGTTTACCAAGACCCGCAGGAGCGCCCATTCCCTCAACGAGTGGGTGAAAACTAACAGGCTGCTGCAAGGCGCGGGGATCAAAGCCTCCATCTTGACCGGAGCTGGCATCAGCAACCAGGCACCTCACATGACCCAGGTAATGAACCTACCATACTTATAGCGCCCCCTAGGGGTTGGTGTCATTTGACATAAAGTTGAGTTTCAGCAGGAAGAGTAACTGAGTAACAACACTTGTTGTATAACTGCCTTATAATTGGTCCTGCACTGCCCCCTGGTGGTCATTCTGCTTAGTGCTTGGGCTAGTAAATTCAGTTTCAGCAGGAACACCCTAAACTGAGCGATCATCACTCGCTATGCCAGCCATGTGATGCAGGTAATGGACGTGAGGGCAGCTAGCCATGTATTCACCCTACATGCAGCACCCCCTAGAGGCCATTGTAATTGGGGTGACTCTAAACCCTACTTTTCTCATGACTTGGAGCAGCGAGCAACACCCAGCCCTATTTGCTGACCTCCTGCTTTAGTGACAACACATAATGTCAGACAGTCATTTGCAAACTCACTTAGCACTGAAGAAGGTTGTGGGGGTCTTCTGCAGCCTATTCCAACTAGCTATCTAGCCAGCTAGATTTAGGATCGCCAATTCACCTAACCTAACCTAAGACACAGGGAGAACATGCAAACTCCACATTGGACGGCTCTGGGACGTGAACCCGTGCTACCACCATGCCACCCACCACATAATGTCCATCCATCCATTATCCAACCCGCTATATCCTAACTACAGGGTCACGGGGGTCTGTCAGAGTCAATCCCAGCTAACATAGGGCGCAAGGCAGGAAACAAACCCCGGGCAGGGTGCCAGCCCACCGCAGCACACACACACACACACACACACACACCAAGCACACACTAGGGACAATTTAGGATCGCCAAAGCCACTAACCTGCATGTCTTTGGACTGTGGGAGGAAACCGGAGCACCCGGAGGAAACCCACGCAGACACGGGAAGAACATGCAAACTCCACGCAGGAAGCGAACCCAGGCCTCCTTACTGCGAGGCAGCAGCGCTCCCACTGTGCCACCCCTACCACATAATGTGAGCTCTGGTATTATGACATGCAGCACTCTCTGGTGGCAGCCTTCAGTAACTAAACTGTCCATATAATGAAGGTAATGGATATGCCTGCTAGCAAATTTATAACCCCACACGCAGCGCCCCCAAGAGGCCATTCTGACTGGGTCTTTATCAGTAGCCTTCCATTTAGCTGACTTACAGCAGCAAGCAGAGCCCCCTGGAGGCCATTCAACTAAATTACAACACATGAAGTATAGTGAGAAAATGGCTTCATAATTTCACCTGCAGCGCCTTCTTGACGCTGTCCTAAAACGGGCAGCACCCCCTGGTGGTCATTCTGCTCAATGCCAGCAATACTAACATAACATATACAGTAATGTAAATAAGTTATTATTTGTATTTCATTATTTGCCAGATGCCTTTCTCCAAGGTGACTTAGGTGACATACAATTGGTGACATTTCTTTAGTTTTCTTTGCCCTGTTGGAGCACAGGCAGGTGAAGTGTCTTCCTCAGGGTCACACAGTGTCTTTCAGCAGCAGAATTTGAATCCACAACCTCAGGGTTTGATGTAAAAGTCCTAAGCATTACGCCACACTGCCTGCCAGCAGTTCTGAAATTTCACACACAGCGCCCTCCATGGGCAGGCTTCAGTAACTAGACCACTCATATGATGCAGGTCAGAGACTAAGGGTCAACGAGCCACTTTGTACCCTCCACATGCAGCACCCCCTGGATTTTTGTATCAATGACCAGATCTCATCAGACAGCAAACAGCCCTTTGAATCCCCTAAGTAGCACCCCCTGCTGGTTTTTCCGATTAAAGTTTACCTTACTAAGAAAAGGCAGAATGGAGAATTAGTGCTGGGTTTCTTAGGTTTGCGCCCCCTGCTGGTCATTCTGATTAGCGTTCACTTAATTAATGCCTTGAATAGCAGACAAAGACAACAAACCAGTCTGTGAGTGTGCATGTGAGCTCCATCTAGTGGCTGGCTGCAGTAACAGGTTATTCACATTCTGCAGTCAACATACACTGGTGGGTAGCTTCATAACTCGCATGCAGTGTCCCTTGGAGGACATTTTAACTGGGGTCCACATCAGAAACTTTATATTCATTAAGTAGGGCCCCCTGGAGGTCACTCTGACTACATATAGCTCCAGTATGAGCAAACCACGTGGTAACCTCATGTGTAGCGCCTTCCACAGCCTATTCGGTCCAGAGTTGGATATCGGCAGCCTGGCCGGCCATATGACACAGCTGGCGGCTTTATGAACCCCCACACACAGAGCACTCCTCTGGAGGTCACTCTGGCAGAGATCTGCTCCACTAATTGGACATTTAGTGACTAGACAGATGACACAGCAGGCAGCTTTGTGCTTTCACCTGCAGCGCCTCCTCGAGGTGGACCTAACCTGTGTAAGCAGGCCCCTCATTTGATGCACAGGACAGCTGACTGTTTCATAACTTTACATACAACACCCCTGCCTCATTACAGTTGCCACCTGGGTGCCGTTAGTTTCATTGCTGAGTTCTTAATGTCCAGCCTAATGCCCATTCTCTTCTGTCTCCTGTTCAGTCTCAGCAGGAGGAAGTCATTCGAAGATTCCGCACTGGCGATCTGAACCTTCTGATTTCAACGAGTGTCGCCGAGGAGGGTCTGGACATCCCAGAATGCAATCTGGTCGTTCGGTACGGACTCCTCACCAATGAGATCGCCATGAAGCAGGTGAGGGTGACAGAGTGACATTCGCCCCAAGTGTGTCCTCCAGAGCGCCCCCTCTGAGCCCATCTTTCCTGTTCAATAGGCCAAGGGTCGCGCCCGCGCAGAGGACAGCGTCTACTCCGTGGTGGCCAACCGGAACGGGCGCGAGCTGCAGCGCGAGCACACCAACGAGTACCTGGACAAACTGACCGAGGAGGTGGTGGCCGAGATCCAGGGCATGTCCCCGCGGGACTACCGCCTGGAGGTGAGCTGAGCTGCGGTCGCGGGGTGGCGCTGCTGCGCTGGCAGAAGGGGACCTTAACGACACCCTCTCTCTTGTCCCTCTACAGATTTTGGAACTACAGAAGAAAGCCATCATGAAGCGCAGGCTGACCGAGGAGAAAGCGGCGGCAAAGAGGAACACGCACCACCCGGAGGTCGTCAGGCTCTACTGCAGGCGCTGCTCAAATGCGGTGTGCCACGGCAGCGACATGCGGGTGATCGAGGGCTCGCTGCACGTCAACATCAATCCGGACTTTGAGTGAGTGGACCCTGCAGGCGCGAGGCGCTTTGAACGATGGGCTGCACCGCTAGTAGGGTCCCGATTGGCGACGGCTGACGTCCACAATGTCGTCTTTATTTTAGGATTTACTTCACCCTGGGCGCGAAAATCACCCTGGAAAAGAAGTTCGAGGACTGGGAGCCGGGCTGTTCCATCAGCTGCAGCGCCTGCGGCCAGGTGAGCCACGCACGATCTCCGCCGGTCCGTGAATGATGGGTGGGCGGCGTCGCCAGGCAGGCACTCAGTTATCCCAGTAATACAATCGGCAGTCAATGGTTTTTCCTTATCGTATATTAAAATAATGGAATTCCTAGTAGACCCCCACGGTAATTAGGGTTTGTGGGGGGAGTCCCGTCACTACTCACCTGTGGCTGAGCGCTGATGGAATATGGGAAAGGCGCTATATAAATAAAGTGTATTATTATTGTTATTCTGCGGTGGGCTGGCGCCCTGTGTTGGCTGGGATTGGCTCCAGCAGACCCCCGTGACCCTGTAGTTAGGGTATAGCGGGTTGGATAATGGATGTATTATTATTATTCTGCGACAGAACCGCTATGAAGCTTGTAATTGGAAATGTATACAGCCCACGTGACACTGCACACTTCTGCTTGGAGGGGACGTCAGGTATGACGACCGCTGGGCTTGTCACTGGATCCTGTCAATTTACACTACGGTATTTGAAATCACTAGTGGATGTCAAATTACACGACTCTATAACGACTTCCCAGCACACTTTCACACTTCCAAAGCATGAACTCGCCCTCCCCACCACCCCACCGATTCTATTCTCCCTGATAACCAATAACGTGCTGCCTGCGCTGTATGAAGGATTTCTAGGTTCAGGTGATTAATATCGGTAAGCCCCCCTCATCCATTACACCCCACCCCTGATACTTTTCTCGATTATATACATGATTAATATCGGTAAGCCCCCCTGACCCTTCTGTCTATCATATCTGACATAACATCGATCAGGGGCTATGCCATGTATATAAGACATGCGCAGAACTCCGGGGGAGACCCCCTGCTCTTTGATTTTATCTACACGTATGACGTGCACGAAAATTCAAAGGGGGGCCCTTCAGTTTTTATATCTGTGAGAAAAGGGCTAAGACCCTGATAACCTGCAAATCCTAGAAACCACCCCCTGGCTGAACCCTCCCTTCTATAAGACCCTGAGCTAGATTGGGGGTGGGGGGGTCCAATCCTTGTAATAGTCCAGAATAAGGGTAAATAAACTTTTTTGGTGACTCGTCATCACACAGATGGGGGACCAGAACACTGGATGCTGCTGGGGCAAAGACCAAATATGGGTGAAGAGGCGTAAAAGTGGGTGACTAGGAAATGGGGGTAGTGATACAGAAGTGGGCATCTGCTGGTATACAACTGAGGGGCATGGGGGACGGGGCACAGCAATATTGTGGGGGGTTAAAACTACAAATTCATGATTAGGAGTGCAGAGAATGGGCTACACCAACATGGGGGTCCAGGGAGTCGAGGACTGAGAGGAAGGCAAGTGTCATAGAACTGGCACATCAGGGATATTTGGGGGGCATCTGCTGATGTGTAAATGATGGGCGACTGGTGCAGTGACGTGAGTGCAAATGTCCAAATGGGAGCTGAGAGACCATGCAGATGGGATACCATCATGTGGGGGGGGGGTTGAGACCAGCAGCCGGGCTTCACCGGGG
>JANRMT010062850.1:23785480-23866889 GCA_026402145.1 Polypterus bichir lapradei | reverse complement strand
CCCCCCCCCCCCACCCCCCACCAGGTGTGACGCCTCATCCCTCGTGTGTCTGAGCTTTGAAAGCAGGAGCGCTCGGCGTGTCGCCATTCTGCCTTGCACGGCGAGATCACCCGGCTGTTTTGGATGTGTCAGCGATTTCATTTTTCTAAATTAGCAGTTTGTGCCGCTAAGTCAGCCACAAAAAACGATGTGATGGCAGGCTAGGCTTTGTTCGTTTGTGTTTGACGGGACTCGCGTTGTAACACTGCGTCCATTGGCTCCAACAGGTAAGTCATACGATGTCTGATAACCCAGCCGTCCGGACCACCAAAAATAATGTGTAAGTATCGGGACACTTGAGTCTGGCCAGATCAGGCACCCAAATGATAAGACAAAGGCTTAGGAAGGGCATAAAGTTCAGATGTCCATCAGCTGGCCTCTCCGATCTCGCCGGGTCAGACGTCTGTTTGGTTTCCTGACTGCTCACCACCACCCATATTAGAAAATCAGAAACCCAAGACGTCTGACATTCAGGCCTCCCACGTCTTACAGAGTCAGGCACAGGTGTGGGAGCAGATCTCCTCCTTCACATCCAGTCAGACTTCAGTTTGGTGTCACTGCTGTCCTTCCACCCGTACCAGAAATCAGGAACCTAAGAAGTTCAAAACTCAGCCCACCGACGTCTTACAGAGTCGGGCTCCTGTGTGGGAGCAGATCTCTTGTGTGTTTTCATAGACTCCTAGGTTGTAGATCTCACCATTCACATCCAATCAGACTTCAGTATGATGTCACTGCTGCCCTCCACCCATAAAGGAAATCCTAAAAATAAGAAGTTTGACATTCAGGCCCCTCACGTCTTATAGAGTTGGGCTCCTATGTGCTTACAGGGTCCGACTCCTAGATTGTAGATCTGCCTGCCTTCCCATTCACATCCAGACAGACTTCAGTGTGATGTCACTGCTGCCCTCCATCCATACTGGAAATCAGAAAATTAGAAGTTAAAATTCAGGCCTTTCACTTCTTAAAGAGTCGGGCTCCAGTGTGGTAGCAGATCTCCTGTGTGTTTCCATAGTCAGACTCCTAGGCAGCAGATCTCCTCATTCACATCCGGTCACACTTCAGTTTGGGGTCACTGCTGCCCTTCACCTTTACCAGAAGACTAAGAAGTTCAAAATTCGGGCCCCCCGCGTCTTACAGAGTCAGGCTCCTGTGTGGGAGCAGATCTCCTGTGTGCTTACAGTATCAGACATCTAGGTGGTAGATCTGCTGGCCTCCTCGTTCACATCCAGTCAGACTTCAGTGTGATGTCACTGCTGCCCTCCACCCATATGGGAAATCAGAAAATTAGAAGTTAAAATTCAGGCCTCTCCCGTCTTACAGAGTCGGGCTCCTGTGTGGGAGCAGACCTCCTATGTGCTTGCAGGGTCCGACTCCTAGATAGCAGATCTGCTGGCCTCCCGTTTCACACCCACATAGACTTCTTTTAGGTGTCACAGATGCCTTTCCACCCACAATTAAAAAATGAGGAACCTAGAAAAGTTGACAAATTCAGGCCTTTGGGAGTCGATCAGCAGATCTCTGAATTATTGAGCGTTAGAAGGACCTGCACACTCCTCTGTCCTCATGGAACTGCAGCTCTAGGGAGTCTCCCAGAGAATAAGGAATGGGACCTTTAGTGGGTACATCTGCAGGCCTCTTCCATCTCACAGAGTCGGGC
The DNA here is from genome assembly GCA_026402145.1 of Polypterus bichir lapradei. Taxonomy (NCBI): domain Eukaryota; kingdom Metazoa; phylum Chordata; class Cladistia; order Polypteriformes; family Polypteridae; genus Polypterus; species Polypterus bichir. Next base: position 23,865,193 of record JANRMT010062850.1, on the reverse strand, counting down.
TCCAAGATGGTAGATCTGCTGGCCTCCCCATTCACACCCACAAAGACTTCTGTTTGTTGCCACTTAGGCCCGCTACCTATAAGGAATCTGCAATGTTCAAAGTTCAAATTTCAGGTCAGACATCAGAACCCCTGCATGCTTACTGAGTTGCACTCCAAGACGGTCACCACCATTCACACCTAATCAGACCTCTAGGGAATCAAACAACCCATGAACTTCAAAATTCGGACCTGCTGCTTCTTACAGAGTCAGGCCTCTGAGAGTCGAGCAAGTGGACATCTTAGGCCATCAGACGGCCCAGAGAGCCACCTGCACACTCCTCTATCCTCATTGAACTGGAGTCAAATGGTCAGACCCCTAGGGCACGAAGAATCAGCAGGCCTCTCATGCCTTACAGTGTCAGACTTCTAGATCATCGGCCTTCTCAGTTCTCACCGACTTGTCTAACTTGTCACACCCTGCCATCGCTAGTCGTGTAACGTGACATCATCAGGTGACAAGATCAGGTGTGACAACCCCTCCGACCAGAAGTTGTGTAATGTGCCTTCAGCTTACCCGCCTGCGTCTGCTCACGATTCTTAAATGTAGTCTCAGACCCCATAACCCCGGTGTTAACGCTGCGACGCCTCCGCTCCCCACTGCCGTGTCACGAACACCCGGAGGACACACAGCAGTCTGCTGGCTCACATTTCTGTTGGTTTGGAAGGCTCTCCATAGAACTGAAACTTCCCATTCGTAGATTGTCGCCGATGATGGCAGCTGCACACTGTGGTCTGCCCGCCTCTTCACTGTGCCCAGCCTGGGCACCCAGTGGGCTCGCTGGTTTTCCTGTGTTGTGTAATTTGAGTGGCTGCACTCCCGTCCGACTCTGCCACACGACTCCTGCTCTGTTTCTTTGTTTGTTTGCTTGTTTTCTTTTATTGGGATGGGGGGGGAGGGGTGGTGCTTTTTGTTGCCCCCTATGGCGTGTTACAGAGCAAACCTCTAATTTGCTTGGTTATATATAGAGTTTGAAACACTAACTTCCTGCAACAGAAATGGGAAAAATACATCTTTGTCATTTTGTTCCAGACCGCTGGCAAGCAAGAGCAGCCGACACACGTCGCCAGATATATCGCTGAACAGAGGGGCATGAAAAATAACGTGTGGCAGTTCTCTGGGATGGCTGTCGGCAGTGGCGGGGGCGAGGCGGAGGGGCCGCTCGGTGTTTGTGACTGAAGAGATTGAGAGTCCTGTGGAGGCACGTCGGGGCAGGGAGGGGACGGCACTGGGGGGCCATTGCTCGGTTAGGTACTGGCGGGTTTATAGAGCTGGGCAAAGGGGAAATCGGACTGAGACAGAGGCACAGCGGGCAAGCGATCTTCACTTAACTGAGCACCACCTTCAATAATCTGTGCTGTCAGAAGAGAAATCTGAGAATGACGGAATAGAGCCGGACAGGTAGACATGGAGTGCGCTATACGGTGTGATCGATAGAGAGAGAGATAAATAAATAGATAGATATAAAAGGCACAATATAATAGATAGATAGAATGAAAGGCACTATATAATAGATAGATAGATAAGAAAGACACAATATAATAGATAGATAGATAGATAGATAGATATGCACTGTATAATAGATAGATAGAATGAAAGGCACTATATAATAGATAGATAGATAGAATGAAAGGCACAATATAATAGATAGATAGAATGAAAGGCACTATATAATAGATAGATAGATAGAATGAAAGGCACTATATAATAGATAGATAGATAAGAAAGACACAATATAATAGATAGATGGATAGATAGATATGCACTGTATAATAGATAGGTAGATAGATATGAAAGGCATAATATAATAGATAGATAGATAGATAGAATGAAAGGCACAATATAATAGATACAGTAGATAGATAGATATGAAAGACACAATATAATAGATAGATAGATGGATAGATAGAATGAAAGGCACTATATAATAGATAGATAGATAGATATGAAAGACACAATATAATAGATAGATAGATGGATAGATAGAATGAAAGGCACTATATAATAAATAGATAGATAAGAAAGGCACAATATAATAGATAGATAGATAGAATGAAAGGCACTATATAATAGATAGATAGATATGTGAAAGGCACAATATAATAGATAGATAGATAGATAAATATGAAAGACACTATATAATAGATAGATATGAAAGACACGATAGATAGATGGATAGATAGATATGCACTATATAATAGATAGATAGATAGATAGATAGATATGAAAGGCACAATATAATAGATAGATAGATGGATAGATAGATATGAAAGGCACACTATAATAGATAGATATGAAAGGCACAATATGATAGATAGATATGAAGTGTGCTATAAAGTACGACAACTAGATAGTTAGATATGAAGTTAGCTATGCAGACAGACGAAAAGTGTGACACACAATATAATAGTTGGATACAGAGTGCACTATAAATTACAATAGGTAGATAAGAAGTGTGCAATACAGTAAAATAGATATGAAGTGTGCTATACAATATAACATATAAGTATATATTTAGTGTGCCATACAGTATAATATAGAATTAGATATAAAGTGTGCAATACATTATAACATATAGTTAGATATTTAGTGTGCTATATATTATAATATATAATTAGATATCGAGTGTGTTATACATTATAACATATACATATCTGTATCAAACTATGGTTAACACGGTGCAACACTCTAGTGCCATTATAATACAGTATATAGTTAGATGTTTAGTGTGCTATACAGTGTAGTAGATGGATAGCATTTTATTTGTTACCAGGGGGAAATTTTGCTTTTTATAGAAAATAAATAAATGAATAATAATAATCACCATCCCCCATCACACACACCAGAATGACTAAAACGAAAGACGAAGATGAAGAAGAAGAAGACAAAGACACTTCATTTATATTTCACTTTTCAAGACACTCAGAATGCTTTACATGTGGGGGGCACTTCAACCCCCACCAATGCGCAGCGCCCACCTGGAGGACACAACAGCAGCCATTTTGCAGCAGTACGCTCACGGCACATTAGCTGTTAGGTGGTCTACCGATGCTAAAGACAGTCAGCCCGTTAGGGACATGGGATGTGTAGGAGACCTGAATGACCAGGCTGGACATTGGGATCCATCCTACTCTTTACAAATGATGTCCAGGTACCATCTGGGAAAAGTTTGGGTTGCCGCTGGAAGGGGTCTTGTGGTCTGTGTGGGGTCTGTAATGGTGTGGCTTAATGTGGAGTGAAACACGAATGATGTGACATAGGAGGGGACGGTGGAGGTCGATTACGGTGGAGCAGTATGGAGGTTAAACAGGATGGGCAGAGTGGTAAGAGGGGGTAGTATAGTGTGGGTGAAGCTGTATTATAATTCATGAGGTGTTGGCAGCCTATTTGAGATAAGGGGGCACGATGCGTGTGGAGCATGAAGTGGGCAGTGCTGTTTAAAGAGGTGGTTCCCCAGTATGTTTTGCCCCTTGCTGTGCGTTTCTTGCCTCGCCTATCAATCCTCTTGTTGAGCAGCCAATTTGATTTTTCTGGATTGCTTGTCAGGTGTTTTTTGAGAGCTCACACAAATTTATTTCTTTAGCCACTTTCCCTTTTCACGCTGCTGGAAAACAGGCAGCCTAACCCTGTGGGATTAAAAAAAGTATTTGGGCTGGGGGTCTACAGGAGCATGTGCTGCCTTGCTGTTCTGTCTGGCAGCAGCACACTGCCAAGGCTAGAGAGGCAGATCTGATGGAGTTCACAGAAATGGAAAGAGACCTGTCAGCGTGGCACCCATGTCTGACACCAAAATGGTGGAGGTGACAATCCTTCAGCTCATGCCCCGCATTCCTCTGAGTTCATATGAAATGATGAGGATCCTTCTGTGAGCTCAGCCTTCGGGAATATCAAACGGCGTTTGACGGTGCAGCTCCAAAGGCCACAGGCGTTCCTCTTTGGGGAATATTTATAGCGCCTGAGCAGCACTGCTACTTATGTGCTCAAATGTATCACTTATGTCCCCGGCCCTGATGAGCCTCAGCAGTCTTCTCATATTCATAAATTTGTGACAAAGCACCTGCCAGCAGGCCAGCATGACCATGGACTGACCGGTCTGACAACTGCAGGATGAATGACGGGCCAAGAAAATGGCTGGGATCAGCGCTGAGCTGTGATTGGATAGAATGGCTGTCAGTCATGAGTGTAGAAAAGACATTGGATAAAGTGGCTGTCAGTGCAATTGGTAATCGGGGTCTGTTAGCTTTCACTGTGCCCTTAATGTTTAATTGTTATTGTATATGGTGGCCTTCATTTCAATTTGCAATCAATATGTATAAACTAATTTATATAGTGCCTCGCACTTCAATTAGTAACCAATGTTGAATTGTCATTATATAGTGCCTTTCATTTCAGTCTGAAATCAATGCTTTTTATTTGATATTGTGTCTTTCATTTCATTCCGGGGGCGGCACGGTGGTGCAGTGGGTAGCACTGCCGCCTCGCAGTTAGGAGATCTGGGTTTGCTTCCCGGGTCCTCCGTTTGTGGAGTTTGCATGTTCTCCCCGTGTCTGAGTGGGTTTCCTCCCACAGTCCAAAGACATGCAGGTTAGGTGCATTGGTGATCCTAAACTGTCCCTGGTGTGTGCCCTGCAGTGGGCTGGCGCCCTGCCCGGGGTTTGTTTCCTGCCTTGCACCCTGTGTTGGCTGGGATTGGCTCCAGCAGACCCCGTGACCCTGTAGTTAGGATATAGTAGGTTGGATACTGGATGGATGGATTTCATTCCATATTCAATATTTCTTCATTTATATAGTGCTCTTCATTTTAATTCATGAAGAGTGTTTGATTGCTATCGTATATAGTGTCTTTCATTTAAATTATTAATCAATGTTGAACTGTTATTTTATATTCTGCTCTTCATTTCAGTCAATTATCAGTTTTTAATTGCCATTTGATATAATGCCCTTCATTTTATTTGGTAATCAATTTTTGTTACTTCATATAGTGCCTTTCATTTCAGTCAGTAATCTTCATTTAATTATTATTGTATATAGCGCCTTTCATTTTTAATTACTAATCACTATTGAATTGTTGGTTTATATACTGTAGTATTTTTACTTTAATTAGTAATTGGAATTAAGTGTTTATTCTGTATAGTGCCCTTCATTTCAATCCACTATTAGTGCTTAATTATTATTTTATACATTGCCCTTCATTTCAGTCAGTAATCTTAATGTAATTATTGAATATAGCGCCTTTCATTTTTAATTACTAATCACTATTGAATTGTTGGTTTATATAGTATTTTCATGTTAATTATTAGTCAGTGTTAAGTGTTTATTCTGTATAGTGCCCTTCATTTCAATCCACTATTAGTTCTTTATTGTTGTTTTATATAGTGCCTTTCATTTTGTTCATAGTTTTTATTGTTTATAACGTCTTTCATTTGATTTGGTGAGCAAAGGCTTAATTGCTGTTTTATATAGTGCCTTTCATTTTAAACATCCTCCTCATGTTTCTCACAAACCAAGTAAAGCTGGCTGCCTTTGTTTAATGGCCGGTACAGTATATAGCGCCCTGCACAGAGCCCTTCACGTTGTTCCGGTGTCTTCCCTGAGAGTTTGTTCTGAGCAGATGACCCCATTAGGGGGCCTACAACAATGCACTCTTCTTCAGACAGATCAGGGTGGTCTGTAGTGTCTGCTTGGGTGGGATGCCCCTTGAGATGATAGAAATGAGTTACATTAGAGGCACCTGCCATGTAGCCGTAACACTTGGGGGTGTGCCCTGTCACCCTGTGCCCAAAGGCCCTTTAGTGAATCCTCAGAAGAGTTCTAAGTCAGCACTTCATGCCCCGGTGTGTGTTCAAAGATGAAGGAGGAGGGGAGTTGGTTAAGTACAATATTTAATATGGACCTCTGATGTTGGTGCAATGCATTTGGTAAGGGCAGCCATTACACCCATCGGAGCTGGCAGAGATCCCACCGCTGCCCCTCATTGTCACACTAAGACAGTGTCAGATGTCACCTGTGTTCTCACACTGTAGTTACATTCTGGTGTGGCACTCATGTAAGGCACTTATGGAATAGAGCTGGTCATAAAGATGCTCTGTGAACTTATAGCAGTGACCATAAAGGTGCTATATGAACTTTTAGGGGCGGCCATAAAGGTGCTACACAAAATTAAGTCAGGTGGGCTGAAACAGCCAGAGCTGATTCTGTGTTAACTGGGCCAGTTGTGGTTGCTTTGACAAGCATATCATATATAGCGGGATCTATTTGTCATCCATGGGGGGTCCTAAACCAGTTAAAAACAACAAACTAACAGTTCATAGCTACGTGATAAAGGCACTATATAAAATAATAATATAGAAATAATACAGAAATTGCATTTTGTAGTGTTGGGGACAAGGGTGTCTTGCGGTCTCCTTTATGAGACAAACGTGGAGCCCCCCTTAGTCCTCCACACATGTACAGTCCACCAATATGGATAGTCCGGAAAATTGTACGGAAAATATAAAAGCCTCCACACACCGACATGCAGTGGCTGTCAGTGTTATAAAATCATCTGGATGTGTGTGTGTTTTTGTAGAGGGGGGTCTGAGGGGTCTTATAAAAAGTGCAGTGACAAACACGTGGCCCATCATATCATCCCCCCGCCAGGCCTGTCTCTGAGACGTCCGGTCTGCCCCCGAGCTCAGGCCCTTCACTCCTGTGCACTTTTGATGCCTGAGGACCACTGAGACCTCCCTAATCTCAATCCATCATTCGAGTGTTTAAAGGCTCTGAAGCCCGTCCAGCTCTGGCACTGCTGCCAAATTTGCTCTCAGGGTTTTAGTGTCCATTGACAGACTTTCAAGAGCTGACCTCTTTAAAAATGAATAAAAAAAAAAAAAAGAAGTGCTGGCAAAGTTGAGTGACTCCTGTCCGGGCAGATGAGTTGGCATTGCTGCACTTTACTGTTGAGGCTCGATTTCCTGAAGTCATGTTAACAGTGCTGTCCTCAGTGAGACCACCTTGGGGTCAGGGGGATGACCGCTGCTTCAGTGCTGCTTCGCACAACTTGTTTTAACTTGTGAATCATGTCCTCTGTTAACTTGTATTGTCCTTCTGTTACAGCAGTTTAGAGTCTTTGAATAACACAGTTAAGGCTTAAACAACCACATCTGAGAAAGAGCAACAGGACAGAGGAGGGCATGGCAGGGCACAACAGGGCAGGGCAGGACCTTTATGGAGCTATGGAGAAGACATCATGAGCCTTGGAATGGCAATGGTGTCTTTAAAGGATACCACATGACTTGTGCTCACCTTGTGTTTTATGTATCTATCTATTATATAGTGTCTTTCACATCTATCAATCTATCTATCAAGTGTCTTTCACTCCTATTTATCATTCTTATTTTATTTAGAGCACTTCATATCCATGTGTCATTCTTATTTATATGGCCCATCACCCACTAAGCTCAGGTTACTTATGGGGGTGATGTGATTGTCAGTATTGAAGGACTGGAGCGCGACAGGAGGCTACTGATGTAAGGCCTCTTCCATTATATAGTGCCTTTAATTATCTACATATCATGCCTATTGTTAAAAGTATTTTCAGTTCTATCGTTGTAATTCTATATAGTGCCGTTTAGCTATCTATTACGTTATTTTTTTCTGTCCATTTACCAGTTGAATTTGATGTTATGCCCTTCGTGTCTGTCAGGGATGGTGGCTCAAGCCAGTGAGGTGTCACAGCTCAGAGTTGCCCGCAGCCTGCGAACCTGCGACCTCCAGGCTGCAAAGACGCCCGCGCAATCGCAGTAGGCCTTAAATGGAGGACCATCCCGGCTCTTTTTACGATGTGCCATGAAGTTCCTTTGCTCGGAAGTGAATGGAAAAACGATTGACTTGGACTGAAGGAGTTTGAAATTCACATTGTCTGCTGTTTTAAACGCTTTCTCACTATATAAACATTTACAAATCGCGAACCACCCCCCTTTTTAATCTGGCGGCAGTGCTGACGTGGGGACTACAATTCCCATCAGGCCGTAGTGCCTAGGGGTTTATGGGAGGACGCTTTTATTAGCGCGCACAAAGTTTAAAGAGTAGTCGCAAACACGGGACCTCGGATTCGGCTTATCTGGAGGTCGACTGCGTAGCCTCGCTGGATTTCTGCCGCTAAGAGTAAGTGAACTCTTTCTGTGTCTTCTGGATTTCCAAAAGATTCTTTTATAACGTTTATTTTCATTTGTACCCTTTTATGTGTAATTTACAAGTGCGACAATGATGTACGGTGTTGCCAAACTGTTAAGGAGCTGTGGTCCTTCCTTTACACCCTCTGAAAAAAATCTTAAGTTCCAAGGAAAAAAATGCTGTTTAGTGAGTTTCTCGGTTGACAGATTGTATGTGAAACAAAGTTTAACGTCAAATTCACGTAATTTGTATGTGAAGGGACGCTCGGCTGTTTCGCTTGCCTCTACCTATTTTTTGTTATATTTTACGTAAACTGCGGGTGAGATGAGACGAGAACGGTGGCAGATTGTATGTGAAACAAAGTTTAACGTCAAATTCACGTAATTTGTATGTGAAGGGACGCTGTTTCGCTTGCCTCTACCTATTTAATGATGTTATATTTTACGTAAACTGCGGGTGAGATGAGACGAGAACGGTGGTGGTGGTGTGCGTTGGTGAAACTTGCAGATGGCAATTTCACTGCACTGTGTAGATGTGACAAGAACTCTGAAACGATCTGATGACACGACAGTTTCATCAAGCGAAAACCTTGCGGTTCTGGAAAAGCCAACGCTGTTGCACACCTGCATCTCGTTACGAAGTCGGATAAGAGAATGATTTTTCAGCGCATGCCCAGTGGCTGCTCTGAAATGGGTAGAAAGGAAACGACTGAGGATGGCGCTGCATTGTCAACTCTTAATGTTTCTTGATTATTCGAGTCCATTTTATGAAGACATTATAATTTTAAACTTTTACACTGATGTGATTTGTTGGCAATTATAAATCAGCTTTGAAAAATATTATGGAATACTGCTGCCTTCTAATAATACGGAGCCCCCTGCATCTTTCCCCGGCCTACTGGAGATGTTTCCATGGTCCATGTGGTCCTCCCTTGTTTCGTGTTAATCCTCACTACTCCGGTATTTTTGCGTGGAATCTCTACAGAGCAACATTTTATGTATGTATTTTTACGGTGGTGCCCTATACCCCTGGCCATGGTGCTGGACTGCGGTTTCGGGTGTTTTTACACCCCCAGGGCACGTTATCAGTGTGAGAGGGCGGTTGGTTGGGTGGTGGTGGTATGTTCTTAAGTGACATGTGAGGGGCTTGTACAGGGTTTGAAGTGGGACTCGCACACCAGTACGGAGTTCGGCATTTCTCAGTTTTTAGCGGTTGCGCACCGGCACCTTTTTCCAGCGCACTGTCGCGTGTTTTCAGTCCAAACCCCGCCCCCCGTGGCGGACCAACATTTTTGGGTGCCCTGAAGCTTGGACTATTATGGGGGTCCCTTTGCACCGAGTAAAGAGGTTTGGGTAACTTATCTTCAAGGGAGCTTAAAATTAACCACATCTAAGGTTTTGATTAAAATTACTGTACTGGATTATCTCACATGCTGAAGCCACTGGTGTGAATAAAATGTCATGCGCCTTATAGTTTGTTATAGGTGGATGAAAATTGAGGTTTTATACAATTATTCATGTAAGTAAAAAACGAAATGTTGTCCTTTATCACGATCAAGAGCAACGAAACACGCTTTCGTTTTGTTTTTTGGCTTTCTGTGAAGGATCTAGCCTAAGAAATAATTTTAATAAATGGTTGTTAAATGTTAAGTTAATTTATATATTTAGACTTTAACATCCTTCATTTGAACTTATTTCTCATTAACGGCTAGCCTTATTTTAATAACCATGTAACTATTTTGTATTTTTAACTCCTTCTCAAACTGTAGACCCTCAAAACTGTTAAGCAATGTGGACTACAGTCGCTTCTGAGGCCCTGAAGCCTAAGCCTCGTGAGATTCGTAGTACAGGGTGGTCCAGATCAAAGTCATCCAGACAATCTGGATCTGCATAATTAGATTTATGCGGGGACGATTCCAGTTTGGCGCGAAGACGATTCTTCTTGTCGTCAGTTCGCACCCTTCTCGATGGTCCGGGATTTTTCCGGTGATTTTTCTATGTAATAAACTTAAGTTATAGCGTAATGAAAATTGTATAATTAGATCTGGACCACCCTATAGATCCGCCCCCACATCATCTGTATGTACCCAAGAGGGGGACTCCCCCCCCCTTTTCTGCCTTCTTGAAACACCAAGGGCTGCGGCCCCTTCCCCAATCCCTCCCCCCGTTCTTCCAAACATTGTCTAAACCCCAGCATAATTTACTCTTAAACGGAGAGTGCCGGCGCGCTCTCTGCCCACTTCAGGCACTGCCGGTGTCTGCTTCTCTCCAAAGAGTCCATCGGGATTCCAGTTTTATGAGCTTCATGTCCACACCAGAATATGCCAACGGCTTATCAATCAAGACATGCGGACGAACAGAGGGATCTCCGTGTATTTAATGTCGGTTTACACAAAAACGGAAGCAACGATAACGTCCACGATACTTCAGTCAAAACGTAGAACCTTAGGAGCGTTACCATTTTATTTATGCCATTAACTCCGAATCTTAAATTTGATGTGGTAAATACCAGAGGGTGCGGAGTCTGGTGAGCTGGGGCTTTTATAATTGGATCTGTCAAGGCGGCTTCACGGCTAATGTATGTGCCGTCAAAAAGACGTGTAGCCCACTCGCGCCTCCCCAAGGCTCAGTCCGCCGCTCGTCTCCTTTCATTTCACGTTCTCTTTTTTTTTTTTTTTTCCACGTGGGCTGACTGCCTGTTCCACCGATCGGGCAGACAGCTTTTCAGGTTTAGCTGATGAGGGCGGACCAAGGTGGGAGTTTAGACCTCCCTCTGCCTCTTTAGTTGTCACAATGTGGGTGACACTGGACGGGACGCCCCTCAGCGTTTGGCATAAACGCACGTTCATCTAACACAGGGGTCTCCAACTCCAGTCCTGGAAAGCTACTGTGGCTGCTGCAGGTTTTCATTCTAACCCTTTTAATTGGTGAACAGATTTTGCTGCTAATTAACTCTTTGCCTTAATATTCATTGACGCACAACTTGAGACTCAGGCTCTTTATTTCTTTTTTTTCCTTAATTAGCAACCAAACAATATTAAGACACAATGTACCAACACATCAACCACCTGCGTCCATAACACAATAACTGAAAATAAAGAACGGTGAAGGCCTCGGGAAGGTCCATCTGCTCAGGTCCACAAAATATTTTGAAAGAAAATCGACAGTTTTGGAAATGTCTGCCATGGCAGAATGAGCGCCATGGAATCAAATAACGGGCTTAATAAGCAACAAGCATTGTCTTCAAGTAAAGAAATTGAATGAAATAAAGTTGGAGTTTGAGGCCCCTACTTAGTTGGTCATCTGTCGGCTCACTTCACATCAAATTTGTTTAGGTGCCGTTTAAGGAAAAAAAATCAATTAGCGGTCAGTCTCTAGAAAAGTCAATTTAAAATAAAGGGAAATAGTTAATTAGCAGCAAAAACTGGTCACTAATTAAGAGAAGAGTTAGAATGAAAACTTGCAGCCACAGTAGCTCTCCAGGACTGGAGTTGGTTGGAGACCCCTGATCTAACAAGTTTCTACTTTCGTTGAACATAACTGATCAGTTTGCAACTAATAAACGTGAACATCAGAAGGGATATATGGGCCGAAATGAAGAGCTGTGTTTTACTGCATGCTGCATCCGGCAGTCGTCCGGCATGGCTAGCAATTCAAACAACGGTACTGCTGAAGCCAATCCATATGAACGTCTGAATGACTTTTATTAATAAATCAGTGCAGATTGCAATAGAGGGAAAATAAAAATACACATTTGTATGCTAATTGTCCCCGCCGGGTGTGGGAAAAACAGTCTGAACGTCAGCCCCATCTTGAAACGAATATGAAACAACACATCGAGTGGAAGCATCCGACCGGTCTGAGTCGGGAATGCGAGAGACGGAGGAGTGGAATTGTCATCTTAACGCCGATTGCTGGCGAGTGGCCCTAAAAAGGACCGTTGGCATCTCCACCACTCGGGTCTTTAGCGGCGCCGCACGTTCCCAGCTGCTCGTCCCTTCATGCACGCTGCACGTCTCCGTCTCAGCAGGAGTCAGCGGCTCCCCTTATGCCACACTATCGCCACCCACCACGGCTCTGTGCGAGATGACCCAAGTCCAGGATCCAATCCGAGGATCGTCGACGATGACGCATCTGAACCGAGTGGCCCTCAGCAGCCGGGAGACGCCTCAGATCGAAGTGCTGCAAACCCCAAATTACCTGTTTTAGCTTCTTCACTTGAGGTGTGTGTACCTCTGAGGTCCGGACTTTAAGATGTCTGCCTCGTTTTGCGGGCCTATGGAAGATCTCCATTGGCAGTTGATGAGTGCATTGGTGGACAGAGCTGCAGGAGGACAGACCGGCTTTCGTTTTATGTTTCTTCATCTTTAGCTCGTTTTGTTCGAATTTGCACTTTTAGCAGAATTTCTAACGCATATTTTTTTTTTTTTTTAAACACAATTGTTGCCCGCGTCGGTACTTGGGATTTGTTAGTATACTCGACATAATCTTGGCAGGCAGTGTGAAGTAGCGGCTATACACTTGTGGGGTTCAAATCCCCCTACTGATACTTGACCTGACCAAAGGACGTGGAACATCATAAATATTGTAAGTCGCATTGGGTAAAGGCGTCGGCCAGATAAGCAAATGTTATTTTTAGTCTGTAGGAAGAAAATTAAATTTGCATTTTAACTACAGTGTACCTTTATTTCACCCCTTTTCACTTTCTGTATAATAAAAGATGTACAGTATATAGCGCGGAGTTGCTTTTGTAAACCGGCCTGTTTCAAGTTACTCATATTGATTTTTTTTCTTCGCCTTTAAACGTATCGCTGTCTTTTTTTTTTTTTTTTTTATAATAGTAGCCTGCAGTCATGTCAGTTCGGGAAGTGGCAGTGATTGGGGGGGCTTGGGCTGGATTGATAAGAAGATATTCTATTGGAACAAGTCGTTCATTTAAATTTCTGAAGAAATAAACGTGAACTAGTTCGCGTTTGGGACTGTAAACATAGATCTGCTGCAGTTCATTTTAATTGGTGTGAACTCTGCTCATTGTTGCGTGTTAACTTGCACCGCGGTCGTAAGTGCGAAGTTACGACAGTCCGTGTCCACGTTGTCGATAATTGACCAATGAAAACGCAGTACTCGCTAGTGCCCGCCCCTTCAATTCTGACGTATGTAAATGACGGTTCGTGTTTGAAGGCGTATGTCATGTTGCGTGCGGTGTCGCTGAAATAAATAAACGAAGAAGTAATACATAAAGAAATTGGCAACAAAAACCATTTCATGAACTATTCCTGTTCACGTGTCAGTTTATGTATTGTCACAATTCATGTATTTAGTTTGCAATACTCCTCCATTGATTAATGCAAATGTACAGTATGTAAAACCCCAGTGTGCTTCCTGCGTGCGTTTTTCATCGTCTTTAAATTCATAGCTGCCCCATTGTATTTTTTTTTTTTTTTTTTTTTTTGATTTTTCTATTGACTTTCTGAGACTTCTTGGCAGCTGATTTTGAGTTTGTGAAGTCAGAGTCCAGTTTGGACCCTTATTGTGCCCAATCTTATTTCCAGAAGAAGCTGACGTTTGTTCAATAGACTCCAGCTACGGACCCCCAGATGGGGTCGAGGGAGGAGTTACGTGACTCCAGTCAAGTTAATGACAAACGCTTACAATCCAATTGGCAGTCCAGCAGAGTCTTCATCTCGGTTTTACCATCTTTTTGTGACGCCAAACGTTGATGGGCAGCACCATTTTGGGAGATTTGTGTCGACAGTTGCTAAAGAGAACTTCTCAGAATTCCCTTGAAAAGTGCATCACATGATGGCTTCAGGGCGACCCTCTAACTGGTCCAATTAAAAGCCGTTTCGGAATCCGTGTCTGGATAAACAAAGGACTTCACGTGTGCTGCTCAACGCCTTTTGATCTTGTGTTTCTGACTTTTCATTCTACAATCCTGATGCTTGTTTGCAAACAACGGATTGACCTTTACATCTCCTGATCCTTTAATTAAAATTGTCCTTGCAAAGGCAGAACATCCATCTTTTGGTTTTCTGAAGTACATCATACTTTATATCATTTTTTTCAGTTTAATAATCATTCCATTGCTGTCACCATTTTGCTTTGCCATTTTTGATTCACTGTTCATTATGTCAGTGTCTGCTGTGAAGCGTATCTCCAAAATTGATGTGATTTATTTTCATTGACACAAAGATATGAAAAACAATGTATCAGACCTGTCATCCAAGTTTGTGGATATTCTCCCAAAAAAACTGCTTCTGCCCTGTCCCCTTAAGATTGAGGTTTAAGGGGGTCAGGTCATCTGCTGATGTGGCTCATAGATTACTTTGCTGTATAAAAGGAGAAGCATCCATTGCCACTGCAGCTTTGGCACTTCATTTTGTAATTCTTGATTCATGTGTTTTGTATTTGTGTGGTGTGTGTGTGTTTTTGTTTTTTTTTTTCTCTCTCTACTCCCTGATATTTAGATTTTGACCCTTGGCTTTTGTTTAAGGACTGTTTGTGTGTATGTGTGTGGTGATTGGAATTCTCTGCTTCAGATTTTGCTTTAGTCTCCGCCGCTTCTGACAGCATCTCTCTCTCTCTCTCTCTCTCTCTCTCTCCCTCCTTCCTAGCTCTGTCCCAAACAGTTTAAGCTTTACTGTCAGCATCCCTCTCCAAGCTCCGCCCTCTCGCTTTCTCCCTCCTTCCTAGCTCCGCCCCAAACCAACAGTTAGCTTTTCTGTCAGCATTCTTCTCTCCAAGCTCCGCCCCTTCACTCTCGCTCTTGCCCTCCTTCCTAGCTCCGCCCCAAACCAACAGTTTAAACTTTTCTGTCAGCATCCCTCTTTCCAAACTCCGCCCTCTCTTTCCCCGCCCCCTTATTTTTCAATTTTCAAAGCTACTGATTTCTGCTAACAATGGTCAGTCATTAGCTGGTGTCTTCACCGTCATTGCTGCCATTCCCAGTCCTGCCTGTTCACTGATGGCTGCCTTTCTGCTGTTAGGTTGAAGAGGTGACAGCATGAGGGTCACTTTTCCTGTGAATGCCCCACTTCCCCATTCTCGCATCTTTTAAAAATAACCCAGTGGAAGAAGGTGCCCACAGAGCAATGCCAGGCACATGTCCACTTTCAAAACTGTATTGGTTCCTATAGGGGGCCCTGAGAACCAAAGGAGGCTTCTTGTCGTTTTTCCTCATCCTGCTTTGCGAAATGCCATTTTTTCCTGACCTTTGCCTCCTTCCATTTCTCGTTCTGCTCCTTTTTTTTTTTTTTTGACGACAATTCTGTTCAGCTGAATGATTTTATTTTTTGCCTCATGGAGTTTTCAAAGAGATGGGGATAGAGACACACAATGTTATAAATGGAATCCTGCTTGAGCTAAATGGACCGTATCAGAAGGACCAGCTTTGCCATGGTGGGTGAGCAGCACAGCTGGACGAGTGCCGCTGCCAGCAGGTGGCTTTGCTAGGAAAGCACTGCATTCGGGGGGGGTGTTGTGTGTCTGGCACTGCTGGTGTCACGGAGGCCCGGCTTTGATAGAGAATGTATGCCTGGTGAGGTGTTTGAGGTTCAGATCATGTTGGAAATTTGATTTACCCACCCACTGGGGTCCATTTGAAAAGGAGAGCTTAAAAACGGTGAAGATACCAAAATGAAAAGATGGGAAGTCCAACTGCAGGGCAGAATATGTTAGAATAAGAAAAGCCCCTTGACTTACTGCATATAAACACTGCTCCGCATGTGCCAAGAAAACGCCAGCCTGCACCACTCCCTCAGTGGAGGACGGGTCCACCGAGTTGTGTGGGTTATGCCAGTTCTCTTCTTACCATGCATGCCACATAGAAATGGAGACCCATCAGACCAGGTGCCATTCTGAGCAGTAATCCGAGACAGGAATAGAACTTTGTGGGGTCTTCGGCTGCTGACCCCATCTGGCACCTTCAGTCATGTCCTTCTGCCCAGCGGGCATTTGAGGATTTGTAGCCTTTCTCCGGCCCTGAAGGAGTCTGGATGTTCTTCTCTGACTTTCCTCTAGGTGGGTTTTCTCCCTACAAAGGTGCAGCTCACAACTTTTTTTTTTTTATTTAACACTTCTTAAGATGGTAGGGCATTCAGATCCCTAAAGGGGAATTTAAACAACCCTGTCTGGCACCGGCAATCCACGCTTAGTATATATAGTGCCTTTCATCCATCAATCTGTAAGACTTCTGCCCATCCAGCAGTTACATGGCTTACATTCCATATCAGCATTAGCGATGCGCCATCTGTTGGAAATGTATAAGTAACTTCAGGTAGTTTTAATCCTGCCTTTTCTTTATCTAACGATGCCCGGCTCCACAAATTTATCAAGTCAAGCTGCTCCACACACTTGATTTACCTTTCACAAGCTGGCTTTTTAAAACTGTTTTATTTATAATCTTTATATGTTATATAGCCCTTTTTCCACTACTCTAAGCACTTTAGAAAGTGAGTGGGAAGCCACTTCACCACTAACGCGCAGCACCCACCTGGATGACGCGACGGCAGCCATTTCTGCGCCAGTACACTCGCCACACATGAGCCCATTAAAGTCAGGGGATGAGTAGGGAGCTGGAATGACTTGGCCGTGGTGGGCAATTTAGGCAGGACATCGAGATACCCCCTACTCTTTGCCCAGGGATCCACATTCAGACCACAGGGTTAAGTGCCCCCCGTTGTTGTTTTCCAGCAGCAACCTAAGCTTTTTCATAGGTGGTCTCCCATTCAAGTACTGGCTGAGCCTGAACCTGCTTAGCTGCAGGTGGGATGACCCCCTCTGAAGGGCAGATGGTTTGGCTTCTATTGTGACTGGTTTTAGAGTTTATTTTTAAACTTTGTAGCAGAACTTAAGTTGCTGTTTAAACTGTTTTGTCAAATTAAAAAAAATTAAAAATATGAGAATTACAAATCAGAATGCATCGTTTAGTACAATCAGTGGAGGAGGATCAGCCAGTGAAAGGGATATTGGGGGGGTTGGCGGATGGGAATGGAAGAGGCTGGTCAAATGTAGAGACCCCTCGCATGAAGTGGGGTGGGGGGGACAGCTTTAGAAGAAAAGTTGAAGTTCAGATGATGGGGTCAACCCTCAGACACTCGAACGAGATTCTGATACAAAACTGCAGGTGACTGACAAAATGGATCCTGCCGTTTGGCTGAAGCACCGTTCTCGTGATGCCATGTCAGACCCTGTCGCCTCCGTCTGAAACGCCAAGCTTGATGCCAGCTGTGTAGCCTTTCATCCAAATGACCCCCAGTTTATCCTTCCTGTGACTACGGCTGAGGCCTTGTCATTTAGCTTGAAGGACAGTGGACAAGAAGGTGACATCCTCGTGTGTGTGTGTGTGTGCTCTCATACTGAGCCCCTGTGCCACTGCTGGCCGCTATTAGGCATGACTTTCAAGTGACATTCAAATGTTAATTGTGCTCTAGTTAGGAGGTCACTTTATTTTTATGTCCCCAACTGTTACCCCCTTGGGTGGGTATATAACAAGGTCACTGGCCTGTCACCCTTCAGGACAAGTCATTTAAAGTGTGCCAACAATTCCACATGCAGGTGGCACAGCACCTTCCTTTTTATTACCCCCCCCCTTTTTGGTTTTAACCCCCCCCCCCCCCATATCTCACTGTCTATTTTGGGCATTTTCAAGTACTGCAATTTCCAGATGTCAAAATACCGAGTGTATTCAAGAGCTATTAATGGAATATTTTCATTAAGGACCCTGACACGGAATGAGAGGAGTGCCGCTGCATTTACCAGGGGGGCGGGCGGCGGTGAATTGAGAAAGGAAGTCTATTGTGGCTCACAAAGCGGAGCATTTGAAAGTCACCTTGAGTGTCGGGCAGGACGACCGAGAGCTGCCGGCACAGAATTCCCTTTGGTGGGATCGGCTAACAGGCAGTGTTAAACCAAAAAAAAAAAAAAAAAGGGGGGGCGGCAGAGGAAAGAAACTCCAAAGCGCCATCTGCCTTGGCAAAGGATTCAGGGAAACTTGTGCACTTTGGACAACATCGCCGATGGCTTGACTCCTGTGCACTAGAGATGGGGGATCAAGGCGACTAAACATGCCCTGCGCCATCTTTTGAGTCTGTGAGGGGTAGGGTGGTCCTGGGCAGCAGCGTGCACAAGGCAGGGACCAACCCTGAATGGGATGCCAATGTATTACAGGTGCAAGTCAACAGCCCCTAACCTCCCAAGATAGGCTGCCAGTCCATCCCTAGGCCAGCTTTTAAACACCGC
Organism: Polypterus bichir lapradei; assembly: GCA_026402145.1. Taxonomy (NCBI): domain Eukaryota; kingdom Metazoa; phylum Chordata; class Cladistia; order Polypteriformes; family Polypteridae; genus Polypterus; species Polypterus bichir. The sequence goes on along the minus strand of JANRMT010062850.1, from coordinate 23,846,762 downwards.
CGTCTCAACCTTGCTTCCCTTAATTCAGGTTCACGGGGTGCCAAGCCTGGCAATAAGCTGTGTAAGGTAGGAGCCGGTCCTGGAAAAAGGACCAAAGCATGACTGGGCCACATCCCAAAATGAGCACAATCCATGTAATGAAAGGAGAAGTGTCAGTGTGTCCGTCCAATTGCTATGTCTCTGTCCTTCCAACAGATGGTGCATCACAAGCGTTTCTAGAAATGCATTGTACTTCATTCCAACAGGTGACGCATCAGACATTTGCACATCAATCGAAGGTTAAAGGCAGTTTAACATAATAAAGTGTGTGATTTGTTTTGGCCAGTGTGTGTGATGAATGGTGCATATGGGTGGGCATCCCTGCCAAGATGACACAAGGTACCTGACTGGGAGGTCAGTATAACAGAGAGGCCATTGGCACATATTTTCTGATCCCCCAATATACATTCAATGGCAGCATCCCTGGCTTTCAGGACCTCTATGGACACCTGCAGGGCATTCTGGGAACCGTAGTACAGTGGAGCAGCAGTTTCGGTTGGGGGCCACCAAGAGCTGCTATGGGTATTGTGTTATCTTGGTAGAGTAATTAGGGTACAGGCCAAAAGTTTGGACTCACCTCCTCATTCAATGTGTTTTCTTTATTTTCATGACTGAAGGCATCAAAACTATGAATGAACACATGTGGAGTTATGTACTTAACAAAAAAAGGTGAAATAACTGAAAACATGTTTTATATTCTAGTTTCTTCAAAATAGCCACCCTTTGCTCTGATTACTGCTTTGCACACTCTTGGCATTCTCTCGATGAGCTTCAACAGGTAGTCACCTGAAATGGTTTTCACTTCACAGGTGTGCCTTATCAGGGTTATTTAGTGGAATTTCTTGCTTTATCAGTGGGGTTGGGACCAGCAGTTGTGTTGTGCAGAAGTCAGGTTAGTTGGACGATCATTTATTTTTCAACAGGACAATGACCCCAAACACACCTCCAGGCTGTGTAAGGGCTATTTGACCAAGAAGGAGAGTGATGGAGTGCTGTAAATGGTCATGAAAATAAAGAAAACACATTGAATGAGGAGGTGTGTCCAAACTTGTGGCCTGTACTGTGTGTGTATGTATGTATGTATGTATGTATGTGTGTATATATATATATATATATATATATATATATATATATATATATATAGAGCTCTACTTTCCCCTATTGTATTATTATGTAGCCTTAGAATGCCTAATCTCACAGACTTACCACTGTTTATAAGATTATTTTATATAACTTATCCCCACCTTCCCTTCTATATCTATAACCTCAGGCAATTAGATGTAGTAAAGACAAGCAGGAGTTAAGTTACAAATAAAATAATGTATTATTGATAATATTCATAAATAATAACAATGCAAAGTACATTTGAATATTGGCAACCATACAACCTGATTAAATGGTGACGTGTAATTCAGGTGGCACACAGACTTGTAGTTACTTAATGTCTCTAGTTAAGGCATCATTGGTGCTCAGCTTTTAGCCACATGTCTGTTCAAAATGGCTGAAGCTGTGCTCTTCATTGTGTTGTCTTCATCAGTTCATGGTGTGATGGTCTTCTTCAGTTGTTAGCAAGAGAAAGATACTTCTACATCATCACAGGTTAGCAAGAGTGATGGTTCTTCATCATATGTTGGTTAGAGAGAGAGAGAATGTGGTTGAGCAAGTAGCTTTACAGGTTTTCTGTCCAACCCCTACAGCCAATCCAGACAGCCATATATCTCAGACCAATGGGTGAAACAGTACATTTTAACACCTGCAACCCCCCCCCCCCCCAAGACCATATGTTAAGCTAACCTGGCCTTGTGAGGGGGATGAGACAAAGACTATAGCAAAGAAACACTTGCCAAACTGGTTTAAGACAAAAATTACAAACAGACAGTCGTAAAAGGGGGGGGGGGGGGGGAAAACGTGAATACCTCTCACCAAAGTAACACTAAATTACATTGGTTTGCCTAAATTATAAATAAAGACATACAAAACATTTATCAAGTTATATGCAAAATCTCACATCACAACAGGTATTCATGGTCTTACAGACTTCTTCTTGACCTGGAGCTGCTTCCAACAGGCTGTGCCCTGGCACTGGTCTGCTTTAAAAGGAGCTGCTCTGCCTTACCCAGGAAGTGGGTGTCTGAGGCAGAGGGCAAAACCCTCTTTGGAGTCCTGGAAGGAGAGAAGAGAAACTGTACCCCTGTGTTTGTCATACTTTGATTGTCCTTACCTGTTTGTCAATTTATTGTGATTAATAGAAAGGACGATATTTGAACCCGTGATTGTGTCTGGAGTTTGGAGCTCAGTGGTGCCACCCTCGCTTTAGATACATTTACAAATTCCATGCAATGCATATGTCTGTTCTATGCCATACATACGGTATGTCATTCCAACAGATGGCGTTTCAAACATTTGTTGTAGTAATAAAATGCAGTACTAATGTTTTGTAATGCGCCATTTGTTGGAATGACAAATGCAATGCATTTTAGTACTACATGCGTTACAAAATACATTCCAACAGATGGTGCACTGCAAATGTTAATGGTGAGGTCTACATTGCTTGTTACACTAGCTGTGCAATCCATCTAAATGTTCTCAAACTTGTTTGGATGAGGATTTGGGGTCTTTAAAGCCAATCCCAGTAGCATCGGGCCCGAGACCGGGATGAAACCAGCATAACTTCATTCAGTCAGTGGAGACCACGAAAGAGTGAAAACTTTAAGGCCAACGTGTTTTCAGATCCTTACAGCCATGATTCCTGCTAGGTGGCATTTCTTTCCTCCCTCTTTATAATCTGCGTTTTGGTTTCTAAAAATTTCTTTGTTTTTGTGACCTACTGGGCAACTTAACAAGGCCTTGAGAGTCTTCAGCTGCTCTCACTTTCTACTCGTTTTGCTCGGTGGCTGCTCTGTGCTCCAATCATTTTAATTTTTTTTTCCTTTTCTAGCTACTCCCAATACCCCAGTTAGACCGAGCGAAAATGGATTGGGTGGCAAAAATGCCCGTTGCCTCAGGTGGCATTGCTTGTCGCCCCCGGGCCCGTAGCTGCAGTATTTTATGAAATGAATAAGCACTTGGGTATCGGCGCTCCTCACTGCGCAGTGCCCATCACGTTATCCGCCGCCATTCTGTGGCAGGAAGTTCCTCCGTGCCCACTCTCTCTCTCTCTCTCTCTACTTGAACTTGTGCGTCTGCCATGACGGGTTTTCCTCCGACTTCCTTGTAAGGGAGTTTCATTCTCTGAGGATTCGTTAACTGAGATGTTTCTGTAGGTCAGGGGTCCTCAATCACAGTCCTGGAGGGCCGCAGTGGCTGCAGGGTTTTGTTTTAACCCGGTTGCTTAATTAGAAAGCAATTCTTGCCAATAATTTAATTTCATGGCTTGCTAGTACTTTAACTCTGCTATGTCAGCTCATTCTCATATCCTCGATTTTCTTCCCCTTTCTAAGGATATCATCCAAATGATTTGAAGGCTAAAATGGAGGAGTAATTCTCAGTCCTTCACTTTTTTTTCTCTTCACTTTCCTTCCAAGTATTTAATTAATCCCAATAGTGCCTGATAAATACACACAGAGGTGTAAATGGTAACCAGCTAAATGGAGAAATGCTGGTCTCTTTTGTCATTTGCATGTTATTGCTAATTAGGAGCCATTAAAAACTGAGAATAGAGCTGTTTAAGACTAAAATAAGCAATAAGGGTTCAAAATCTTAACGAGCGAGACCACTAAAGTGAAGCAAAAGTGTTGCTCGAGCAATAAGTGCTTCTCATTAAGCAATTGGGTTGGAGCAAAAACCGGCAGCCAACCTGTTTAGCGTGCTGGCGGACCTCCTTTGTTTTTGGAAGGTTTCTTCCTTTAGTCCTTACTTTTATAACACTTGTTCATAGCTTAGAAAGAATGCTGAGCTGATACCTCAGGCTATTGATAACTTTATGGATGGACATCTGGAACAACAGTTTGGTTTACAGCCTGGGACCGGAAGAACTACTGACACCTCAGAGTACATCATAAGGTTTTGTTGTGTGGGAAAACGGACAGTGAATTAATTCATCAATCATTTTGACAGCCAGCCAATCAGGTGCATGTGTTGGGAGAGCAAGGCTTGACATTTCATAATAAATATGCCTTGGTTTGAAAAGCAAGAGAAGAGAAGTGAAGGAGAAGAAGAGGAACGGACGAAGACGGCCCTGCTTGTCAGAAAGGCATCATGAACATCGATTGCTAAATCAAACGCCTCCCTGGGACATTCATCCTTGTCATCTGTAACTTTTTCGTAAGCCTTTTCTAAAGACTATATATATATTCAGACTTTCCTATCAGTTCCTATTTTCTAGTATTCTTTGTTCTTGTGGTATTATTATTCTTGTAATAAATACCACACTGCTTTTAACTTTCAATGCTTTGTCTTAATGTCTAGAGTGATTGAAGTAATAAGTTAGATTTCTTTGAGCACCTGGTGCAGCCGGAGATTTGCCATTACCTTTGTGCTGCGAGGTTTATTAAGCAGGGCTGTGGAGTCGGAGACAATTTTGGGTACCCGGAGTCGGCAAAAAGTTAACCGACTCCGACTCCTACTAAATTTAAATGGCAATTAAAAAAGTAAGTTGAATTGTCCCAATTCACAAACAGTCATAATGAACTACTTCTCTGCTGTAAGAATAAAGCCCAATGCATGCAGTGCATAATGTTACCACAAAACGAACGTGTCAAGTAACCATGAAGCATGCTTTTCATTGACTGTATGCGTCACTATATGGGATGTAATGCACAGGTAAGGTGCGGCACCACTTTCCATTGTGTCGTGTTCCATTCTTACAGGGAACTGTGAACCTAGCCTAAAGCCCCCCATACATTTACAGATGCACTGCCGATTTTTCGGCCGTTCAACGAGTCATCACGCGTCAAACGCCTGAAAAATCATCTGGTGTGTTCTCAGCTCCGTCGGCTCCTCTTCGCTATGCGCTAGTGAAGGGGGCCGAAGGAGCCGAGGACACAGATCTCCCTACCCGTCTCCAGCAGAGGCTCGTTCTGCTGATCAGCTGGCCGGTGAGTGACACAATGCACTAAACTTCCGGCTGGCTGACAGAGGAGACAGCCACTGCAGCAGACAGAGGCCTCACATTACTTTGGATGGGGGCGGTGGTCGAGATTTTCGGCAAGCTGGATCTGCCCGTCCATGTGGACACCCGCAATCTGCGGCCGCCAAAACAAAACCTTGTTTTCATTGTGTTTGTCTTTAATCTGGCATTATAGTAGAGTGTTGGCTTCCTAGCCAGTAGTTCTGTGGTGAAATGACATGTATGTTGCCTTCCTTTCCTTCAATGGATGTAGAAAATACATTAGTTATAGTATATACATACAGAGGAGTCGGAGTCGGAAGATTTAGAAACGTCTGAGTCGGAGCATTTATCTACCGACTCCACAGCCCTGTTGTTAAGGCTGAGAGTGAGGGCGCCACTCAATAGAAGGGAACAGTACGAGAGAAGAAGGTATTCTTGGCTGATAAATGTCCTACATTCAAGAGTGCTGAGTCTTTGTATGTTTAAATGTATTCTTGTAGACCAAAAGTAATATTTAGGTCTGAGATATCACTAAAACATCGTATTGTTGTTCGTGCCGAAAATAAGTCTCTTGAAGTGCTGAATGACAGGCTGTTATTCCTATAGCATTTGTGTGGTTTAAAGTGCTAAGGGTTAATCAGCATGTGTGTGTCATTCATGGAGCACTGTTGTGGTTAGGGTCGTGTGTGTGTTTATCTGTGTGTGTGTGCATCTTAAAGTGCAACAGTAGACCAACCCGATAACTAACTTGACGAGAACATTTACCCTTGAGAAAACAGGTAAAGGGTAAAGTAGAGGGAAATACCACGATAATAGAGAGTGTGTTTGCCATCTCATGCTTGTGGCTTGGCACTTGAATTACATGTATACTGCGCTTGTCTGTCTGCTTGGAGAACTTTACATAGACCATGGGGACAGCCACTTCACCCGCCACCAGTGTGCCACACCCTCCTGCATAATGTGACGTCGGCCATTCTAGTGCCACTTGGCTCACCACATGTTAGCTATTAGGAGGTGAAGGAGTGAGAGAGACCAGGGGTGATGGGGGGGCAGAATGACCAGCCTGTGGTGGGTACTTTTATTCGGGACAGCGGGGCACACCCTGCTCCTTATGAAGGATGCCCACTGATCTTTTATGACCACAGAGAGTCGAGACCTCGGTTTTAGGTCTCATCCAGATGATGTCATATTTACAGCACGGTAGTGTCCCCGTCACTGCACTGGGATCCACATTCAGACCCCAGGGTAAGCGCCCCTGCTGGCCTCACCAGCACCACCTTCCAGCAGCACCCCAAGCTCTTCCTGGTTGTTCTCCCATCCAAGTACTGGCTGGGCCTGATCATGCTGAGCTTCAGGTGGATGACCTGTTCTGAAGTGCCCGCGGTGTGGTGATAGACAGTAGGGGACAGCCTCAGCCACCACACGTGTGCTTTACTTGTGTTGCCCCCCTCATCCCTTTAAGGGATAATTTGGGAGTGTTTGGGACGTTAACACTATCCCTACCTATGCCACTGCACCCCGGTTTGGTGCTGGCACAAAGTGGGCAGTTGCCCAGAGCCCCACAAACTCAAATGCACTCGTCAGTCTGTAGACCCCTGTGCCCTATCCCAGCAATCATCGGGTGCAAGGCAGGAACAACGTCTGGATAGGTCGCCCACCACATCGATGTGAAGGCCTTTAAAGAGAAGCTGAGACCTGCTTGGCAGTGTTAGAGGTGTCCAGTGTCATGCTTGTCACCTTGCAATCTTTATAAGGAAGCAGGTGGCATCAAGAGGGTGTCCTCCGAAAACCTGCTCGCAGGGTGACTGAGTGTGCCTGGCCTTAGACTGGCACACCCCTCAGTCCAGTTTCATACTCGAGCAGGTCAATTGGTGGATAGACTGATGGATGTGAAACTGAGCAAAATGCCAGTCCAAATCTATTTTCAGAGCAATTTGGCATAGAAACCGAACGAGAGAATAAAAAAAAAAAAAGGTGTCGCTCATCAGTGGCGTGAAAAGCGGGTTTCTTCAAATGGGAAATGCTTATTTAGGCTCCCGAAATAGATGAGGCCTCTTTGACATTTTCTTTGCCCTCAGGGCTGGCATAACCTTCAGGAAATTGTATTGTGTGTGTGTGCAGTCTGAGTCCACAAAAGCGTCGCCACACAAAAGATCTGCTTGGCTGCCGAGACACGGCACACTGGCACCACCTGCCACGGCAAAAGGTACAAACGGAGGAGATGAAAATGCCAGCACCCACACGGCCTCCAGGAGCGACAAGCGAGTGACATTGTGAGTGCCAAGCGGGCAGGGAAATGTTATATGGTGCCTTTCACACAGACCACTGCTGGGGAGGAGGCACATCTTAAGATAAGGCATTGGCTTTAACCCATAAACAATGTGCCATTAAATGAAGACCCAGAGAGCTGGTTGTAAATAAGATGGGCAGTGGGGGTGGCAGAGGGGCCTTCTGCTTACACATTTGTATAAAATCAATCAGTCGGGCATTAAATCAGCCAGTGAGTGAATCAGGCCATCGGTCAATCGATTTGATTATTCTGGCAAGCAAGCAAGAGGCCACAAACTCCTGGTTGGTCATTCATTTGATCAAATAGTCAATCCAGATATTTGTCAGTTTTTCAATCAGCCGATCAGTCAGCATATGGAGCAATCAGATCATTGATTAATTCCTGAATGATGGATGGATTTATTCTGTGACTAATCAATTTGTCATTTATTCAATCAACCAATTGGTCAGTCTAGCAGGCAATCTGTCAGTCATGCAAAGAATAAGCCAATCAACAAATGAATTTATCTGCCAGTAATTGGTCAGTCAATCAATTGGTCATCAATGTGTCGATCAATCCAGCAGTACCTTGGTGGGTGAGTCAGTCAATCGCACAGGCCATCGATCAATAAATCAAACCATCAATCAGTCTGGCATTCAATTTACCAACTCAATCATTCCTTTGATTAAACAGTCAGTCCAGCAATTGATCACTTTGTTGTTTATCAATCAACTGATCAGTCAGCCTGCCAGGCACTCAGTTGCTCAATCATTCAGTCAATTTAATGAGTTCAGCTGGTCATACACTTGATCCATCAATCAGCCAGTCAATCAGGCTTTTGAGCAATTATTCAATAGGTCACTTGCTTTATCAAATAGTGTGGTAGTCAATTAATTAATCACAGTCAGGAATTTGATCAACCCATGCGTTAATCAATCGATCATTGCATTTATAATCCTCGTCTGATGTGTCACCATGTTCATTGTGTCTGTGAATGTTTTCCTCACGCATCAGCAAGTGTGTGTGAGGCTATTTGGCAATTCCAGATTGCCCATTCCTGAACGCATGTATAAGTAAATGAACCTTGTCACGGACTACCATCTGGTCCAGACTGTGCTCCTGCCTTGTCCCTGGAGCAGCAGAGATGGGCTTCAGCCCTGAATTGGATTGAACATCTTTGGAGATGTGACATTCTGTGTCTGTATCTGTCTGATTGCATGTCTCTGTGTTTCCAACAGATGGTGCATCGCAAACATTTGTAGTAATAAAATGCATTGTGTTTGTCATTCCAACAGATGGGGCATCGCAAACCTTCATGCTGCTTTTATGAATCCCATTCCAAATGGAAGTTAACACAGACCTATGCATTGCATCTGTCATTCCAATAGATGGCACCTCACAATGCATTCTGTTATTTATAAATGTTTGAGATGCGCCATCTGTTGGAATGACAACTGCAATGGCCTTTTTATTTTTTTAAACTGCATGCATTACGAAATACCTTCCAATAGATGATGCACTGCCACTGCAGAGCACTCTGAGATCTATTTAGATATCAACCTTAGCACAGCTAGTATAATTTAGGGTGACACAGTGGTGTAGCAGTTAGTCTGCTGCTTCATGGGTTTAGTGTTCCAGATTCAAATTCCCAGCCCGGTTTTCCGTGTGTTTGTGTGTGTGTTCTTCCTGTGGTTTTCCTCCCACACTCCAAAGATATGCACTGGAGATTGATTGCCATCCCTAGACAGGCAGTGTAGTGTGTAATGGGCACCATCATGGATTGTGTTCCTGCTTTGTGCCTAAAGTTAACAGAAAAGGCTGGTCCCCACATGACCCCAAACTGAAAAGTGCTTAAAAAAAGTAATTTTGTCATAATATCTGTGACTAACTGGCAGGATTTGGCTCCAAAATAAAACTCTAACTTATAGATTTGAGAATGTGAAGTTTCCACATATAATGTTCCATTCTCGTGAGTGTCTTTATTTTTATTTATTATTTATCGGTCTGTGTAAATCTTCCGCTTGAAGGGCACTATATAGGACGAGCATTGCTGGATTTCCTGTTTAATGGCGGGGCAGGTGAGGGGCATTTACCTAATGGGGGTTGCTGCCCGAGAGCTTACATTGAGTCCGCCTTGAGTTTTATGTCCGGATCCAGACTCCCTGCTGACCCTTCTTATTGCTTTGAAGGTGTGAGCATTCAGCACATCCTTTCCGTCACGGCGCTGATTTAGGGAATATATCCGCCCACCTCTACGGCCTTCTTGCCATTTTATTTTTGGGATCATTCCGTATTCATAAAGCCCCGTTTCTCTCCTTTTCTGCATGATTCAGCCCGGCTTTGTACAAATGTTCAGCTTGAAGGAGAGGATTGCCACCCACACGACAGCTGGATGAATCTTGCAGCTGCTCGGAGTCGGAGCTGAATGGCGAGGGATTTAACCTCTCAAAGGTAAGCGATTCACGAGAAAAGCCGCGAGCGGCGGAGGAGCGCGAAGGCAGTGAAATCCCATTTGACGTCGCCTCCGTTCTCCTCAACCCCGCGGTGTTCATGCTGTCACTCGAGCCGCCTTTGCACTTTTTGTGTGAAGCAGCTAGTCAAGGCGCTAGATTGCACAGACCAAGGCTCCGAACAAGGAAAATGGGTTACCTCCCGGCCAAATATCCTTTCGAGAACCTTCTACTCCACAGTCGGGTTAGGTAAACTCGTACTCGTTGGATTTTTGAGTGTCTTGCATCACGCCCCCAATATGTCAGTAGCCCCCAACACCACCTTAACATGTTGATCTTGGGCCGGGCATACACAAATCGATTGTTTAGTTTACTGTATTTTCGCACAGCTGGGAATGCGTGCGTCGATCCTTGCCCAGCTAGCCTTACATGACGTGTCCAATCATTCATTTGTCCCGCTTAATCCAATCCAGGGTCACCGGGTTGGAGCGCAAGACTGCAGCATCGGGCGCACAGGGGCTAACGTTTTTGGGGATATGGGCTGGAAAACTGGACGGTGATTACCCAGAAAGATCCCACGTACGCTGGGTGAACACGTGCGAGCTCCGCACCGGATTCGAAGTCGAGACCCTTGAATCTCGAAGGAGCTGAGCAAAACCGCCACTCGCCGCATCGTTGAATGAACAGTCAAAGGGGGCGCTCTTTAGTCCGGAATAGTTTAAATATTTTTAATTTTTATTTTAGATTTTGATTAGTCCAGAACTTTACTCCCTCCATCTAAAAATGTTATTTAGCCAAAGAACAGCGTTATTTCACAACATTACCGCGGGAAACTGTTTCGCCAAAAATGCCTATGGTGGGAAACGACTTGCACATGCTCGGATCGTTTGGTCGGGGATACGCCCGTGCGTATAGAACAAAATTTCTATACATTTTAATTTTTCTCAGGTTAAACATCTGAACTGAACTCAAATGTTTAAACACAGACAGAGTGGTAGTACAGAGCTGGCATCCCTGTCTCGCAATGTCAGGGTCTGCATTGGGTTTGCATGTTCTCCCCGAGTAGCTGTAATTTGATTTTTATCGTCGAGTGTGCCCAGCTACATATGCTATTTTGTTAATTGAGAAGCGTCATATTTCCAATATGTTCAGCCGTCCCCTTTTTCTCTCCTCCAACCCATGCCCCTTAATATTCTTAGGTATGAATACTGGCTGTTGTAACACCAGATCACACCATTACAAAGTATGTATAGGAGATTAAAACTAAACCGTGTTGTCGGGTGCAGGAACAGCAGAAAGCCTCAAAATAATCGGAGGCGACATCCCGTTTAATGAAAAGGCAAAAAAAAAAAAAAATGTCGATCGGCCCCGCATCCTTGGGTTTAAACAAAAATAAAGGCCCTGGGGGGGGGGGGGGATTGCAGTTAATCTCTCCATTCAGGAATTCATAGCGCACCCGTTCGCCTTGAGCTCTGCTTCAAGTGGTCTGTTTGTGTGTAACTCGGTGGCTCATAGTAGTGCCCCGCTGGTCCGCCGCCATCATCACTGGCATCTGCCTCTAGTCAGGAATGAAAGTCTGTGTGGTATTTTTTTTTTTTTCCCTGCTTGGTATTTTTCTGCACAAGATTACGAAATGAACCATTGCTAACGATCAAAGAAACAGCAGTCGCTTTGAACCTGCTTTTTTTTCTAATTAAGCAGTGGAACAGATCAAACTAATTACACGCAGGCGAGTCCTGTTTGGGACCACTCGTGCCCTCTCATCTCTTTCACAGCTGTCGGCTGAGAACAGACAAAGGGATTTTTTCCTTCCCCGTGATATTCGAGAAGAACACAGCCACATGACGGCGAGTGGAGTGAGCTTCTTTTAAATGTAGCGAACATCTTTGGTAGTGCCACTTGATTCCAAACCCCCCAAAATGTCCTGCATTTCTCTCCTGGTCAGAGATTGAAATGGAGGGTGAGTGAGTCACACGCTCAAAACGTCCTGATGTGTCACCCATACCCGAGCCTCCCAGTTTCAAGTTTAACTATCCTTTTGGGATAGTCCGTGTTTTGGGAACGGTTTGTGATAAAAGGCGCTATATTTACGATGTCCTGTGGATATAATAGGTTGGTGTGAGAGATCCAGTGATGTATCTAGCCAAACTGGGGTCCTAAGCGGAATAATACTAATTAAACACTCGATATCAAAACTATTACACATAATGCGCAATTGTTAATCCAGTAAACCGCTGGCTTTAGTGGTAGTTGATGTTCAGCTTCCAGTAAGCCCACTAACGTTACAAGTTTAGTTTCTAAGCAAACACGAGCTGCTTCATTTTTTTTTTTTTCTGCGCTCCAGAATAGTGTTGACGGAGCGATTTTCTCAACTCGTTATTGGAAAAATGATCACAACGGTTGAGTGTCAGCGACGTTGATTTCATAGTTCATGAAAGAGTCGAACTGCAGACCTCCCGCTCCACTCCTTTAGAGGTCGTCACTTTACATCGGGCTTAATTGATGTCACGTGCTACGCCCGGTTGCACTGTTACGATTCGGGTTGTGGGAGGAGTTATCAAACTCAAGTCAAGTAAACCAAGCGACAGAAACGTGCAATCCAATTGGCTGTTGAGCTCCGCTGCGGAATCATATGAACCAATAATATCGAACTGCCATGGCTGGCGCCACCATTAAGGCGAATTAAGCGATCGTATAATTGGAGTGGGGGTTAAACCCAGCCGCGCGGGTAAGCGCACTAATAAGCTTGGCTCGACCGAGCACCGCTATTGTCAACTGCAGAGCCAGACCACCATACGTCACCACAGGTCTACGCCAGCAGTTATCGGACAGAGGTTAACGTTAGCGTATAGGATACGTGGTTAGCGTGTCAATCAGTTTGATTTGTAACAACCTTAAAACGTTTATTAGCAAGCTGCTGGTCTGGACATGCGGTGATGTCACTTCCGCTCTGAAATTGTTGGACCTTCGGTGATGTGAGGTGCCGTGGCTCTGAAGGTCGGTACATCTCACATGAACGCCCATCTCATGCCAAACAACCCATTGGACATCTGATCCGGGTCCCCCTAGTCCGCATATATGAATGGGCATCTCTGGAGATGCTTGTATGGACTGGGTGTTGGGCAAGGTCGTGGGGTCCAGCGGCTGTGGGGCATCTGTTGGTGAAGAAAGATTCATGGATCTTGACTGACGATGCTGTGATCTTCGCAGAGTCAATGGAGACTCTGATAGGGGCACCCAAGAGACTGAGCGAGGAGTCGGAGTGTCTGGGCTTGCGAGTGTCCTGATAAAAACCAAGAGCCAGGCCTTTAATGACCTCTTGGGCACGGCCATCAGCAGTGTGTCTATCTGCAGAGAGAGTGTCGACCTCGTTGAGAGGTTTACTTACCTTGGTAGTGACATTCATGTCTCTGGTGACTGTTCCTATGAAGTCAGTAGACTGATTGGGAGAGCATGGGGGGTCATAAGGACGCTGGAAAGGGGTGTGTGGCGCTCCTGATATCTATGCAAAAGGACGAAGGTCCAAGTCTTTAGAGTCCTGGTGCTTCCTGCCTTGCTGTATAGTTGCGAGAAATGGACGCTATCCAGTGAACTGAGGTGAAGACTGGAATCCATTGGTACTGCGTCTCTCTGGAAAATCCTTGGGTACCGTTGGTTTGACTTTGTGTTGCTCTCGGAGTCCCGAGTGAGGCACGTGACCTGCATTATGAGGAAGTGTCAGTTACAGCACTACGGCCATGTGGTGCGCTTTACCCGAGGGTGATCCGGCTCGTAAGATCCTCATTGTTGAGGCCCTGAGTGGCTGGACCAGGCCAAGGGGCCGCCCACGTAACACCTGACTGTGGCAGATTGAGGGTCATTTCCGGAGGGTGGGATTGGACCGCGTGTCTGCCTGGGGTGTTGCCAACTGGGATCCTGAGTTTTGTTTTGTTGTGTCGTGGGTGCGGCAATGTGCTGTACCAGTGCCTGTTCCCCGACTTGACTTGTCTCTGGAGGTTTCTAATGGTTAATGAAAACGCGAGTGTACCTTACACCTTTAAGAACTTCATGGGGCTTATGTTTAAAAAAATCTGGTTCTTTACTGGGTTGTGTGCTTCCTCGTAGAAGACCCATTTAATTTTTGGGAGGAGGCTTTTCGTATAAAACGAGTTCTTTTGAGTTTGAAATATATGGAAATAACAGAACTCTCTAATGTCATCTAGTAGGCGACCTACCAGGATACAACTGATTAAGAAAGTCTGAACTTTGTGTGCAGCGAGAGTCCTTTTAAAATCGGGAACATGTTGGGATTTCATAAATCTTTTCTCTCTTCATGGCTATTTATGGTATCTGCTATGGACCTAAATAAAAGATTCCTTCTGTAGAGTCCTTTTTAGTTCTCCTATGGTGTTGTTCTGAAGATCCGCTATGACACCTTTTATTGGTGAGAGTGAAGCCTTTTTTATATTTTTAGGAAGCATTCCTGTTCAGCCAGGAGTAAACTGGGGTTTAAATGTTCCAATCTAATCTGCATCCAAGTCCTTCATGATCGGAACGTGGGAGGGGAAAAATAACTTCATCTTCAGAAAGTGCGGATTTTCCACAGAGTTGCCGTCAGCCATCTTTGGCCTTGCACTTGATTTTCAACTTGTGTGTGGTAAACTCTCTCTTGTGGCTCGATGAGTTGAGGATGTTGGGGGTATTTTGATCCCGAGTGCCAATCTAAATCCAGAGATCTGCTGCTTTTTTACTGGGTCACTTTGGGGGTGTGGCACCAATTTTTGCACAAAGCACTCATTGTGGGCCCCCTTGTCAGTCAGCAGTCATGTGGGTGGAAGGGGATCTGGGGGAGAAAAACCATAAACGTTATCCGCTCCAGAACAAACGTCACAAACCTCAGCCTGCCATTCTTTGTGCCTCTTTATGATCATCCAGGGCGGCTTAAACAATCTGAGAGGTACAATTGATAGATATACTTTATTATATACTCTGTTATATAGATAGATACTTTATTAATCCCAAGGGGAAACTCACATACTCCAGCAGCAGCATACTGATAAAGAGCAATATTAAATTAAAGAGTGATAACAATGCAGGTATAACAGACAATAACTGTATAATGTTAACGTTTACCCCCCCAGGTGGAATCGAAGAGTCGCATAGTGTGGGGTGTCCTCAGTCTGTCAGTGGAGCAGGACGGTGACAGCAGTCTGTCGCTGAAGCTGCTCCTCTGTCTGGAGATGATCCTGTTCAGTGGATGCAGTGGATTCTCTGTGATTGACAGGAGTCTGCTCAGTGCCCGTCGCTCTGCCACGAATGTCAAACTGTCCAGCTCCGTGCCTACAATAGAGCCTGCCTTCCTCACCAGTTTGTCCAGGCGTGAGGCATCCCACCTCTTTATGCTGCCTCCCCAGCACACCACCGCGTAGAAGAGAGCGCTCGCCACAACCGTCTGGTAGAACATCTGCAGCATCTTATTGCAGATGTTGTAAGACGCCAACCTTCTAAGGAAGTATAGTCTGCTCTGTCCTCTCTTACAAAGAGCATCAGTATTGGCAGTCCAGTCCAGTTTATCATCCAGCTGCACTCCCAGGTATTTATAGGTCTGCACAGTCACCTCTGATGATCACAGGGTCCGTGAGGGGCCTGGGCCTCCTAAAATCCACCACCAGCTCCTTGGTTTTGCTGGTGTTCAGGTGTAGGTGGTTTGAGTCGCACTATTTAACAAAGTCCTTGATTAGGTTCCTATACTCCCCCCCCCCCCACTCCTGATGCAGCCCACGATAGCAGGGTCATCAGTGAACTTTTGCATGTGGCAGGACTCCGAGTTGTATTTGAAGTCTGGATGTTGGATGAAGAGGACCGGAGAAAGTACAGTCCCCTGCGGCACATGTCAGACTTGCAGTTCCCGAGACGCACATACTGTGGTCTGTCTATAAGAGAGTCCATGATCCACGCCACCAGGTATGAATCTACTCCCATCTCTGTCAGCTTGTCTCTAAGGAGCAGAGGTTGGATAGTGTTGAAGGCGCTAGAGAAGTCCAGAAACATAATTCTTACTGCACCACTGCCTCTGTCCAGGTGGGATAGGGATCAGTGTAGCATATAGATGATGGCATCCTCCGCTCCCACCTTCTCCTGGTATGCGAACTGCAGAGGGCCGAGGGCGTGGCGGACCTGTGGCCTCAGGTGGTGAAGCAGCAACCGTTCCATGGTCTTCATCACAGGTGACGTCAGAGCGACAGGCCTGAAGTCGTTCAGCTCACCAGGACGTGATACCTTTGGGACTGGGGTGATGCAAGATGTTTTCCAAGCCTCGGGACTCTCCCCTGTTCCAGGCTCAGGTTGAAGATGCGCTGTAGAGGACTCCCCAGCTCCAGCGCACAGGCCTTCAGCAGTCATGGAGATACTCCATCTGGAACCGCTGCTTTGCTGGCACGAAGTCTCCTCAGCTCTCTGCTCACCTGCGCTGCTGTAATTGTGGGTGGGTATGTCTCTCCAATGCTGGTATCAGCAGAAGGATGGGTGGAGGGTGCAGTACTCCGAGATGAGAGTGGGTTAGGGTGGTCAAACCTGTTAAAGAAGTTGTTCATCTGGTTTGCTCTCTCCACCTCTCTCTCGATGGTGGCACCCCGCTTCGAGCTGCAGCCAGTGATGATCTTCATCCCATCCCACACTTCCTTCATGCTGTTATTCTGCCACTTCTTCTCCAGCTTTCTCCTGTATTGGTCCTTTGCCGCCCTGACCTGGACTCGGAGTTCCTTCTGCTGATCATCGCCTTTAAAGCCCTTTTCTTCTGGTTCAAAAGGCCCTTGATGTCACTTGTAATCCATGGCTTGTTGTTGGCATAGCAGCGTATTCTTACTGGAATTACAATTGGTTACATTTTATTATTTTTTCATGGCAGATGAAATGACTTGCTCAGGGTTACATGGTGTCAGCAGTGGGATCTGATCCCACATGCCTCAGGATTTGAAGTCCTTAAACCATAACTACTGAAGTATGTGACCAGAAGGGCGCTCGGCCTGTAGCCCAGCCTACTCCGGATGGGAATTACCTGAGCTGGTGGAGCCATCGGTGTGGCTGGAGAGCACAAAGGAGTTGATATTTTTTATTTTTTTTTTCTGTAACTTTTCTCGCCTTCACAATTTCCAGGTGGGCCAGTCGACACCGAGAATGATTTGCAAACGTAGATCTGGTCGTAAAGTGCTTGGCAAGGCTGTGGTTCCCATGGAAACCATCTGTAAACTGAATTTAAATTGTTTTTAAAAGACTCACTTTACCTTCGCTATGCTTTTTACCTGTCGGGATGTGATGGGCTGCATTAAAGCGCCTCATTTTCTTACTAATGTATTTTCATTAATGGCGCAGAGGTGCATTGCGGGAATCTCATGATTTGTACTTAAGGGTTGTGTGATAAGTGATAGTCTCGGAGCACGTGGAATCAAAAAAAAAAAAAAAGAGCTAGAAAGAAAGAAATGGTAGGAAACAGCAGCCTACGGCGAGTGCGGAGTGCTAGTCGGAGACTTGAAAAGGGGCCTCCAGTTTTTCAGCTGATTTGGATCTGATAAATGCCAAATAGAAAATGAGTCCATCGTTTTTACATAATGCTCTCTCCACAACTTGTTCCTTTTCCATTTGGAGACCACTAGAAACATGCATTATATGGCCAAATGTACATGGACCCCCAACCAAACTATTTTTTTTAAGGTGTTTCATTGTGAACATCAAATCAAATCAAGCAGGCGGCCGTGCAGTCTCCTTTGACCACCCAATGGGTTGCCCTATAGAGCTCGGTGACTTTAAACAGTGACTTGTGACAAAGGTGACGCCATGTGATAGTGTCCTATGTGACATTTCTGCTCTGCTTGATCTGCCCCAGTCAACTGTAAGTGCTGTTATTGTGAAGTGGATGCATCGGGAAGCAGCAATGGCTCAGCCACCAAGTGGTAGACATCACAGACTCACAGGGCAGGACCGCCGAGTGCTTCTGTGCATAAAAATGGCATATCGTCTGGAACCGTCACTCGCAGCAGAGTCCCCGACTCCTTCTGGGAGCAACATCAGCACGAGGATTTCCATGGCTGAGCAGCTGCACACAAGCCTTAAGATCCTCACGTGCAATGCCAAGTGTTGGCTGGAGGGGCTGTAAAGTGCTAGGAGCAGCGGGAACGTGGAGTGAGGAGTCACGCGTCACTATCTGGCAGTCTGACGGACCAATCTGAGTGTGGCAGACATAGACGTGTATAGGTAGACGCCGCGTTCACGGTGTTGCCCAGTTGACGCAATACGTCAGCACGTCAGCCTTATTGCGAGTGGCAAAAGTGCCATTTTAAACTAATACGGGTAGACGTGGAAACCGGGTTTTCTGATGAAAAAACAATAGTGTTTAAAACAGTATCGTTAACATACAACAGATTTAGGTGAATCGTTTAAATGCAATTATTTATATCCATTTATACACTAGTAATGGCTATTAAAAAATTCCTCCCATATAAGTTAACATTTCTTGGACTGCCTTCTATCTCTGAAACATTTCTAGTCTTCGTCCTGTTCTTACTCAACACAACACTGAAGTATCGGTTAAAACCCGAATCACCTCACGTATAGATTACTGTAATGCTATTCTATCTCGCATCCCACAAAAACGTATCCATGGCTTACAACTTCTTCAAAATTCTGCTGCCAGGATAATAACCTGCTGTTCTAAATCCACTGAACATATCACACCGATTCTCTCTCAACTTCACTGGCTCCCTGTTAACTACAAAATACGATACACAATCCCACTCTGAACATTTAAAGCTCCCTCACTGATCTCCTCCAGACTTGCACTCCTCTCGCTCACTCAGATCCTCCTCTGCAGCTCCACTTTCTGTACCGCACATCAGACTCTGTGCTATGGGAGCTCGAGCGTCTCTCATTGTGCTCCTCAACTCGGGAATTCTCTTCCCTCTCATATACGTCAGCTCGATTCAATAACACATTTTAAAACTACCCTCAAAACTTATCTTTTCAAACTGGCATACCAATTGTGAATTTTGCACTGTTACTGCCAGTTATCTTTGTTTGCTAATTATTGCTTTTTGATTTATGATTCTCTTGTTTTAATTTTACTGATGTTGTTTAATTTTACTGTGGTGGGTTGGCACCCTGCCCACGATTGGATTCCTGCTTTGTGCCCTGTGTTGGCTGGGATTGGCTCCAGCACACCCCCGTGACCCTGTGTTCGGATTCAACGGGTTGGAAAATGGGTGGGTGGATGTTTAATTTTATTGTAAGGTGACTTTGAGTGCTAAGATTATAAAACGGGATTTTCTAATGGCAAAATATAACCAAAACAATTATTCAGCCTTACCTATGAAGTGTAATCCCCCGGGATCTGGTTGGGAGCGTACAGCGGTTTGTACAATCCCAAGCAGCACATGCGTGAGGCATCTTTATCCATTACTTCACTCCACAGCAGTGCCACTCGCAATATGGCGGCGATGTTGACGTACGATGCTGCTGGTCATGCAGCGTCTAGTAATTTTATGTCTATGGTGGCAGACACCAGGAGAACATGACCTTCAGGACCACATGGTGCCTACTGCCAAGTTTAATGGAGGTGGGATAATAGCAGGGCTTGGGCTCGGGGCCCTGTGGTTCAAGTGAAAGGGTCCTGTTACTGCTACAGGAGATGGACATTTTAGAAAATTGTGTGCTTCCAACTTCCGGTTGAGCGAACGCGGGCGTGACTGATCGCCGCTGCTCTCCGGTAACTAACTTTTTTTTTTTTTTTTTTTTTTTTTTTTTTTTTTTTCTTTAACATTTTTTACGATTTAACTTACAATCTAATGGACTAAGCAGTTGATTTCATTTTCATTTCAGGTACATTTATTCGTTGTTTTATTTTTCAATCATTTAAAGCTAGTCTGCTGATTTGGCTGTGTATGGACTATTTTTTCAGCCTATCCCTGCCTTGAGACTTGCCTGGCTTTGTTCTCCAGACATCCGAGTTGTCTGCATTTTTGCTTAAAATATCCTACCGGTCCGCAGGTTATTTGGTTCGTGTTTGTTTGGTCCCTGCTGTCACTTGCTATCCAACCTGCAATGGGCCTGCTGCCGTACTCCACTGCCGAGCTACTCCGACTCCGCTTTCACCTGTGCGAGACTCCGCTGACCGGCTTGCATCTCCACCCAGACATTGTATTCCTCCCTCGTCGGAGATACATCCACCGCGGGTCCTGCCGGAGTATCCAAGCTGACAGTTCGAAAATAATAAACTCCATCTTGTCCAGTTCTCGAAATAATTTAGGCAGAGTCGCTGACCACAGTGTGTTAGCCAGCCTAGCCCGATCCGCTAACACCATTGCTAAATGCGATAACGCCGTTGTTAACTTTGGTCTGCTGAACATCTGCTCACTCACAAGCAAGGGGTCTCTCATCCACGACCACCTCACTGATCGTAAGTTTGCCTTTTTCTGTCTGACTGAGACATGGCAACAACCTCATGACTTTTCCCAACTTAACGAATCCACTCCCCCGGGGTTTGTTTACATCTCTGAACCCCGTGGCTCTGGCCGTGGTGGAGGTCACGCATTAATGTATCGTGAGAAATGGAAAGTCTTGCCGTTGTCTGTCTGTTCCTGCCTTCCGTTCTTTTTTTGAATCTCTTATGTCAATTAAATGGACCTGTTCCTACTATCATTGCAACTGTTTACTGGCCCCCTAAACCAAATAATGACTTTCTGAACGACTTTGCTGTTTTCCTTACACACGTATCTACTGTTTGATTAAACATAATACTTCTGGAGGATTTCACTATACATATGGATAATATCAATATCCCTATTACCACTGTAGAGACTTTACATCCTGCCTTGAGAGTTCACTGATGTTGCCACTCATTCCAAAGGACACATCCTGGACTCGATTTGCTGTTCTGGAGTTACCCCGCTTGATTGTACTGCAGATGAACTCTCCATAACTGTTCACTTTCTTATTTCATTCAGTGTTAATCTTGCATTTTCCAACACCTAAGCTTTCCCGTCTCATGTCTTTCTGTAATATTAAGAACTAGGCTGACCCGCCTTTTAAGGCGACCGACTTTTAAGTTGAGCACTTAAGGCAATTCAATATGTAGATCAATTTGATATTTTATACAAACTCATTAATTTGGTTATATTGCATTTGAGCGGTATTACTTTAATACTCGTAGTTTGTTATTTTTGTGATGAAATGTAAACTTTTTCTATATTGAGGTCGCCCTTTTGAACCCCCCTGATATTTACTACGCGGTGAGGCATTTGTACTCCAACATTTTAATTATTTTGTCTATTTTTCCAGCGCATCGCCCACAAAAGCAAGGGAACGATGGGAGCACCAGAACTCTGCTCACATCATGTCGCTTCGTACCGCAAGTAGTAAGTCTGTGATAAGCGGAATACCGCTACACTTTCCACTCACGGGACGGAAGGACAATCCCGACCACTTTTATATAGTAAGAAAGAAGAACATATCGCACAGTCTGGAGTAGAAAGTCATCTTTTACCTGGAAAAACGAAACTACAAATCTCATCGTGCATTGCAAAATGGACGGGGCGTGTGTGGAAACTCCGCGCCTGCGTAGCACTCACGGGACGGAAGGACAATCCCGACCGCTTTTATATAGAAGGATATTAACTTAGATTCTCTTTCCTCTCGTATTGATTCCCTTATGGACATTGATAATTTATTCACTCCTGAAGAACTGGTCTCGCACTATAACACTGGACTTTAATGGTATTCTTAACTCTGTTGCTCCATTAAAAACTAGATCTGTTTCTTTCTCCTTTTCTGCTCCCTGGTTCACTCCTGAACTTAGGCTTTTGAAAGCCAAAGGCCGGCAACTTGAGTGGTTATATTAAAAAAGAACTGGACTCTTTGTTCACAAAGAGATGTACAAAAACTTTATTACAAGGACTGTATTGCCCAAACTAAATCTAACTATTATGCTCTCATCTTCCAATGAAGGAAACACCAAGTCATTGTTTTCACTACTTAACAATATCACACGACCCCCAGATTCTTTACCTTCTCCCCTTTACTCAACTGAATTTTGTAATTCCCTTATGTCCTTTTAATGAAAAAATCCAGAAGATTCGTCCATCTCTCGGTACGGATTCCTCCAGTACTTCATTTGAATTTCACCCACCAACTCGCTCATTCTCCTCTTTTCAGCTTCCAAACCTTCTCAGAAATCTCAGATCTTGTCCGTAAGTCTAAGCTATCCACCTGTCAACTGGACCCCCTCCCTACAGTTCTGGTCAATTCCTGCCCCCCCCCCCCCCCCCCCACAGTCCCCCTTATCTCTGCTATAATCCACTCTTCTCTCACTACTGGTCCTGTTCCTTCATCTTTTAAAACAGCTGCAATAACCCCAATGCTGAAAAGCCTGTTGCTGATCTGACCAATTTCAGTCATTTTCGTCCTATTTCTAATCTACCCTTCATTTCCAAAATTCTTGGAAAAAATAGTGGCTATTCAACTTCATTCTCACTTATCTCAAAATAATCTGTATGAAGAGTTCCAGTCTGGTTTTTGTCCCCTCCATTGTACAGACACGGCACTTATAAAAATGACTAACGGCCTCCTTATGGCAGCTGATGGATAGACAGATACTTTATTAATCCCAAGGGGAAATTCACATACTCCAGCAACAGCATACTGATAAAGAACAATATTAAATTAAAGAGTGATAACAATGCAGGTATAACAGACAATAACTTTGTATAATGTTAACGTTTACCCCCCCGGGTGGAATTGAAGAGTCGCATAGTGTGGGGTCTCCTCAGTCTGTCAGTGGAGCAGGACGGTGACAGAAGTCTGTCGCTGAAGCTGCTCCTCTGTCTGGAGATGATCCTGTTCAGTGGATGCAGTAAATTCTCCATGATTGACAGGAGCCTGCTCAGCGCCCGTCGCCCTGCCACGGATGTCAAACTGTCCAGCTCCGTGCCTACAATAGAGCCTGCCTTCCTCACCAGTTTGTCCAGGTGTGAGGCGTCCTTTATGCTGCCTCCCCAGCACACCACCACGTAGAAGAGGGCGCTCGCCACAATAGAACATCTGCAGAATCTTATGGCAGCTGATTCTGGTTTAATTCCTGTTCTCGTCCTCCTTGATCTGAGTGCGGCCTTTGACGCTCTTTGTCACACTACTCTTCTCAATAGTTTATCTTCAATTGGCATTACCCACACACCACTAGACTGGTTCAGATCCTACCTCTCAGGCCACACTCAGTTTGTTCAACTTAAACCTTTCACATCCCAACCCACTGCTGTTACTTCAGGTGGGCTCTGTCCTGGGACCCCTCCTTTTCGTTATTTACCTCCTTCCCCTTGGTAATATCTTTCGTAAATATATAACATTAGCTTCTGCTGTTATGCTGATGACACTTGGCTCTATCTCACTAGCAAACCTACTGCTTCCTTTCCACCCTCCTCCCTTACTGATTGCATAGCAGAAATCAAAACCTGGTTTTCTTCAAACTTTCTTAAATGAAATAAGTGACAAAACTGAGGTTCTCCTCATTGGTACAAAATCAACATTATCCAAAACTGATCATTTTTCCTTTGTTATTGATAATTCTTCTGTCTCCCCTTCCCCACAGGTGTCTTACTTGACAGTACTTTATCCTTTCAGTCCCAAATCAGTAACATCTCCCGGTCTGCATATTTCCACTTGCGTAACTTTAATCGTATTCGCCCACCGCCCCTCACTCCCCACACCACTGCTATCCTCGTTCATAGCCTTGTCACTTCTCGTCTGGATTACTGCAGTTCCCTTTTCTTTGGTCTTTCTTGCAAATCTCTTTATAAACTTCAGCTGGTCCAGAATTCAGCTGCCCGCCCGCATCATTACTAGAACCCCCTCTATTCACCAGATCACTCCCGTCTTGCAGCAGCTTCACTGGCTTCCAGTTCAGTTCCAAATTCAATTCAAAATTCTCCTGCTAACGTTTAAGGCTCTCCACAACCTCGCTCCTCCATGTTGCAATTCCCTCCGTACCCTCAGATCCTCTTCCTCCATCCACTTGACTGTCCCCTTCGTCCACATTCAGTTGCTGTGCTCCCCAGCTCTGGAACTCATTACCACCTGAGCTTAGAAATCCATCCATCCATTTTCCAACCCGTTGAATCACAGGGTCACGGGGGTCTGCTGGAGCCAATCCCAGCCAACACAGGGCGCAAGGCAGGAACCAATCCCGGGCAGGGCGCCAACCCACCGCAGTGAGCTTAGAAATATTGAATCATTTTCAAATCTAAATTTAAAACTCATTTGTTTTAAGACTGCTTTTTCTCTTGATTACAATTTCTCTGTCTGATTTTAACTTTTGTATTTTACTTTTGTTTATAATCTGTTTTATCTACTTTTCGGTGTCCTTGAGTGTTTAGAAAGGTGCCTACAAATGAAATGTATTTATTATTTAACTTTGTAGATTCAGTTTGTGAAGGCTCTTTTGTGTTCCATCATGACTGTGCCTTGACCTCAACCTCGCTGAACACCTTTAGGATGAACTGGAACATCAACTGTGAGCCAGTAGAGTGCTGGACCTCACAAAAGTTCTCTCTTTGCTGAATGGGCATCCTATGGATTTCAGTGCCATGTCAGTTGGGGACTGGGCTGAACTCGGTCTACCTTGGCTTGAAGAGGGTCTGCAGTGGGACACTGGAGGATTTACCTTGGTACTGGACAATTTGTGCATAAGAAGAACTGGGATTTGTTGAATATTTGTCTTTCAGTTTTAGTATATATAGTGCCATGTCTGTCTGGATCAGTCTATCTTTTAATTATATAGAGCCTTTAGTATATGTCTCCTCTAATGATGGTACCTTTCAGATTGATCTCAATTATATAGTGCCTTTCAGATTAGTGTGTCTCAATTATATAGCACCTTTTTATCTCGATCTGTCATAATTACAGCACTTTTCAGATCAATCCCCTTTTCAATTATACAGTGCATTTCAGATCATTCTATCTTTTAGAGAGACAGACCAATCTGAAAGGCACTATATAATTAAAAGAGAAATTATATATAGTGCCTTTCAGGTTGGTCTCTGTCTAATTTAGTGTCTTATAGATCCATCTAATTAAAATATATAATACATAATTCTTATTGATCCATCTAATTAAAATAAAGTAATAGTGTCTTATAGATCCATCTAATTAAAATATAATACATAATTCTTATAGATCCATCTAATTAAAATATAATTAAAATAATGGACAGACAGAGGCCAATCTGAAAGGCACTATATCTGCCAGACCTATGAGATAAAAAAGCAGGCATTGTGGGTGGATAACTGTCAATCAAAGTCAACTTCAGCAAATCATCATGTTGCTACTAAATGACTGGCGAATCAGCAAAGACCCAGTATGTGATTGGCTGAAGTTGAAAATGACTGACTGTTGCTCCACCCATCTACTCTGCCAGATGTGCAGCAATACTCTTCTCAAGAGACATGCTGCTGAGATAATCCACGGGCTTTAAAAAGGGTACAGGTAGAACCCCAGGGTATAAAGTTGGCCAGAGCAGTGTGGTTTTTTTTTTTTTTTTTTGTGTGGGGTTGTGTTGTGTGTTTTTTTTTTTTTTTTTTCTTCCAAATTCTTCACACAATTAGAAAATGACCCAAAGCTAAAGGAGCTAAAGCACAGGAGAGCAAAGGCAGTACTCGACCAACTGCTTTAAAAGCCATCACTTCAAATATTCTCAGCAAGACAGTCCTACAAGAAGGTTCGTTTCATTACCTTTGAAGACACCAACTCTTGCAAGACCAAGAAGTAGTCGAATATAAAACAATTACTGAGCACCAAAACTTAAATTCATAGAGCTGAAGGGGAGAGGGGCACGGCCTCGGTCTTCTGTTTGTGGAGAAAGGCTCAAGTTCCAGGCTTGGTGAGGTTTAGGCGCTGATCAGTAAATGTCTCTCCACTTTGCCTGGGTGTATGGCTGCTGGCTGAACCTCTGAAAGGATCCTGGCTTTGGATTGGCTTGTGGGTCTGGAGCAAGTGTGGAGCCGACTGCGTAATTGTTTTGGCAGCGGAGGAAGAAGGTGGGAATGGCACTGGAGAGTGGCAGAGGATGGAGACTGTGCTCTCAGCTGTGGATATAACCAACTGTCGCCCTAAGGGCTACCCCCTTACCAACATCAAGGGTTCAAAATCCATTCCTCTGTCCCTCATCCACCCCTGGGTTGTTAGGTGTTTTTTTTTTTTGTGATATTGTAAGTTCTGTTTTGTTAAGGTCGGCACGGTGGCGCAGTGGGTAGCGCTGCTGCCTAGCAGTTAGGAGACCCGGGTTCGCCTTCTGGGTTCTCCCTGCATGGAGTTTGCATGTTCTCCCCGTGTCTGCGTGGGTTTCCTCTGGGTACTCCGGTTTCCTCCCACAGTCCAAAGACATGCAGGTTAGGTGCACTGGTGATTCTGAATTGTCCTTGGGGGGTGTGTGTCCTGCGGTGGGCTGGCACCCTGCCTGGGGTTTGCTTCCTGCCTTGCAACCTGTGTTAGATGGGATTGGCTCCAGCAGACCCCCACGACCCTGTGTTAGGATATAGCGGGTTGGATAATGGATGGATGTTTTGTTCCTAAGAACACATTGAAATTACTTCAGACTCACCAATGCAAGAAAATCCCTACATATGACCTGCCATTCAACTCTTCTTACTGTCTAGTTAATGCAAGACATTAAAATTTTTGGGGTTCCCCCCCCTGTATTTTTTTTTTCCCTTTAGACTTATAAACTGTAATTTTTAGGCCATTTTTGGACCATATTTTGTACAGGAAATGACAGCCTTCTGATAAAGAGTAAACCAATGGGTAGCATGAATGATCAGAAGGTCTTGAAGTTGTGCAGACCCTAGAATTTCACCCCCTAATGGAATACAAGGGGGTCCACAGTTTCTCCTTTTCACAAAACCTTTTGAGGTGAAAAAAATGGGGAGTCATGTGGTGTTGTGGTGCTTTTTAATGTCATTTTGAGATTTATGATCACACATGTATTTTGTTGATATTTGATTCTTTCCTGGTGGTCCTAGCCCTCCTAAGAGCCTCTCCCCGGGGGGTTAAAAATGACACATTTCAAACATGGGCAAGTGGGGTATCGTTTTAGACTGTTTCAAGTCAGCAGTTATGAATATGAGGTTATTTTTGATTTTTGATCCTTTACTAGCACTCTAAGGACCTCCTATCAGAGGGTGACAAATGACAAATTTCTATTACAATCGAGAAAACAGACTTATTTAAACCAAAGCACACATTTTAATATTTCAAATTGTTGATGCAGCTGTTCTTGTTTATTATGTACAGTACTTCTAACCCATGAAGTAAATTATTACATTTGTTATGAACACCCTGAATTAGGGGGACTAAAGCTAACTCAGACTTTTATTTAATTTACAAGTGAAAGATATGAACATGTAGTAAAATGACTAATGAACTGGATAGTCTTTATGAAGCATTGCACGGTTAACGTGTCTCTTTATGTGGTCCACAATCCCAGCTTGTACCGCACTGCCCTTTGGTGACCCTTGCTTGGCAGCTGGGCCAGACTCCTGGGACCTTCCAGCATGATGTTTGGCTCTTCAGGACCGGGTGGCACGTGAAGGCCGATTTCTCATTCAACAATTTTAATGAGGAGGGCTGCGTGCCAGCAGAGGGGGCCCAACTCTCTAAGGGATGAAGGCTAAGCATTTCGGCAGCCATTTATTTTGTGCTTTAATTACTTGTGCCCGAGCCAGTCTGTGGCCGTAGCTAACGCCGTGGGCACACCCCACCCTTCACCCTGCCCGAGGACATTCAAAGCGGCCGTGAGCTTGGGGGTGTTTATGGCTTTGTCTGCTTTCAAACTTTGCTGTGAACTTTATGGCAATCCCAGCGATGACATTCCACAGGTCTGGGGTAGAGGGGGTCAGATTAGTTTTCTGATGGAGCATTGAGGGTGCCAGATGTGCAGACGGCAGCTGCCCTCAGTTGTCCCGAGTCGCTCAGTAGCACTGTAGAGTTAACGAGTGCCGCCTTGTAAAGAAGCCGCGGTGCCTCAGACATTTTTTTTTATTTTAAGGTTTAAAGAAGTGCAAAATTCCACCACAGTAGACATTCTGTCCTTTTTTTTTTTTTTTTTTTTTCTTGGCTTAACCCCTTATTGCCTGAATTTATTTACAATTATATAAAAAAAAGAATTATTTGTGTTTTTGCCGTCAAATAGATGCTAAATTAAGTGGACATTGTTAATTTGAATATAGCACATATATTAAATATAAATTTAGGTATGATGCAAATTAGCGACATTAGGCATAACTGGGTATAATAGTAATTAAGCAAAGTTTCCACTCTCAGGTATGTAGGTTATTTTATTGATGCTGTTATTGATCAGTTCCTCCAGTCAACAATCCAAATTACAAAAATTTTCCAAAAATCAGTACAATGTCATGAAATTAATAAGTCACATGAGGAGAAACAGTTGTATTCATAGAATTCTCAAAAGCAGTTGTTCTTTTTATCAACAAAATGAAAAAGAACCTATGATAGTACTTTTTTCACCTTATGTGGATGCGATAATATGCAATTAGTGCGTCAAGAGCATCAAAGCCGCCCATGAACTTGTTGTACAGGCTGATGGTGTTTGGCCATTCTATAGACACTTTCTTTTTCGACTTTCTGTCCCATGTTTCTATATTAGAAATAGGCTGGGCGCTGGCAACGATAACCCCTCTATTATCACACCATTTTACTGCTCTTATTTCTACATTGATTACAACAACCCTTTTCTCTTCAAATGTCCCTCTTCCCTCCTTCTTCATATCAGTGTCTACACTGAAATTGCACCCTTGCAGGCAACTTTGCTGCACAGCCCCAAGGGCTAGTATTCCCTTGTTTGCAAGGGCAACAAACAAATCCAAGGAAGAAAACCAGTTGTCAAAATACAGTAAGTGATTGAGAGCACCACAAATAACTTATGCAAGCTTTAGCACAATGTTTCTTCTTGCAGCAACGTTAGGTTCTCCAGGTACAGGATCTATTTTCCCTGCAAATATGTCAAATGAATGCACCAGGCCTTTAGCATCACAAAGCACAAAGATTTTGTATCCCCATTTGTATGGCTTCTTGGGGATATATTGCTTTAGGCTAGATCTACCTTTGAATGGCACCATTTGCTCATCAATAGACAACATTTGATCTTGTGGGAGACCATGAAATTTTGGGAGAAGTGAACCAATAATTGGCCTGATTTTGAAAAGCTTATTCATTGTCAGTACTCTCATTACGCTGCTTTCATCTTCAGAAACATCACCTTGTGATAACGGTGTAGGTATGTAGTCTTCATCGCTATCCTCACTATCACTGAGACAGCTGTCATCACTTTCAACTGGTGGAACCCTGATTTGAAGTCCACCAGCTCGCTTCCTGTAGAAAGTTGATGTGTTCATTTAGTTCTGCCTCAAAATTAAAGGGCAGAAATCTAATTTATATCTCAGTATGCTATTTTTACATTAATTCTAGAAATTAACTAGGATAAAAATTTCTACGATATTGCACCTAAATACATTATTATTCATATGCAGCCGTTATTGCCGAATGTAGCGAAAAAGCGACATAGCGAAAACGGCGTATAACTTCCGGAATTTTCGTCACATGTAGTTTATTCTGAAATATCAGCAATATAAGAAAACAATAAGCTTATATGTATTTTTATCTTAGCGCAATTTACCTCAAATGTGGAGAATTTCTCGAAGAAAGCAGCCAAAATCCACGCGCACGGAAACACCAACACTTCTATTCCATCAGGCAGTTGTAGTTTCCACTACGACCACTAGATGGGATGAGAAGCGCTTTCAATACAATCCTTGGAACGTATCGAATACGCAGCAACCGGCATAAGCGGGATACATGTGCCACCACGGCTGCAATCAGCCTGCAAGCGGTTTGATGCGAATTCGCGACAATCGTCTACAAGGCCTCGGCCTCACCTGACCCTCGCCTGGGTCCTGAGCCCCCATCTCAAATATAAGATCTTTGCTTGGCACACTCCTTATATTTATGTATATATTATTAAAAAATAAAAAAGACTATTTAGATTATTGGGCACAGCGAACATAGAAGCAGCTTGGGGGTCAACTCTGGGAACGTCCTCGAGTGGTCCAGGCCAATCAAACATCTCTGGAGGGACCTGAAAATAGCCGTCCACTGAGGGTCTTCATCCCACCTGATCGAGCTTTGGAGGATCAGTAGAGCAGAATGGCAGAAACTTCCTCAAATCCAGGGGTGTGAAGCTTGTGGGGTCAAACCCAAGATGACCCCGGGGAGCTTCACCTGAATGCTGTGTAAAGGGGGTCTGAATACTTGTGTCAATGTGAGATTTTTTTTTTTTTGGATAAATTTGCAAAAATTTCCTAATTCTGTTATCGCTTTGTCATTCTGGAGTACTGAGTGTTGCTTAAAATGAATTTAAATGACTTAAGCAGAAGGCTGCCACATAATAGAATGTGAAGGGGTCAGAATATTCTCTGTGGTCTTCTCTGCAGCCCAAAGACATGGAGGCATGGATGTTACGGTAATTTACTCCTCTACATCGACCCTGTGTGACCATTTGGGGACCCTGTGATGGAACTCCTCTCTGGCCTGAGTGTGTGCCTAATGCTGGCAGGCTTGGCTTGGCTCCAAGGGGACCCTGAACTGGGTTAAGTGGTTCTGAGAATGTTCCTTACTCAAATAAAGGTCACGGTTTTGCCTTTGTGTAATGTTGTTGAAAAAATGAGATTATAAGATATGCTAACTACAACTCGTGATGTTTAATTTTTGTGTTTTATTTCAGTCTGTTTTTTATTTTAGAATTTTATATATACAGACCCTTACGTTGTGGGCTCAGAGCTCATGTTCTGTAACTGAAAGGGCAGGCAGGTACAAATGACCTCATCAGCTCATTAATATTCATGAGGGAGTTCCCCAAGACTGTCACATTTTGGAGGAGAAGATTGGAAAGTTAGATACAATTGTCATAGACATATATAGGTAGATGCCGCATTCACGGTGTTGCCCAGTCGACACGATACGTCAGCGTGTTCGCCATATTGTGAGTGGCAAGAGTGCCTTTTCAACTAATACAGGTAGACATGGAAACCGGGTTTTCTGATTGGGGAAAAAAAAATGTTTAAAACGGTATCATTTACATACAACAGATTTTGGTGAATCGTTTCCATGCCATTACCATTATTAGTGTATAAATGGATATAAATAATTAATTATTTTATTATTATTAAATTCCTCCCATATAAGTAACATTTCTCAGACTGCTTTCTTCCATCTCCGAAACATTTCTAGACTTCATCCTGTTCTTACCCAACACAGTACTGAAGTATCGGTTAATGCCCGAGTCACCTCACGTATAGATTACTGTAATGCTATCTATCTGGCATCCCACAAAAACGTATCCATCGCTTACAACCTCTTCAAAATTCTGCTGCCAGGATAATAACCTGCTGTTCTAAATCCACTGAACATATCACACCGATTCTCTCTCAACTTCACTGGCTCCCTGTTAACTACAGAATACGATACACAATCCCACTCTGAACATTTAAAGCTCTCCACAACCTCACTGATCTCCTCCAGACTTGCACTCCTCTCGCTCACTCAGATCCTCCTCTGCAGCTCCACTTTCTGTACTGCACATCAGACTCAGTGCTATGGGAGCTCGAGCGTCTCTCATACTGCTCCTCAACTCGGGAATTCTCTTCCCTCTCATATACGTCAGCTCAATTCAATAACACATTTTAAAACTGCCCTCAAAACTTATCTTTTCAAACTGGCATACCAATTTTGCACTGTTACTGCCAGTTATCTTTATTTGTTTGCTAATTATTTCTTTTTGATTTATCATTCTCTTGTTTTAATTTTACTAATGTTTAATTTTACTGCGGTGTGTTGGCACCCTGCCCGGTATTGGATTCCTGCCTAATGCCCTGTGTTGGCTGGGATTGGCTCCAGCACACCCCCGTGACCCTGTGTTCGGATTCAGCGAGTTGGAAAATGGATGGATGGATGTTTAATTTTATTGTAAGGTGACTTTGAGTGCTAAGATTATAAAACGGGATTTTCTAATGGCACAATATAACCAAAACAGTTGTTCGGCCTTACCTATGAAGTGTAATCCCCCGGGATCTGGTTGGGAGCGTACAGCGGTTTGTACAATCCCAAGCAGGACATGCGTGAGGCATCTTTATCCATTACTTCACTCCACAGCAGCGCCACTCGCAATATGGCGGTGATGTTGACGTACGATGCTGCTGGTCATGTGGCGTCTAATAATTCTATGTCTATAACAATTGTGGGGTGTATGCAAAATAAATAGGCAGAGTGGTGGCTCTGAGGTTAGGGATCTGCACTGGCAATCGGTAAGTTGCCGGTTCGAATCCCGTAAATGCCACAAGGCACTTTGCTCTGTTGGGCCCTTGAGCAAGGCCCTTAACCTGCAATTGCTGAGTGCTTTGATTAGTGAGAAAAAGCGCTATATAAATGCAAAGAATTATTATTAGATACAGAAAGGAATTCTGGGAAAATAAGTAAAACTTGTTAGTGTCATTGTTTAAGCTTGAATGTGTACATTCTAACAGTGACCTGTGTGTGTGTAAGAATATATGACATGGAGGCTTGGCACTTTATGATTAACATGTTTCGTGTTTAGCCAAAAGTAACTTTATCTACAATCAGCCAGACATTGGGAACTCTTTAGTTGTCCCAAATTTTTGACCGAATCTTACAAAAGGCAGTGTTAAGTTGTGAAAAGGGGCAGTCGGCAAGATCCTCTGAATTCAAAGGATTTAAAAAGACCCTGCCAGAGCGATGGTACAACTGCCAAGACGAGGAGGAGATCCGACGACAGACACACAACTGGCAAAGACAAGACCACTCTGTCAGACTTTGCCACCTCCAGGCGGCCCCCTTCACTCCCAAGCAGCGCACTTGAAAAACAAAGACGGCAACAACCAAAGCTACGGCCATCCTGATATGAACCCTTCTGTGTGACCCCGATTTGCATTGTTCAGGTTTTTTGTTTTCATATTTAACATTCACACTTTAAATAAACACAAGTTATGCGGGATATCGAATTGGAGTGTCACCTTGCTGAAGTTGTCCTGTTTACTGACGTTTAGCAATGACTGATACAAATGGAACCCACTTAGGGGCCATTGTGTTAGGGGTCTTGATTAGCCCTCGGTGTCTCTTAGATCGTGTCGGCCTTTCCAAAGGCAGCCCTCGGGATGCAAAGGCCTGACGGGGGTAGCCAGCCGTTCCTGGCTTTTGCTGGGGTATTCTGAACTCTTTCCGGGGGAAACGATCTGAAGATGGATCGACTCGTAAGGGAATCCCGGCAGGGACGCCATGTGAGCGGAGCGGCTTCAAGCCCCCTGGTAAGATCATGTAGTTGAGGTAGTCGTCCTCGGCCACTGGTGAGATATTCTCGGTTTGTGTTTTGAGCTTCTCTGTGCCGAGTGAACGTTGAGGAGATGTGTATTGCAGGATGAACGTGCGGATTAAGGCTAACAGTTTAGGCATTTCCAGCATCAACTTGTCCAGCTATGTAGGAAAAAACCTCTGAGGATTTTTTGGAAATTTTACACCACAAAAGACCCTCTACTTCTCTTACTCTTTGTAATGAATCCTTCATGTATTGCTGGTATTGTGCTTTTTTTTTTAAACTGAATGTCTTCAGAATTTCCTTCCTCTGGATGTTAAATGCCACACAAAGCCAGTGAGCCTCATGCGCGCTGCCAGGTTCTTGCTCTGCTCTTTTTAACATGCAGCCCCCCTCGGACATCTTGTGAGAATGGACTCCTAGTCGGACGGCTGCGAAAGAGATGCATAAGCCCCCCCCATCCCCACCGTCATTGTCGATCCTCATCCTTTTGAGTTCACCCCAGGGTGACGGCTCATGCGGCCGCACGCTCTCGGCTGTTACAGGCCAGCGCCGGCAAGGGACGTGTCGGTCCTCAGCCAGTCTCCCGCTGCGGGTGCCAGTGACGCTGCAAACGGGGGGAAAAATGGGGGTGGTGCTATCCACTTTCAGTGATTCTAAAATAAAAAGGTAGATGGATGGATGGATTGAATTTTCCACAAGGCCCATCCATCCATGCATCCATTATCCAGCCCGCTATATCCCAACTATACGGTGGTCCAGATTTAATTATGCAATTTTCATTACGCTATAAGTTTATTACATAGAAAATCACCCGCAAAACTCCCGGAGCATTGAGAAGTGTGCAAACTGATGACCTGAAGAATCATCTTCGTGCCGAACTGGAATCGTCCCCACGTAAATTAAAGTCATCCAGACGATCTGGACCACCCTGTGCAGGGTCGGGGGGGTCTGCTGGAGCCAATCCCAGCCAACACAGGGCGCAAGGCAGGAAACAAACCCCGGGCCGGGCTCCAGCCCGCCGCAGGGCACACGCACCCACTAGGGACAATTTTTTAGGATCGCCAATGCACCTAACCTGCATGTCTTTGGACTGTGAGAGGAAATCTATGCAGACACTGGAAGAACATGCAAACTTCACGCAGGGAGGACCTGGGAAGTGAACTCGGGTCTCCTAACTGCGAGGGAGCAGCGCTACCCACTGCGACCATCTGGCCCCCCACAGTGACACTCTATGGTACGAGTGTCAAACTCCAGTCCTGGAGGGCCGCAGTGGCTGCAGGTTTTCATTCTAACCGTTTTCCTCAGTAGTGACCAGTTTTTGCTGCTAATCGCCTTTTACCTTTGTTTGAATTGGCTTGACTCAGACCCCCTTAGTTGTTTCTTTTTCCTTAATGAGCAGCCAACCAATAATGAGACACAAAATGAGCCGCCACATGACCGGCTCACCTGTGCCCATCACACAATATCTGAAAATAAAGAAAGGTGAAGGTCTCAGTATGGCTGATCTGCTCAGGTCACCAAAACATTTTGATGGTGGTCTTAGAAAAAACAGAAAATCAACAGTTTTGGAAATGTCTGCTGTGACGATGAGAGCAGCAACCAGCCATGGAATTAAATAGCGGGTTTAATTAACAGCAAGTCTTCTCACTGAGGAACTGGTTGGAGTAAAATGGGTTGGAGTTTGACGTTCCAGTTTAGCTGGTCATCTGTCGGCTCGTTTCACGTCTCATTTTCTGTTTGGCTGCCATTTAATGAAGAAACAAATCAATTCTGAGGCCTGAATTCTTAAAAACAGGGCTATGAAAATGAAGGGAAAAGGAGTGAATTAGCTGCGAAAACTGATCACTGATTAAGAAAAAGGGTTAGAATGGAAACCTGCCACCACTGCGGCCCACCAGGCCCGGAGTTTGACACCCCTGCTCTATGGTAGGGGGAGTCTACAGAGAGACCTAGTGCCACTAGGGGGAGCTCCCCAGGGGCACCTGCAGACCTCCAGCCAATTGGATTGCACTTTTATGTCACATGGTTTACTCGACAGTCTCATAAGACCTCCCACAACCCTCCTTTTAATCACGATGTAACCAGGCGTATCACGTCACATGTAATGCAAAGTGGTGACCTCCGCAACGGAGGGTTGCAGCAAGACACCATTGTGGGACAGAGTTGTAGGGTGTGCGCTTGGTATGTGTCGACCGCCATGCGTTTCTGAGGAGATGCTGCGTGTGTGAAGTGACATCATTGGAATGACGTAGGCTATGTGGGTGACAGAGAGGCTTGAGCGGGAAGTATACATCAGCCTTGACTCATTAGGACAACTCCCTGGTGGTTCCAAACGTCTTCCATGTCACCATTCTTGAGGCCACCACTGTAAAACTGGGCCCACGAGGGGCATCTAGATGGGGTCGTTCAGGGAATGGATTGTCTCGTCTAGGCATGGATAACCTGTAGGGCCTACAAACATTTGGAGCACAAACTTTGAATCGAACAGCCTGGATGGAAAATGGAGAGGCAGGAAATGTGTGCATTTATGGTTGTAAAGTCGATATGAGGGGGCCACGTCCAGCCTCACTTGGGCCATATCCACCTCTGACCTGATCCGTTACTCTGCTATGACCAGCTGGCCACCCTGCTTGCTTGTGTGGCAGTAACACAGCCTCACTTTCTTAATTTTATTTTATCCAATTTAGGATTCCAGGCTTTTTGGTGGGGGGGGGGTCACACAGCAAATTGATTAGTGTTAAATCAACACAGTAGGTGTCATATCTCACACTATTCCAGTGTACATTGAAAAGTGTAAAATAAAATAAACACTTCTGAAATAGTTACATTTTTCTGCACTTCTTCAGCATTTTGTGATGCAAGCCATGTAAGGAGACCTTCTCAAACCCACACTTCATGGAGTTCAGGGTGACCGTCGACTGGAGCCTCTCAGGGCTCACCATTGGGTGCAATGAAGAAAACAGCCCTGGAGGGGGTGCCGGTCCACCACAGAACCTTCTCCTTCTCACTCCTATTTTGGAATGGCCAGTGAACACAATTAGCCCGGCTTTGGAGATGTGGGAAGGTGGTTCAAGCCAGGCATAGCGGGAGGAACATCTACACGGCCACGGAGAAAACCTGCACCCTCCACAGCGACAATGAGACCAGATTTGCTAATTCAAGGGCAACAGCCCACTGTGGACCCCCACCTTATGAACCTTAGAAACGTCTCATTTTTAAAAAAACTTTAACACCTTGTAGTTCTTCTTACTTGAGGTTTACGTCGATGTCCAGTCCTCACCTGTCCACCCTTCATACACTGAGGTGGTACCTGTCACCATTCTTTCATTAATTTGCAAAAGCACTTGATCCAATTCAGAACTGCAGGGCTGGGCACAAGGGAGACGGACAGTGCCACATGACAGGATCCACTGGGCTATTTTGGAAATTAATAGTTTGCCTGTACCAACACAAATACTTGGGAACACACAAGGAAAATACGCAGACCAGTAGAGGCTGGCAGAAGACCTCAACTCTGAGGCCATTAGGAGCTGAACGTGACGATATGTGCATTTTATTTGAATGAGTTTTGAATCCATCTACGCTCTAAAAAGTGAACGTGCCGAGATGTTTCTTCAAAATGCTTCCATAGGGGAACCATTTTTGGCTGCCTAAAGAACCATCCACACAAAGGTTTCAGAAATAAACTATTTATTTAGATTGGTAAGTGATGGTGTCACTAAGGTTGGCGTTGCCCAATGTGGTAACTAAAACCTGATTTGGGAACCGCACTGACCCCGGGTGACATGAGAGCATTGGTCATACTTTAGATGATGTGGCATAGCGGTTAAGGCTCTGGACTTCAAACCCTGAGGTTGTGGGTTTAAAATCCCACTTCTGACACCATGCGACTCTTGGCAAGTCATGTCACCTGCCTGTGCTCCAATTGGAATAACAAAAGAAACGGAGCCAGTGCTATCTCAGATGTTGGATAAAGGCATCACTCGGCCAAATAAGCAAATGTAGACAATGCAGGGCTATTCGTGGCTCATGGAGACTCCATCGTTTCATCAAAGATGGGAATTGTGACACACTCAGAGTTCATTTTATAGATGCTCATTTGGGTATCGCACCCCCTCTTGTGGTGTCACCTGGTGTGGTCTGAACCCCCTGCACATCCCCACACCCTATTAGTGACGTCGTTGCCCATAAGACGGGCTCCATAAACAGCCAGAAATAGATGACAACAGATTTGTGAAATCCCAATGGCTTCAGGATTCTGAAAGAACAATTAATGGCAAACAATGACACATTGGAAGTTCAGGTCTCCTGCTAAGGTGGGCTGCCATACGTTAACGATTTCCGTTTTGTCCACATGTTAGGAAACTTTCCAAAACCCTAAAAAGCAAATTCACAGGCAAAGACGAGAGAGTTGTTGGCAAAGCAATGGAACCGCCCAACCCAGTGAAGTGCCATTTAAGGTGCCAGGATTTGTATGGGTGTGCAATCTGACGAGCCGCTATGTGCATTTTATTCCCATTAAAAGTAATGAAATGCCAGTCTGTGGGCTTCATGTCACTATAAGGAGTTTGGTGTGTAAAAGCCAGAAGAGATGGTGGGCACGGTTTCTTTTTATTCATTTAGTTATTTAAATTGGTGGTGTTTTTTTAATTATCACAAACTGTAAGTAATGCCGGATATGTCATGTCACGACTTGTGATTGTCTAAGCCAAGGGGTGTCCAACTCTGGTCCCAGTGGGCCGCAGTGGTTGCAGCTTGTCCTTCTAACCCCTTTTCCTAATCAGTGCCCAGTTTTCACTGCTGATGAACTCCTTTTCGCTTCATCTTCATAGCCCTGTTTTTAAGGATTCAGTCCTCTGAATTGATTTGTTTCATCATTAAATGGCAGCCAAAAAGAAATGAGATGTGAAACGAGCCGACAGACGACCAACTAAACTGGAACATCAAACTCCAGCCAATTTCACTCCAACCAGCTTCTTAATGAGAAGCCAATTCTTGCTGTTAATTATTGAATGTCAGGACTTGTTGCTGCTCTCAGCAGACTGTT
Source organism: Polypterus bichir lapradei (assembly GCA_026402145.1). Lineage (NCBI taxonomy): Eukaryota > Metazoa > Chordata > Cladistia > Polypteriformes > Polypteridae > Polypterus > Polypterus bichir. The sequence goes on along the minus strand of JANRMT010062850.1, from coordinate 23,808,494 downwards.
GATTTTCTGTTTCTTCTAAGACCACCGTCGAGATGTTTTGGTGACCTGAGCAGAACAACATGACCGAGACCTTCACCTTTTCTTTTTTTTTTTCCAGGTGCGCTGGTCTTGTTTTGTGTCTCATTGTTTGGCTGCTCATTAAGGAAAAACAACTAAGGGGTCTGAGTCACGTCAATTAAAATGAAGTTAATTAGTAGCAAAAATGGCTCACTAATGAAGATGGTTGGAATGAAAATCTGCAGCTACTGCTGCCCACCAGGACCAGAGTTGGGCACCCCTGGCTAACCCATTTAGTCCAGACCAGGGTCACAGGTTGGGGATGCTGGAGCCTATCCCAGCTGGCACAGGATACAAGGCAGGAATACACCCTGGACAGGGTGGCAGTAATATTACTAAGCATATACAAATATACTGTATAGGTAATGAGTAAATGTTAATCTAAAATATACAGTAATTACAAGGGCTATACTGCATATACAGTTCGCATTTCGCAGTTTGCCTTCACCCAATTGGATGCAGCAGTAAGTGATCACGTGTGGGGGTTGTAATTAAGTTAAGCAGACAATTTAATGATGATTGTGAAATGATGATAGATTATCATCCATTAATTATCCAACACGCTATATCCTATCACGAGCTCACGGGGGTCTGCGCCAGCCCACCGCAGGACACGCACACACAATTTAGGATCGCCAATGCACCCAACCTGCATGTTTTTGGACTGTAGGAGGAAACCCATGCAGACACGGGCAGAGCATGCAAACTCCAGGCAGGGAGGACCCGGGAAGCGAACCCCAAGGTCATGACAGTATTATTATTTTTAAGAGTGATAGCCACTCGAATGTAATTAAAGGTTCCAGGCTCGTTATTCAGAGCGATGCCATAGGTGAACCGTTTTTTGTGTCCCAGAACACCTGTCCACATGAAGGTTTCTTTATTTAGATCTGTGACGTGATCCGTACAGTGAATAACTAGGAATAGGTGGTAACTCATTTGTGAAATGCCAGTGGTTCCTTGTTTTCAAAGGACTCCTGCTGCAAACGGTAACACCGCCCAAGTTCAGGTTTTCTTACTCCATTGGTGTCCTGCTAGGCAGCCTACCATACATTTGAAGATTTTTTTTTTTCTTTTCTACATATTAGGAAGTGTTCCAAAGTACCAACTGCATATGCAAATTACTCATCCCAGAATAAAATGCTACTTGGTCAAACAATGGAGCTACGAGGAACCACACAACCCACTAAAGAATGGGTAAGTGCCACTAAAGACGCAGGATTTGTAAGAGCGTTAGCCGATCCTCCCTCCTAAGCGCTACCGGACCTGCACGAGTACCCTTCTGTCTCACAATTAAGTAACCCCTTTCACCACCACTACCAGTCGCCACCTTGGCGTTTGCGCTTTTCCGTATGGGTTTGACGGGGTCGAGATCTGGATCGGGAGGTGCAGTATTATTAAGCGATGCGTCCCCCAGTTGTCCCACTGCGTTTTCTCGAATCTAAAAAAAAAAAAAAAAAGAGCCCAGCAGGAAATTCAGTTTGTAGCCCCCTGGGTGTGAAGTCCTCGCCCCCATAGGGTTGGTCAAACTCTACTATGTCCATATTAGACAAAGAAATCCAGCCAGTGTTTACTCCGCTTTTGAGAAAAGGGCTCTGCGGTCTTGTCACCTCCGTCTCGTGACACGGCGTCAGCGTGGCCTCCGCATGGCACACGAACTGACTTTATATATAAACAATCTTTGTTTGACCTGCTGTGCCATGTCACTCACAGGCTGCCGGGACATTTCGCTGATCTTTAACTCTAGCAGATAATTTACAGCTCCTGTCACCTCTCAAAAAAGGAACGTTACGGAGACGGAGAGCACAGCGTGTGCGTGTTTGGCATTGCTGGGCGGACTGGTCGCGTATGCGTGCGTTTGTGTGTGTGTGTGTGTGTCTGGTGCTGGGGGGGGGGGTGGATTTGGTCACTAACCGAAAACAAACAAGTGCTTCAGAAGCCTCTGCAGCGGAACTGCCATCCTCCAGTGCTGGAAGCGATCCTTTACTCTGTCACCAGGGAAATGTCTCTCCAGTACATCGACTGCGACCTGGCAGCGCAGAAGGGCGTCCTTTGGCGCGCAGACACACTCCCGACGTGATGGCGTGCTGCCCAGTCCCTCGATATTTCATGTTGTCTTGTCATCGGGGCAGAATGATCCGAAAGGCGGCGTGTTCATCATCTTCTGCGGTTGTAATCCCTGCGATTGAAGTCTGCCGGAGGCAAACAGATCGGCGCTCGCTGACATTCTTAATTGTTCACTTTTTTTTTTCGTTTTTTGTTGCTTCAACAAAATGGGAAACAGTTCAGCAAGTGTACAGATGACAATTCTCTTTCAATGTGGCCCTGAGTTAACCCACCCATCCATCTCCCAAAATAAAGTGTGTGGGGGGGGGGGGGGGTAATTTATTCCTAACAGAAGCGTGGCCCATCCGAGCAAGCATCGGGCACAATCGCAGGAATAATCCGTGGACAGGGTGCCAGTCCATCGCAGGGTGAACACACACACACACACACACACCGAGTCAGCAGGTCCTTAGCATCGCCAGTCCACCTAACCTGCTTGTCTTGGGACTGTGGGAGGAAAGTGGAGCGTCTGTAGGACACCCACGGTGAAATGCTAAATTCACGATTACAAGACGTGATGGAAGGAGTGGCAGATGAAGGGGGTGTGTTTCGTTGGGGGCTACTTTAGTGTTTTCTTATGGAGGGCGGAGGGGGTTAATGGGTCAATCGCACCTTCTTCCCTTTTCTGTCTACTCCGCAAAATGGCCGGTGTTTACATTTTAGTCTTACGCAGTATGTTTCCAGAAATATGGAGAAATACGTTGAAAAAATTGTACACATATAAATGTGAAACGAACATAAATGTTTTATTAAATGTTTTTGTTGATTATATATTGTGGTATCCATCTAGGATGGGTTGAAATCTAAGTAATCAGCGGTGACTTTAATGTTAACCTTTTTGGAGTGCGTCAACTATTGGAATGTACTTTGTAATGCAAGTAGTAATAAAATGCATTCCATTAATTCCAGCAGATGGCACATTACAAACCAATGCAATGCATATGCCCTCTTTAAATGCCATTTGGTATGAAATTTGTAAAAGCAGAGTTAATGTTTGTGATGCGCCATCTATTGGCTGGCTGGCACGGTGACGCAGTGGTAGCGCCTTGCAGTGTGGACACCAGGGTTCGTGTCTCTGGTTCTCCCAGTGTGGAGTTTGCATTTTCTCCTCATATTTGAGGCTTTCCTCCAGGTGCTCTAGTTTCCCCCCACTGCCCAAAGACGTGGGCTTCCTAATTGGCAGCACTAACTGTCCCTAGTGTGTTTATGGTGTTTGTATTTGCCCTGAAATGTACTAGTATCGATGTCGTGTCTAGGCATTGTTTCTGACTTGTGCCCTATATGCCAACTCTAGCCCCTCATGCGACCCTGGTCTGGACTAAGAAAATGCCATGACAAATGTAATGCACATGTCTCTCTTATATCATTTGGTATGAGATTTGTAGAAGCAGAGTTAAGGTTTTTGATGCGCCATCTGTTGGAATGACAGATGCAATGCATATGCCTCTGTTATATGCCATTTGGTATGGGCTTCATAAAAGTAGTGTTAATATTTGTAATTCACCCTCTGTTGGAATGACACATGCAATGCATTTTATTACTACAAATGTTTGCAATGCACTCTGTCGGACAGACGGACATTGTAGCACAGATAAACAGACAGTTGACCTTTTATTAAGGTGGATTTGCTTCTTTCTTTATTTCTGTCACACCGCTTGCATCATGAACTCTTCGAAATGAAAACTGTCAAAGTTGAGAAGGCGGGCTCTACTGAGTACTGTGTTTGGATTGGTGAATCATCTGTGCATTGCACATCAGTCTTCGACCACATGCCAGAGTCTGCAGACGCGGATTACTAATGATGAACTCGGAGCTTCTTGAATGAAAGTCGCCGCTTCGTGCAAAGATTCTGGGAAACGTTTTCTTGCAGTTGTGTCCATCACAGTCTCGCTCTGATACAACTGTGAGCGTGCGCTTCACTGACAACTCGACAATGTTGCCTGCATATCACTGAAATAAATAAATAACCATCAAAACATGGATCATGCGTAAGATCAAACCCCCTATCTTCAAAACCGCCTACTTATGGTTGAGCTCGAGAGACCGCTGCAGGATCGTGGGCATAGCAGAGTTGGTTGGGACTGGATATCAGACTGCCTCGGGGGGGCACATATACGCCCACCCATAGAAGGCTGATTTAGAGTCTCCAGATAACGTTACTTAATTCTTAACCAAGCAGCACTTGCGTTGGCGCAGTGGTTAGCGCTGCTCGGGTCAGTCACCGTCAGCGTTTTCTTCGTGGTCATCTTTTCCGGGTGCTGCACACCTTAGAGACGGGACTGAGGATATGCAAGACCACCTCTCTCTCCAAGAGGTTTATTAAAGTAACCATAGTTTTACTGCAGCCTTCGGCAAAACCCCCTTTTTTGAGGACAAGCCTCGGAGACGGAGACCAAGTCGAGACTGCATTAACTTGTAAATAGTAGTAGAATATGGAACGCTGTATTGAATGTAATGGAAAATTAACGAAGATTATTGACAAAACATATAATATGGCGTGTAAGATTGTAAAGATTGTGTTTTTTATATACAAATAACCCTTGTATATGTAAATAAGGTGTTGTAGGTAATGTATAGTGAAAGACTGTATCAGACTATAGCTGAAGACAGTCATTTCTATTTTTTGTAGATTGGTATAGATTGTAAGAATACTAGAATGTGTTTTATATATATTACCCAAACATATATGTAAATAAAGTTTTTTTTTTTTTTAAATATACAACACCTTAGAGACGGGATTGTTCGCTTAATCGGGCACTCTGAACTAAAGTGGGAGTTATCTTTGTCCATAATTGTCCCTGCTAACACATTCGCTGTTCGACAACACCTATACCCTTAATTATTCAACAACGGTCCTCACGGAATGATCCCATCATGCTGCAGAAACGCGCAATAACCAAAACATTAACAATGGACAGAAAATCGATTCAGGTTCTCCGGAACTGGGCGCATGCCCCGGTGTCGGCACTTATTATTGGAAATAATTATCATCGTGGCGCTCGTGTTTAACCTCAAAAAATTGTGCTACCGTACATTCTTTTGTCTCTGGTGTTCTTTATTTTTTATTTGTATCCCCTGTGCAGAGCCGGTCAATTCATTAGGAGACAGATGGCTAATAGGGCGCCGTCGGCTGAGGGACGCCTTTTATAAAAGTTAAGGGGCGCGTGCGCCGAACGCCAACACGGAACAGCAGAGTGTAATTGAGGTCAGTCGCGAAACTGCAATCGCATTACACTGTGGTTAAGATTTAATGTGGAGTGGGTGTATGTCTGATTCAAATGGCGTTTTATGTCTGACGTTGTGGAGATCACCTGACCTAAGTCCTAGGTAATGCAGGCTCAGATGGAAGGGTCCCCGAATTTCGATTATATCGAATGTGCGATATGGACGCAGTGGAGCGCGCTCCAAATTTTTCTGAGCCCCCAAATCAGCGCTTTGGACATAAAGGGGGGCCGTTTTGGTAACTGAGCCCGCGGGCCATCCCAACCCCTGGACTGCTTTATATAGGCTTAGACAGGCACTGCCCATCACTGCAAAAAGTATAACCTCCATTCAACTTAAAATAATTAAGGTAATGATTCACACTTAATATCTTCAATCTGAACCAATATAATTCTCTTTATCTTATTGAACCCACAGTTTTTAAATTGAGGCAAATCATTTATAGTGATTGGGTGCAATTCACTTGTTTTATACTGAAGTAAATCTATTTTTTAAATTGTTACAATTTAAAATGGTTTATTGGTTTGTAACCTGTTTTTATGCTATTAGAAATATTATGAACATATTCCAATGGTGTACTTTTTACATTTATTTAAAAATCTAGTGCAAATACACAAGCATTTTGCAGTGTAAATCTTAAATATACAACAAAAAAATTATTAAACATTTCTACATACAACTTTCTTGAAAGTATGTTATGAGTCCTTATACTTAAAATTAACAGTTGAGAAACAGGGTTACTTACAGAAATCCTCCGTTATACAAGTCTGCTGCTGAAAATGACCAGACCTGGGCATGTCCACTCCACTCGGGGAAAGTGTTCTTCTTTTTTGGCAGTTGGAAAGCCAGCACGCTGGAAAGTTCAGCCAGAAGAATATACAAACGGCCTCTCAAACACAGCACATGAACAACCGAAAATATTAGGTTAACTGAAATAGGATTTTTACGTTTATTCCTTCCACCATAACTTACTTTGGTACAAACACATTTTTTTACATTGATTGAGATCTGAAACCAAATATTTCAAGCTACAACACTAAATGACTAATGTTAAGTTGCTTGAAAGAGAAAATTTACGTTGACTGAGCAACATCAATGTTATACTTTTTTCAGTGTACAGCCGATGAATACAGACTTCATCCTGGACTGGATGAAGTCGCCGCCGTAGGATTTCAGCGACTGCACATTTCGAAACGACAAAGTCAATTAAGTAATTTTTTAGGGGTTTTGTTTACATTGACACGAGTCGGTCCACTTATTTCCACTTCCGGATGAAGCAGTGAGTGTCAAATGGAAAGATGCTGGCGTGGTGAAGTAATGCCTCTCTTCGGTTTCCACGTACACTTATTTAAAATCCTTGTGCTTTGAAATGCACTTTGTGGTTCTTTACTAGGTTGTGTGGTTCCTCATAGAACTGTTTCTTGACAAAGCAGCATTACATTCTGGGAAGGGTTCTTTGTGCTTTGAAAAACATCCTTATTAAGCAGAAAACAAAACCTGAAATATTTAATGTGAATACATGGCAGATTTGTAAAGCATGTAGTTTTAATTTTTTGCATTTTCATTCCAACAGTTGGCACATCACAAACATTAGCAGAGCTTTTACAAAATACATTTCAATAGATGGTGTAATGCAAACTTAGATTTCCACACATCTAAGATGGTTAGCACAGCTAGTCCATCTTAATAAAAGGATAAGTGGCGGTGTGTCTATACTGTATGTCCATCCAGTTAACAGATTGAGAAAACCTGGACTTGGCTGATGGTGTTATATGCATCAAGAGTCCTTTTAAAATCCAAACTCACTAATCTGTCATGTATTCATGATTATTTACTCTATCTGATCTAAATAAATTAAAAGGTCTTTCTGGACCCTTCATGTGAATGGGTCTTTCGGGAACCATTCCATCTCCCTGAAGAACCACTCTAGCACCTTCATTTTTAAGAGTGTATTCGGGTCACTGCTGAGCTGCCCAATAGAATTTCACAGTGGTGACCAAAACTGGGCAGAGACCACTTGAGATACATTTAGGTATTGGAGTGCCACTGGGTTAGGACATGAGGGGGGCACAATGGCAGACTTAGGTTTTTTGAGGCTTTGAAGCTTGAACTGTTCTGGGGGCCCCTTGGTAAGCAGCAAGCAGATCTCCACTGTTACTTTCTTTGAGGGGGTTGTTCCTTGACATATCACCACAAATTTATTTATTATACTTAAGTAAAAATTTAAAAGGTTATTTTGTATTGAATTACATTATTAATAATGTGTGCGCATAATATTTATAAACCCCTTCTCACACATCGACACACATTTTTAAGCAACTTGCACTGATGTCGCTTCTGAGGCCCCTCCGGGATTAGGAGACCTGAATCTTAAGCTTCATATACTTAGCCTCGACCACCACGGACGGATCTACTGTATCTGGTAAAGCTGTGGTCCTGAGAGCGCAGTCAGTCCAGAGCTCTTAAAGAACTCGTCTACCCGGTGCTGAGGGTTTGGTGAGGCTCAGGGTTGAACACTGGGTTTGGGGTCGCTGACGGACCCGGAGAAAGAGAGTGGTCGATGAGTTGCCTCTGACCTGGAGGGTCCGTGAATGCGCGTTACCACGTGCTTTATATTCGAAGGCTTTAAACGAAAGTCCAGCTAACGACCACTGCAATAAACGGAGAGTCATTGTTCAGACTTGAATAAATTGTCCATACTGTATTTCCAAATTATTTTGTATGAACGCATCACGAGCAAGGTTTTCTTATCTGAACTTTAAAGCCGATTTGGAGATAAGTCGATTTATTTAAGACGTCCATTTTATAAAGTTTGAGGGCAGTTGTAGGCATCGTCTACAATTTAAAAACGTAGCAAGTTGTGCTAACCATTTACCTCTGAGTACACCGATAATTTAAATCCTTATGCAAAGAGCAAATTAACCGAAGCAAGCAGAGTCTACCCGGTAATTTAAGTTATTGTATCTTTAAGTCCCATTATGTAATTAGTGCAGCTTAGTGGGTAAAGCTTTGGATTGTCACGTCCTGCTCGTATTCGGTAAATCACAGGGTGACCCCGAGTGCTTCTCCGTACCTGTCAGTGCTCACATTGAAGAAGTAACTTTCTGTAAAGCACCCCGCGGGCAGTCCGTTTAGCATAAAAGGCGCTACATCAAATCACCCGGTCACAGATTTAACCCACGGTGTAAACCCGAGGGGGTCATATCAGTTGCCAGGGCTCAGATTGTAGAAATGTGGAAATTTACCTGAGAGTATGAACGGCGCTATATATATCACGAACTTAGTCAACCCTACAAACTATTTGGATGACCCTGCGCAAGTCACCTGGCCTGCTATAGTGCTCCCATTGTTGAAATGCAGCATTAAATGTAAGGTGTTTGTAAAGAACCCCGCTGTTCATTATGAAAGGCGCTATATCAAATCCCACGGTTACAAATTTAATCCGCCGTGTAACCCTAAGGGCGTCATTTCACTCGGCACTGCTTAGATAGTATAAATGTACGAGGCCTTTTAAAGTACCTTGAGCTTATGAAAGGCGCTATATGAAGTCCTACTACCGGGAATCTTGTCAGTCCTATTAACCTTATGACCGACCCTGCGCGAGCCGTTTCACCTGCTAGTGCCCACACAGTTAAAATGCAGAATTAAATATGGGCTGTTTGTAAAGAACAGTGTCATGTTGTTCACTTTTGAAAGGCACTATTTTAAATCACATGGTGACAGATTTAATCCTCTGCGCCGTCCCAAAAGAGTCATTTCACTTGGCAGGGCTCAGATTGTAGAAAGATGTGGAAACAATTTTCCGGTACGTGTAAAGTATCTTCCTGACTTGCGCCCTGTGTTGGCTGGGATTGGCTCTAGCAGACCCCCGTGACCCTGTAGTTAGGAAATAGCGGGTTGGATACTGGATGGATGGATGGATGTAAAGTATTTTGAGATTATGTTCACTATGAACAGCGCTATATAAAGTCCTACTATCACGAATTCAGTCAGCCCTATTACCTCTCTGGATGAATCTGCGCAAGTCGTTTCGTCCGCAAGCGCCCACATTGTTGAAACGCAAATTTAAATGTGCAATGTTTGTAAAAGAACTCTGGTTTACTATCCATTATGGAAGGCGCTATATCAAGTCGCACGGTTACAGATTTAATCCGGGGTGTAAACCCGAGGGAGTCATTTCATTTGAAGGTGCTCAGATGGTGGAAATGTGGAAACAAGTATTCAGGACCTGTGAAGAACCTTAACGTTGTGAACGGCGCTATATAAAGTCTCACTATCACGAATTCACTCGGCCCTACAAACTTTGTTAAAATGTAGAATTAAATGTGCGGTGTTTGTTTAGAACTCTATCAAGCTATTGATTATGAAAGGCGCTATATCAAATCGCATGGTTACAAGGTTTAATCAACTAGATGACTCTGAGCGAATCAATTCACTCGCCGGTGTTCCAAATGTAGAAAGGTGAAAAATACACAACCATGTATTATGCTTATCATGAAAGGCACTATGTACTGTAACTACCAAAGCTGCTCCACCTCACTGACTCGGTGTGTGACCCTGAGTGAGGCTGTTTACCCTCCGGTGTCTTGGGAAACAAACGCATTGAATCACAGGACGATAGCAGTAAGGAGACTGGAAGATTGTGGGTTCGCTTCCCGGTTCCTCCCTGTGTGGATAGCGCTTTGAGTACTGAGAAAAGCGCTATATAAATGTAATGAATTATTATTATTATTATTATTCAGGACTGTGTCACCCTGATCAAGTCACTTCTCTTCAGAGAGTTCACGTTGTACAAACAAGGAAATCCGTTTGCGATATACCCGAACAACACTTTATTGTTGGCAATTAAAAGGCGCCATACAGTACAATTTTTGCGTTGATTATTTGTAAAATGTATATAATTGACGCACTTAGTCGATTTATACCTACATTTTCTTATTTCCATAATTGTCATATTTTCAGAATTTGTATCCGCTCTGTTGAGGGTTCAGCGATGAACAGCAATTTGGTTCCTTTTACTGCTTAAGGCAAAGTAGAGCGGAGAGCGCTGCGTCGGTACACCGCGTTATTAACTCGGGGCTTTAGGCTGCAAATTGCTTTAGAAAACGGAGAGTCTAAATAATTGAGTTGTCATCGTTCATTTCTACTTGACACCACTTCAGCGTTTCGTGCCCCAAGTAAAACATTCGGGGGCACCACAGAGAGGAGTGTGCGCGACTGCATTTGTGCTAAAGTACAAGGAAAGAACAAGTTAGGGTGCGCCATCCTGCCTTCGTGCGGGGACTCGTCACCCGTTTTTAACCTGCGGTCCCCTTTGGAGCCCTAGGAGCGGTGGACGGACGTCACTCCTCGTTGTCCATAGCAGGTAGTCGCTGGTATTGGACTTCGGGGAGGTGTTTGGGGTCCGGAGCGCGCTCCTCTTCAGTAGCACAAACGGCGCCACTTTATGTATATAGCGCCAAGTTTAAAAGAGCGCGCGTGCTCACTTCTTCATCCATGAACGACTCTCAGCGGGTAACTCCCAGCACCAAATTACTGTTACCAGAGTTCGACGAGCTGGTGGAGGATTGGGTCTTCCCCCTCGGTGTCCAAAGCGCACGCTCCTCAGATTACGACGTCATATAGGGGGGCGCTTATGCCGTCTAAAGGATTGACAAGAAGAAATGCAACAAGAAAGCTGAATACACACGCATGTCATTCTGCAGGGGTAAATTACCGGAGGAAAATGGATGAATCCGATTTCATTTTCACTACAGGCCAAAAGTTTCAGAACACCTCAGTTTTTCTTCAATTTTAATCAGTTAAATCATCTAAAATGGTGAAAAGGTAAGCGGTAAAGTGCCAGGGGTTTTAAAAAGTTTAGGTTAGCCAAACAGAAAAAAAGAAATTTCAGAATGTTACAAATGGGCCTTCTTTATGGAATAACTAATAGGTTACAAGCTACAGATGTTCTACAGCATTTCAAGTAAATGAAGCCTTGCAGGTTGAAACAAACAATTTGCACAGGTGTCCCAACTTCTGTTGATTACTTAAAACCCTCTGTCTGTCTAAAAGCACAGTTGCTTACTCCAGTCATCTTTTCATTTTCTAACACGTTTGTTCAGTTCCGGGCCGCGGTGTGCCGGTGCCTAATTCAGCAGCATTGACCACAAGGATGGAATCCAACCAGGGTGGGACACCAATCATTCATTAGAGGGCTCAATTTAGGATCACCTTTTAACTAGGCACGCAGGAAGAATCGGAGAGCGATAAACCCAGATGGACTTGGGCAGGCGGTACTCAGCAGTCATGGGGGGGGGGTCTCTTTACAGGGTCTGTCTTAAGAACATGTGGCCACAGATACTCAGGTTGTGCATGATTTTTAAAACATTTGGAACGGTTTGATAACTCAGAGTATTCTGCGGCTTTGAGATCGCCCGTATTAATCGGTGGGGGCAAAGTTAATCTGGAAGTGGATTTCGCCGGGTGGCCAGCCTAGTGCTAGATCCACTGTGCCATGTGTGAAGTTATCCTCTTATAAATAACAGTTCTTTACTGGGTGACGTGGTTCTTGTAGACCAATTTCTTTACCAAGTGCCGTTCCATTCTGGGAAGGTTTGTCTTCGGATGAAGTCGGTGTTTTGGACTTTGAAAAGGAATGTGGACAAAACAAATCTTGAATGTGTAGTAGGCGACACGTCAGATCAAGAAAATCTGAACTCTGCCTGTTTGATTCCTTTTAAGGGATCTTTTTAAGGAAACCCATTGGTACTTCATAAATCCGTTATCATCTGGTTATTTATGGAACCCTTCTGGAACCTTCCTGTAGATGCAGGGCTGGCTCTACCATCTGGATGAACTACACTGTTGAAAATGAAGGTGCCGGAGTGGCACATAGCGATGCCATTGGGGAAACATTCTTGGTTCCAAAAAGAACCATCCAGCTGAAGGAGAGCTTTTCTTTCTGTAGATCTGGTTGCTGGGCAAGCAGTAGCCTAAAACAGAAGCTCCGGAGTTCTATTTATTTAAAGAGCTTCTGTAAAAAGCCAAATTTATCTATGGGGACAAAAATGGTCTGTCTGTCCATGACTGGCTCCATAAACAAATAAATGATATCTGATTAGTGCAATACCAATGGGGTCTTGTTTTAAAAAGAACTCTTGTTGCATTCAGTGGAGGCTGAGTTATGGTGGTCTTGATCTTGTTGTATCCTGCTAGGTGGCCTACTATGCGCTTAATTTTTTTTTTTTTTTTTGGACCACATATTCAACTTTCCAAAACACAAAGAACCAATTTAATATGCAAAGAACCTTCCCGGAATAAAGTGGTTCTTTGTCGAGCAATGGTGTATGAGGAACCGAACAAATAATGGGCCATTGAAGAACTGTTATTTTTAAGAGCGTAGGGAGAAGTCTAGAGTGCAGTGGGCGTTGCATTTTGTAAACAATATCAGGCGCTGACCAATAGGAACACTCGGGCTCCATACAGCTGCCTGACTGCGTTCTTTCAGATTATTTTACTCAATCAGCGATGTTCGTTTGGTTTTAATGATTAGCGACCTACAAGGTGGTCTTCCAGATCTCAGGATGTGCTCCACTCCTCTTTTTAGAGGTTCTCCTTACATGCACCTTTCTCATTTCTTTATTTTCTTCATGATCAGTTTAACAGTTTTAGGTTTGTTTTCATGAGCACTGACTTGTCATAAACGAGATCTGTTAAAAGTCATACACTGGAAGAAAAAAAAAACTCGAGGTGTAGAATTTCGATTGCGTGTCGTAACTAAAAGCACAGCAGACGGATTGCATTTCGCGGAGCGGCTGCTCCGAGTGAATTACATTTTGATTCGAGCCCACGCATTCATACTGTTAAAAGTAAATGTAATCGAATGTCCAATCAGCGTCAAGAGGCGGGGCAAGGGGGCGTCAACAGTTGAGAGTCGACAAGGCAAGGCATCCGCCTTCTTATTGAACCAGTTGGGAGCTGGGGATGTGAAAGTCGATTTTATTCTCTTCCATATTGAAAGGAGGAAAAAGTTTATCATTTCTGGTTATCATAGGATAAAAATTAAAAACCTACGAAAAAACAAAGTTCGGTGATGCTAAGAAAAAGGTTTCACTATAATCAGTATTTAGATAAAACCACTAACCACCCAAAGCTCGAAATTGTAACCACAATGATTAATTTAACACAAATAAAAATGAAAACAACTCTTACTATACCAGTAAACATGTCAGCGAGACATAAAATCTGTACTTCTCGCTGTTTTATTTTGATTCAAGACCGCGCATTAATCCATTCGAAGCTGAATGTATTCAAATGGCTAATCTGAGTCAAGAGGTGGGGCAAGAGGCCTTCCACTTTTAAACATTTCTGTGTTTGGCAGCCAGCATACGTTTCATCAGTGTGGACCGTGGAGTGGTACACTGAAACGGTGAAAAATGTGTTTTAGGTCTTGCTGAAACGTTTACTCTTATATTAAGATTTGTTTTCATTCTTATTCATGTTAAATTAGTCAGCGTGGTTATATTTCCAAGGCATGGGGCTTTTAGCGGTTTTAACTAGATAATATAGTGAAGCCTTTGTTAGCATCACAGAGGTTTGTTTCTTCCAAGTATTTTATTCGCACCTTCCAAGCTTTTTATGTGATAACCAGGTATTATATATAAATATTTTTCACTTTTTAACATAGAAGAGAATGAACTCGACATTTATGTCGCCATCTTTCCGCCTGTTCAATGAAAGGGCAGATTCTTTGCCTGGTCAACTTCCAACTGTTGACGCCCTTTGCCCACCTCTTGACGCTTATTGGCCATTTGATGACACTCAGTTTTGGCACGAGTAACGCGCCAAGGGAAATGCAATACCTTTTGCTTTGTTTATGACACACGATCTAAGGACATGAATTAAAATGTATTGCGCTTTTGTATTGGATTTTAAACTGGAGTAGCGAAAACTAATCCAATTTGATATATATATTTTTAATTATGTCTCCGTAAAACTATACCAAAATTAAATGAACCACGTGCATATACATTATATTGCAATGTGGTCAACACGATGGATTGCATTTAATTTTTACCATGAATTATCTTCCAAATCGATATCTGGTACTGATGATTCCAGTAAAGCGGGCAGCGGGACCATTTACAGCTTCACCCAGGGCAGCAGATATTCTTGAGCCGTCCCTGTCCGTACGATTCATTCTGCGGAATCAAACAACCTTTCGCTGCATAGAAGCACTTCGGCCACATTTTAGTATTTGCTCCATATTTCCAGACTTGGACGTGTTCGCATTTTTATGGTTCACATGGTAGCGTCATTCCTGCCCAACTCCAATTGGACATGCACCAGAAAATGTGGGATCAGCAATCAGATGTGCCGATAGTTGGCTTGTCGCCGCCTGAATGTTTCAAAATAAAGTATTCATTCTATTATAGGTTTAGAAAAAAGTCACGTCTCCTCGAGCTCAACTGCAAAGTGAAATAGGACTTCAAAAGGATGCCCATAAGCGCATAAAAGACTAATGGAATTCATTCTTTTTTCACATTAAAAAATCAAAAAGCCTATTAAAACCTTTTTAAAATTCTAACCAAAAGCCAATCATTTCCATTTAAATGTTGATAAATGTAATTCAGTGCGCGCTCACAGAAGCGTATCCGTCCCCTCCATTACGCATCGCTAACTACCTGCCGCTGGCAGTGTGAGTGGCGGCTGGTCTGCTACCGTACACAAGTCGTTATTTTAACGGAGGCTATGGGAAAGTAGGCGGCGTGCCTGCGCGCGAGCCCGCTGCGTGGCGCTGCGCGGCCCCGCCGGGGTGCCAGGAGCGAGGACGGGCAGTGCTGAGGCTCTTCAGTTGAGAGCGGGCGCTCAGCGAGTAATGTTGGAAACTGCCGAACGGGAATACACTGGGCAACGAAACGGGGCAGGTAAGGCTGGCTTGCATTCACCGAAACCGTCGTCTAATGTTAAGACCGCCTGTCTCTTCGCGGTGCCCGTAACACTGTTTGATTGGGAGAGCGGCTGTTGAAGCTTGTCGTCTCTGTCAGAGCAACTGTGACACCAGCCAGCGGCCAAGTCTTTATTTTAATATGAGCCTTTGAATGTCAAGCGTGGAATAAACAAAGATTCCCGTGGTGCTGAAAGGAAAATGAGCGTCTTCGCTCCTTGTAAAATCGCTTTGATTGTCAGATGAGGATGAAGTATGCGATGGCGATGGATTGAATGTTATTCATTTGGGATAAAATTCACCTTCCGTGCATGGAGCTGTCATCCGCGTGACAATCGGGTTAGGATGGGTGCAAGTAGCGGAGGTGACACGTTCAGAAAAACGACGAAGGAATAAAAACAAAGTTCCTACTGTTAATTATTAAGGCGGTGCCAGTAAGCCGGTACGGTATACCGTTACTCGCGAAAAGCAGGATGTGCAGACTTTCTATTTGCACCTCAAATTGCTGCTCCATAATCCTTGCATTCCCGCACATGTGAAAGGGATTGAGGAGCGCGATAAAGGAGGCTGCGGTCGTGGGAATAAACAGCTCGACGCGTGGCAGAGAGAACCATAGCGGTCTCGCGCAGGAAAAAAAAATGTCATTCCTGCCGCGACATACAATGGATTTCACACATTTAGAATCGATAGATAGACATGGAATGGTTCGAATCAGGAGGGGTTTGAAATGTGTAGCCTGATAGCAGCCTTCCAACTTTTTTGTACATTTTTTTTTTTTTGAAACCTTGGAGGCTTTGGGCCAAAGAAGGGTGGGATTATCCCGAAAGCATCGACACGCAGCATTTGACTGACAGACTGGCACAGAAAGAAGTGAACCCGGGCATCACCGTAAGGACATCACGCGCACCTTTAATTTCTTTTTTTGGGTGGTGGGCACCTCCGCCCCTTCCTTCTCCTTCCTCCCGAAATAACCTTCCTGGAGACAATCCTGATTGGCTCGCCTTATTTTCAAGTCACCCCGCCGGTCTCTCAATATAGTGCGGTATAGTGTAAGAAGCCCACGTTGTGTTATGATTTGGAGAACTTCTAATTAAGTGCGTCAGCGCGGCTCGGAAACCTCAAAAACTAGGCGGGCAGCGCAAAACGGGGTTATTTTTAGATGGCAAATCTGTCTCCTTGCTTACAAAAAGATCACTTGTCTGCTCTGTAGAGGGCTGCGTTAAGCGAGTTCGGCTAGACAGCAGTGGAAGTGTTTTAAGCAGAAGGCCCCCCATCCACCCCCTCCCATATTGAACAGAGTAGCAAATGACCCTCTCTGACTGTATATTTGATTGCGTTTCCATTTTCAAAAAAAAAAAAGTGTCCTATTTGAAACGGCCCCCTTAAATTCGCACAGCGCGTTCGGCTTTTGCTTGTCTTACCATTTTATTTTGTTTTCTGTTAATTCGCCACATTGTGTTATTATTTGCAATTATGTGACACCTAACGTTTTGTTTGCAAGAATAACGCCGGTGTGCGTCGCTATACGCTCTTCTGGAATGGTACTTTACTGGGTTCTGCAGGGAAGCATTACTTTCTGGGATGGACGCTGTGCATATGAAATTATGAAAAAGTTGCTAACGTGGACAAAAGAGAATGTCTAGTGACCTGCAGGACACAGAAGACGGAGAGAACTTAGCCTGTGGGATCGTGCAAGAGACCTTTTAAAATCTCCAACCTATTGGTACTTCATTAATCTGTTATCTTTTCATGGTTGTTTTTGGAATCTGTTCTGGACCTAAATGAAAGGGTCTGTCTGGACCCTAATTGTATTGGGCCCCAAGAATAGGTCCCCTATGGCATCGCTCTGTGCAACCACTTTAAGATGGCGTTTGTCCAGAGTAATTCATATCAAACAAAATCTGCAAATTTCAACTATAGTCCTATAGTCTGAAGTCCATGGGCTTCCAGACAGTTTAGATTGCCTTTTCTTCATTTATCTTGTCTTTATTTGTCTTGCATTGTTTTACGTTTACTTCTATGCCAAGAAATGCTGCCTCCACTCTTAAAAATAACAGTTCACTAATGGCACTTTAATGGGTTGTGTGGTTCCTCATAGATAAATTGCTTGAGAAGAACCATTTCATTCTGTGAGGAGTTCTCTGCCTACCAAGTTTGTTCCTTTGGGCTTTGAAAAAGTTCACTTTATGGGGACAAAGCAGAATTTGTTAATATGGTATAGCAGGTATGACCATGAAGGGTCACAGGTTTTTGTTATTAACCCGCCACTATTGATAATGCAACACACATCATTTACCTTTAATTTTAATTGACTTGCTTTTCAAACACAGAACCCTTAATTGTGTTTTTTTTTTTTCTCTTAATCCTCACTCAATAATGATATTGAAACTGGACATCAATCTAAAAGAAGTGGTAGTTCCTGTGTGGATGAGTGTAGAGTAGGCTCAAATGCAGGAGACAAAGACTTATGGTGTCAGAATTGGGTGATGTTAAAAGTGGTGTCCAGTGGTGCTCCTCTCAGTACACACTAGTAGTGCTACCCGTCTAAGATGGTTTGGAATCTAAATAATTAAAATAGTTCGGTTTGCAGTGCAACATTCCAATTGATGGATTTTATAATGCATTTAATAATAAAATGCATTGCGTTTGTCTTTCCAACAGATGGCACGTGACAAAAATTTGTATTAAGAAAATGTATTACTGCCAATGTTTGGGAATGACAAATGCAATGGATATGTCTCTGTTATTTGGTGCAGGGTTTGTAAAAGCAGTGTTAATGACTGTGATGTGCCATCTGTTGGAATATCAAACACAATGCATATGTCTCTGTTATATAGGATTTGTAAAAACATGTTAATGTTGAAAGTAAATGTGGACCTCAGCATTAACATTTGCAGTGCACCATGCAATGCACAAGACTCTCTTATATTGCATATCATAGGAGATTAATAAAAGTACTGTGAATGTTTGTGATGTGCTATCTGTTAGAATGACAAACCATGCATTATAAAATTCATAAATTGGAATGTTGCACTACATATGCTATGCATAGGTCTCTTCTACTATATGCCATTTGGTATGGGATTTGCAAACAAAGTGTTAATGCACATGGTGCGCCATCTGTTGGAATGGGAAATGCAAAGCATAAACCTCTGTTATGTAGGATTTAAGAAAACAGTGTTAATGTTAATACCTAAGTAATCAATGAGGACCTCAGCATTAACATTTGCAGTGCACCATACAATACAAAAGCAGTGTTTATTTTTGTGATGCACCATCTGTTGGAATGACAAATGCAGTGCATATGCCTCTGGTATATGCTATTTGGTATGGGATTTGTAAAAACAGTGATGTTTGTGATGCACCGTCTGTTGAAAAGACCAATGGAATGCATACGTCTCTGTTATTTGGTGTGAGTTTCATAAAACCAGTGTTAAGGTTTGTGATGTGCCATCTGTTGGAATGATAAATGCAATGCATATGTCTCTGTTATATGGGATTTGTAAAACTGGTGTTGATGTTGACATTTAAGTATTCAATGTGGACCTCAGTGTTAACATTTGCAGTGTACCATGCAATGTATATGTCTCTGTTATATGCCATATGATACAGGATTCTTTAAAACAGTGTTAATGTTTGTGATGCTCCATCTGTTGAAATGAGAAATGCAATTCATGTCTCTCTTCTATGCCATTTGGTATGGGATTTGCAGAAGCAGGTTTAACATTTGTTATGCTTCGCCTGCTGGAAAAACAAATGCAGTTCATGTATTGCTACTAATGTGTGTGATGCTCCATCTGTTGGAATGACTGAGACATTGCAACTGGATTGACACAGAGGTACACAGACACTTGCCATTTTATCTGATGATCAATCTGGTTAGGAAAATAAATAACAAGCTGGTTAGGTTTGCAGATGATACCAAACTAACTGGAAGGGCAGATGATCTGGAATCAGCTAAATTGGTACAGAGGGACATGGGCAGCATACAGGCTTGGGCAGATTTGTGACAGATGAAATTTAATGTAAATAAATGTTGAGCTTGACATATAGGAGGTAAAAATGTGAGGTTTGAATACAAAACAGGAGGTCTGAAGTATGCCTTATGTAAAGGATTTAGGAGTCAAGGTGGACTTGACAATATCGACTTCCAGACAGTGTTCAGAGGCCATTAAGAAGGCTAACAGAATGTCAGGTTACAGTATATAGCCCCTTGATGTGTGGAGTACAAGTCAGAGGAGGTCCTGCTCAATCTTTATAACACACTGGTGAGGCCTCATCTGGAGTCCTGTGTGCAGTTTGGGTCTCCAGGCTACAAAAAGGACATAACAGCACAAGAAAAGGTCCAGAGAAGAGCGACCAGGCTGATTCAGGGCTACAGGGGATGAGTTATGAGGGAAGATTAAAAGAGCTGAGCCTTTACAGAGATAAAGAGGAGACCTGAGTGAAGAGTTTAAAATGATGAAAGGAATTAGTCCAGTGGATCGAGACGGTGACTTTAAAATGAGATCATCAACAACACAGGGACACAGTTGGGAAGTTGAGAAGGGTAAATTTCATACAAACATTAGGACGTTTTTCACTGAGAGCCGCAGACACTTGAAATGAGTGACCGGGTCATGTGTTGGATAGCAGGACATTAAGAACCTGCAAAACGAACCTTAAAATCTTGAAGGATTTAAGGTGACTGGTTAGGGGTGCTCTGTGGAGTGTTCTAATATGCAGCACTACCCGGTGTCTCCATCAGGTGAACCAGGAAAATCAACAGTTTTGAAAATGTCTGGTGTGGCAAAATACGAAGCACCGACACCCGATGAAATGCAGTAACTGGTATCATTAACCACAAGAAGAGGCTTCTAATTAAGACATGGGTGGGATTTTGAGGTCCTCCTCTTAGGTTGGCTCACTTTGTGTCTCATGTTTGTTTAGCTTCTAGTAAATTTAAGAAAAGAGCCCATTAAGAGTTCTGAGGCTTAGCAAGCATGTCAATTCAAATGAACCAAAAGCAGTCTGGTCCAGTGGTAGCAAGTCACGAGTTACTAATGGAGAAACTGGAACAGAAACGTGAGTTCGACAGCAAGATTACCTGACCTCCGCCTGGGTTGTTGTATGCAGACCACCTTAAAATGAGGAACCCCTCGGTATTTCACAAATCTGTTATCCATTCATGGCTGTTTAGGGTCTAAATAAATTAAGGGGTCTTTCCAGAACTGTCATATGGATGTTTTTTTTTTTTTTGGCAACTGAAATTGGTGTCCCCAATGGCCTGACTCTGCAGGACCACTCTGCCACCTTTTATTGCTAAAGGCATGGCTGTTTTATTATGCATACATGATATAGTGATTTGAGTTCACTTAAAAAGCTCTGGAGTTTTCTAAATATGAGTTTATGTCTAACCTGCTTGAATTTTGTTTTCATTAAAAGAGACCGGTGGGTAACTTAGTGGTTACCACTGCTGCCTTCCATTTATTGGACTGGTCTGGAGGTTGCATGTTCTCTTTGTGCACATTTAGCCCTCTGGGATTAAGAAGGAAAAAAGCAAAGATAAGGGGCTGATTCTAGGCTGGCACACCATGCCATGTTAGCGTATCCTGGCAAGGTGGGTTCCAGCTGAATCCAACCATACAGGTCTGTGAATGGATTAGATAAACTTCATTAATCTCTAAGGTTAAATTCAAGTACATAACGCAAGAAAGAACATGGAATGCACGGGTACCACAACAAAGTGCAGTATAAGACAAATGGATACAAATTGTGCAAAATGACTAGTAGACAGAATCTGTAATATCTAATGATGACGTCTGGCTGGAGTGAAGGGTGGCATGTCGTCAGGAAGTGTTGAAATGCCTAATAGCAGCAGGCTGAAAAAAAAAAATCCCCTGAGGCTCTGCTTATTACACCATTGGGAGGAATGAGCCTCTGGTTAAAAGGATTTCAAGAAAGCGCCCCCTGGGGACAGTGGGTAGAATTGTTTATGATGGCTTCCACTTTTCCGTTTCTGCCTCCACTATGTCCAGGGTCAGTCCTCTGATGGAGCTGGCGTGTGTGATGTGTTTTACTTTGCCTGCACTCGGGTTTCTTCCCGAGGAGATCACAGCGTTGAACGACAGATAAGAGAGACAGTCGGGCAAACATGGAACGCGAACTCGCTTCACATGGCAGCAGGTACGGCTGGCAGTTCGCACTTCTGGATGAGACTGGCCGAAAAATGGAGAAATGCAGACCTAAAGGGTTTAGGAAATGAATGGAAACACAGCGTACTTCAAGATGATTTCTTGTCGGATTATTTGCTCTTTCTTGTTTTTTTTATTATTCGTATACTAATCTGACTTTATCAGAAACATCTGAATGTTAGAAGATGCGCCATCCTTCCGGGCTTCTCGTGCCGCAGCTACAGAGGAGCAGCAAACCCATTATCCAAAAAAAGAAGACAGATGTCCTTAAGGGGGAGATCTGAATTATGCTGGAGCCCAAGGGAGTAATACTGCGCACTAATAGAGCCATTTGTACCAAATTAGCCTTATTACGCTGTTTTCCTTTCTAAACTAATGCAGTGATTGAAAGGAATCAATCAGTCGGAATGCGCTTCACAGGAATGGTGCACCGTCAGCACTTGGGCTCGGTAACTCCCACCGTGCACCATCACCACAGTAATAATAATAATAACGCAGTATACACTCTGTATATGTGAAAATACTCACTCTGTGAACCAATAATAATACAAATAATAAGAGTACATTGCTGTCCCAGACCCGCACCTGCACTTTTTAAACCAATGAAGGCACACATTTCATTTGTTTTAAATTCATTCTCTGTGCTGTATATAGATTGAAATATAGGGGTTGCTCTATCTGTCTGTTATATTGTGCCTTTCATGTCCATGTATGTATGTTTGCTTGTATGCATCTGTCTATTATATAATATCTTTCACATGGGCATGGCATTACTTTGAAGGACCACATTGGCACCTTTATATTTCAGGGTGTGGGGTTCCTTTATACCAACAGCAATGTACTTTAATAATGCCTCACTTTGACTGCGATTGCTGTGATTTTATTTAACACCAAGTCAGAAGCTTTTTAAAATTTTCCTTCATTTTAGTCATTCAGGTGTGCATTTGTCAGGGATTTGTTGCATGTCATAATATAATATTTAATTATTGATCATCTGTATAAAACTAAATTTCCTCCTAGGGAGAAATAAAGTGTATATAGCAGCTCTGTATTGAATTATGTGGGTCCAGCAAAAAGGGTGTGTGTGTGTGTGTGGAGAAATAAATACTAAGGATAGCCTGGCATTTAACAATTGTTCAACTTTCTCACTTTCTTCTTAACTCAATTCTGAACTCAATTTTCCTTGTTGCATCATCTCTCTCCTTCCTATAGTCTCGTTATCTATCTATCTATAGGGTGGTCCAGATCTAATTATGCAATTTTCATTACGCTATAACGTATTAAGTTTATTACATAGAAACTCACCTGAAAAATCCCGGACCATCGAGAAGTGTGCGAACTGACGACATGAAGAATAGTCTTCACGCTGAACTGGAATCGTCCCCGCCTAAATCAAAGTCAGCATCCAGACGATCTGGATCTGCATAATTAGATCTGAACCACCCTGTATCAATCTATCTATCTTATAGTGCCTTTCCCATCTCCTATCTATCTATCTATCTATCTATCTATCTATCTATCTATCTATCTA
>JANRMT010062850.1:23757897-23785470 GCA_026402145.1 Polypterus bichir lapradei | reverse complement strand
CTATCTATCTATCTATCTATCTATCTATCTATCTATCTATCTATCTATCTATCTATCTATCTATGTATCGTATAGTGCCTTATTTATCTGTCTTTCTATCTAACTGGTTGATTAATACACACATACACATCTATAGAAGGGGAGTGGGAGTCTTAAAGCTGTCAACATATTGCGAGTGTTACTGCAGTGCCGTTAATTCCAAAAGGGAGCTCACGCTTGCAGTGCTTTCTGAGGCCACTAGGGGGCGAGCGTTCCAAGCGGGTTTGTGACCCCAACCCGGGGTGATTTGCGTTTTTTCTTCTTCTTCTTCTTCTTCTTCTTTTTCCTCCTCATTTCTGTTATTCGGAAGCTAATAAAAACAAACAAACTAATTTCGATTTTTTTTTTTAGATCTGAGTGCACACAAGCGCTCGCCTGTTTCTCTGCACTTTTCGCATGATGTTTTTGGACTGCAGCGTTGTGTTTAGTTTGACCTGTGCTGTTATCTGAAGCATACTGTATTGGCTAAGAAGTATAAAAGCAACTGTCAAAAATAAACTGAAGGCTGTTTATGTGCACAAGCGGTGGATTTAGGAAGCATTCGAATGCCTTCACTTGTTCCACATTTTATTCTCTGTTGCAGCCTGGTGCTTAAATCATTTAAATGATGTTTTCCTCATCAGGCCACACAGTTTCTCTGAATGACAGTGCAAAGAGGATTCAAGAAATGTTTTGCAAATGTATTAAAAGTTAAAAACTGAAAAATCCCATTGACATGAGTACTCGGAGGCTTGGCGTCGGCTTGACTGCATCCCATTGTGTTGGTCATCATTGAGATGTCTGGAGTCCCCATGGGACGGTCAGTCCAGTTAACTAGACTGATTAGGGAAGCTCCCCCATCGGACTGGTGAACGAGGCTGAAGGAACGACCTGCGGAGCTCAGAGGCGGGTTTGTGTTGAGGTACACATCTCACAGCACCCCAAGAGCACAGCAGCGTCCACATTTCTTAAATGGAGGAGGTTTGGATCAACCGTCGCTCTTCCTACAGCTGACCACACCACATGGAGGAGAAGCTGGGGGGTCACCCTGGCTGAGCTTCAGAGGGCCTGTGTGGAGAAACCTCTAGAAGGACAAGCAGCTCTGCAGCACTCCACTGACATGGGCTTTATGACTCAATGGCCACCCGCGTACCTTTTTTCTGTGCGCCCCGCCCCCCCCCCGTCCCGGGCCGCGGGGGGGGGGGGCACCTGTAGGACTCCCGGCACTAAATCCCCCAACATGGTGGTGAAAACAAGATTTTACAAATTTATTAAAATTAGAAAAAAACAAAACATGAAATGTTACCTTGGCACAAGAAGAACTTGTAGCCTTTGCTTTGGCTCAGGTGCCTCCCGCTCTATAAATTGCAGCCCACCTGTGGTCAATTCAGCGGACTGACCTGATTTGGGAGAGGTGCCCACCTGTATGTAGAAGATCTGAGCCGTGAGGTGGAAGGAATGGCCCGCAGAGCTCAGAGATGGGATGGTGTGGAGACGCATATCTGGAGGAGGCTGTAGCCCCGACATGCACAGTGGTCTCCATGATTCTCAAATGGGAGAATTTTTGGGTGAAGCACAACTCTCGGAGAGGTCACCACCTGGCCAGACTGAGCAATCGTGGAAGAAGGGTCTTTTAAAAATTAGAGAAGGGTGACCAAGAAAACAATGGGTGTTATTGGCAGAGAACTCCAGAGAAGCTGTGTGAAGATGGGAGAAACTTCTAGAAGGACACCCCACTGATCTGGATGTTATGACAGACTGGCCAGACACAGGGCCGTTTGAAGGAATTTGGGGGCCCCAAGCAAAATGGACATGGAGGCCCCCCGCACGCACGCAAAGGAACCACAGCATAGCCATACAGTATAAATTCACTCACACTTTATATAAATAAAAAAGGTTTACAGTGCAAATACTGCTGTTGCATATAAAGTGCATAAAATTTGAACATTTTCAACAATTGAACATTTGTTGGAATAGTTAGTATAGCATGCTATGCCACTTTCATCAAAACCTATTACAAAGCTATAGCAATGTCATGTCATTTATGTATGATACATAAACATATTTCTGCTAGCCTACCTGCTGCAAAATTGCACCACTTGTACAAGACAAGTAGAGCTATTTTATGTGTGTAATTTATCACTTACCACTGTCTTGTTTTTTCTTATCCTCCTCTTCCTTTCTCTTCTTTCTTTTTTGGCTTCCTGAAGCATAATTCCGCTTCATGACTGCCGAGGAAGTTTTGTATTTTGCCGGCAGCAGAGATCGCGTGGTTGGCTGGCTGCTGTCAGCGAGGGGGGACCCTTGAGGGGGATCCCGATAACAGTGTCATTGCACTTTACTGCATTCACTATCAATGGGGCGCTCACACAGTTTGTCGCTGCATTTTATTCTTAACCAGTCGTTGTCTTGGGGCCCCAGGCCAGCTCGGGGCCCCAAGCAATTGCTTGGTTTGCCTGCCTTGTCGCGACGGGCCTGGCCAGACAGAAGCCTCTCTGCAGTAAAAGGCACATGAGAACCCACTTGGAATTTCCAAAAAGACACCTAAAGGATTCTCAGACTTGGAGAAACGCGATTCTCTGGTCTGATGAAACCAACGTTAGCATCACGTCTGGAGGAAAAACACCACCTGCACAATACCAGTGGTGGCAGCATCAGGGACTGCAGGGAGAGCAGTCAGGGCTGAGGGTCCAGAGAGAGACCCTTAATGAAGACCTGCTCAGAGTGGGCCAAATGGTCAAAAACGACAAAGGAGTGGCTACTGGTCAACTCCAGCAGTGGCCTTGAGTAGCCCAGACTTGGTCACTGGTGAGACCTGAGAATAGCGGACCACCCATGGTCACCATCCAACTGGACAGAGATTAGGAAGATCTACAGAGAAAAGTGGAAGATGTCCCCAGATACAGGTGTACAAAGCTTGCTGCATCAAACTCTCTAGAAAAGTCCGGGCTGGAATTAATAAGGTCCTTATGAAGTCAGTGGATGGATTTGGAGAACATGAGGGGTTTCCTGAGGTTGCTGGAAAGGGGGGTGTGGCGCTCCTGATATCTCTGTAAAAGGATGAAGGTCCAAGTCTTTAAAGTCCTGGTGCTCCCTGTTTGTGAGACATGGATGCTATCCAGTGACCTGAGATGAAGACTGGACTCCTTGTGTCTCTTCAGGGGGTCCTTGGGTCCTGCTGGTTTGACTTGGTGTTGCTCATGGAGTCCCGAATGAGACACATGACCTGCACTGTGAGGGAGCGTCAGTTACGGCACTATAGCCATGTGGCGCGATTACCTGAGGGTGGTCCGGCTCATTGTTGAAGACCCGAGTGGCTGGACAAGGCTAAAGGGTCACCCATGAAACACCTGGCTATGGCAGATAGAGGGTCATTTCCTGGTGGTGGGACTGGACCGCGTGTCTGCCTGGGGTGGTTGCCAACTGGGATCTCGAGCCATTTCGTTGTTTGGTGGGTGTGGAAACGTCCCGTACAGGTGCGTGCGCCCCCCCCCCCCCCCCATCCTGACTTGACCAAGTAAAGGGTCTGAATATTTGTGATGAATAGTGAAGAACAGTGGTGACAGCAGCAGGGACTGGGAGACCAGTTCGGTGTGAAGGGAAGCTGAATGGAGCGAAGTCCAGAGGATCTCCTTAATGAAAAACCTGCTTAGGACTTCTGAGTGGGCTCTGCTCAGTAAAAGACCCACAGAAGCCCACTTGGAGTTGGCAATAAAGGCACCTACAAGACTGTGAGGCAGAGAGAAACACAATTCTGTGGTTGGTTTAAGCCAACATTGCACTGTTTGGCTTTAATTGTGAATGGCACATCTGGAGGAAATCAGGGAACACTCCGCGCCCATTCTGATGCAGAGTCATCACGGCAACATCAGAAACTTGGAGACGAGAACGGAGTACATGAAGCGAAGAACAGATACCCTTAATAGACCGGTAGACCTCCTACTGGACCAAAGGTTCACTCTTCAACTGGACGAAACAAAGAGAACATAGCAGTGGTTTAGAGACCACTCTGGGAATTGTTGTGAAGTGTCTGGACTTGAACCCAACTGAACATCTCTGGAGAAACCTGAGAACGGCCATCCATCTGCTCTGATGGTGCTTGGGAAGATCTGCAGAGATGACTGGCACAAAAATCTCCAAGTCCCCGGCGTCAAACCCAAGAAGACTCCAGGCTGGAATGGCTGCCAAAAGGGGTAAAGGAGTAAAGGGTCTGAATACTTGTGCCGGTGGGATATTTCAACTTTTCATTTTTGTAAAAATTCATAAAATCCTGTTTGCGCTTTGTCATTCTGGACTATTGAGTGTTGCTTGATGATAGAAACAATGAGTGGAGGGTCTGAATACGTTCTGAATGCACAGTGTAAGGACACGCTGCCCAGCTGATCCTATCAAACCACCGTGTTGGGCAAGTTGAGATGTGCCTCAAGGTGTCGTCGGGCTGATCTCTTCCAGCACGCTGTCATCAGATGTGAGTTGTCGAAGATCTTCTCTGATTCTTTACAGAAGGCTGACAGAGTTTGGGGGGGGGGGGAAAAGTGAACTGATGAAAGGAAAGGCAAACACGTGGGATGGAAAGTTCTGGATGTGGCAGAGAAAATGAGTTTCAACAGCACAGTCAACCTTTGAGGCAGGTTAAAAAAAAATCCAAAAAAAAAATGGGAACCCCCACGTGGATGTGAAGAGAACGTGAAGCCCCCACCACCACTTGTTACCTTCATCTCCCATAGCCAGGATGGAGGTCAGTTTTTAAAAAGATTTAGATGTCAAAGAAGTGATAAGAGAGCAACTTAATGAATGGCTGACTCAGATCAATTCGTACAACTTTGATGTACCAGCCTAGCATCATAAAGACCTGGTCCACTGTGGGCTTTCATAAATAGTGTATAAAAAAATAAAATAATCAACATGTAATTAATGCATAACATAAACATTTACAAGTCTGCTTAATTCAATTAGAGGTCTTGGAGACATGCATTGTGTGTGTGTGTGTGTGTGTGTGTGTGTGTGTGTGTGTGTGTGTGTGTAAAACCTAGCTGTGCTACCCATCTCTGTAATCAACATAGACCTTAGCATTAATATTTTACAGTGCACCATCTGTTTTTTGTAATGCATATAGTAATAAAATGTTTTAAATGCATTGAAACAAGTGGCATATATTAAACATTTACAGTAATATATTGCATTTGTCATTCCAACAGGTGGCACATATTAAACATTTACAGTAATATATTGCATTTGTCATTCCAACAGGTGGCACATATTAAACATTTACAGTAATATATTGCACTTGTCATTCCAACAGGTGGCATATCACAAACATTAACACTGCTTTTACAAATCCCATACCAAATGGCATGTAACAGAGACACATGCATTGCATTTGTCATTCCAACAGACATTTTTCTTGCTCTGCTACCCATCTAAGATGTGTTGAAATGTACGTAATCAACACAGACCTCCAGCATTAATGTTCATCAATTGGAATGTTTTGTTTTTTTGTGTGTGTAATGCATGTAGTAATAAAATGCATTGCGTTTATCATTCCATTCCATTTACTAGCTATGCTGCCCTATTTCGACATGTCAAAATATAAGTAATCAAATTAGATAGATACTTTATTAATCCCAAGTGGAAATTCACATAATCCAGCAGCAGTATACTGATACAAAAAACAATATTAAATTAAAGAGTAATAAAAATGCATGTAAAAGCAGACAATAACTTTGAGTAATGTTAGTGTTTACCCCCACCCCCGGGTGGAATTGAAGAGTCGCATAGTGTGGGGGAGGAACGATCTCCTTAGTCTGTCAGTGGAGCAGGATGGTGACAAAAGTCTGTCACTGAAGCTACTCCTCTGCCTGGAGATGACACTGTTAAGTGGATGTGGTGGATTCTTCATGATTAACAGGAGCCTGCTCAGCGCCCGTCGCTCTGCTACAGATGTTAAACTGTCCAACTTTATTCCTACGATAGAGCCTGCCTTCTTAACAAGTTTGTCCAGGAGTGAGGTGTCCTTCAACTTTTTGCTGGCCCCCCCCCCCCCCCCCAGCACACCACCGGTAGAAGAGGGCGCTCGCCACAACCGTCTGATAGAACATCTGCAGCATCTTATTGCAGATGTTGAAGGACGCCAACCTTCTAAGGAAGTATAGTCGGCTCTGACCTTTCTTACACAGAGCATCAGTATTGGCAGTCCAGTCCAGTTTATCATCCAGCTGCACTCTCAGGTATTTATAGGTCTGCACCCCCTGCACAGAGTCACCTCCGATGATCATGGGATCCATGAGGGGCCTGGGCCTCCTAAAATCCACCACCAGCTCCTTGGTCTTGCTGGTGTTCAGTTGTAGGTGGTTTGAGTCGCACCATTTAACAAAGTCTTTGATTAGCTTCCTGTACTCCTCCTCCTGCCCACTCCTGATGCAGCCCACAATAGCAGTGTCATCAGCGAACATTTGCACGTGGCAGGACTCCGAGTCGTATTGGAATAGACATAGACCTCAACATTAATGTCTATTTGTTAGAATTTGTTTTTTGCATGTACTAATAAAATATATTAAACTTGTCATTACTACATGAGGTGCATCACAAACATTTATAGCAATAAAATACATTGCATTTGTCATTCCAACAGGTGAAGCATCACAAATGTTAAAGCTGCTTTTACAGATCTCATATCAAATTTCTAATTACAGAGACACGCATTGCAGTAGTTAATCCAACAGATGTTTTGCTGCTTATTTCTTTCTGCAGTTACTAATTCTGTTACCCATCTAAGATGTGTTGAAATCTAATAATCAATAATCAGTCTCAACATTGTTTCCAACACACCTGCAATTGGAATGTTTATTGTAATGCATGCATTAATAAAATGCATTGTGTTTGTTATTCCAACAGATGGTGCATCACAAACATTAACACTACTTTTACAAATCCCATACCAAATGGTACAAAGCCGGGGCATATGCATTGCGTTTGTCATTCCAACAGATGCTTTTGTTGCCTATTTCATTATGTATTTACTAGCTGTGCTCGGGTCTTAGACGTGTTCAAATCAACATAGACCTCAGCATTCGTGTCCATTTATTGGAATGTTTTTTCGTAATGCATTTAGTAATACAATGCATTACACTTGTCATTCCAACAGGTGGTGTATCACAAACATTTACAGAAATAAAATACATTGCATTTCTCATTCCAACAGATGGCGTATCACAAACATTTAACACTGCTTTTACAAATCCCATTCCAAATGGCATATAACAGAGACATGCATTGCATTTGTTAATCCAACAGATGGTTTTGTTGCTTATTTCTTTATGTATTTACTAGCTCTTCTACCCATCTAAGACATGTTGAAATCCAAATAATTAAAATAGATCTCAGCATTAATGTTTGCAGTGGGCCATCTATTTGGAATGCTTATTGTAATGTATGTAGTAATAAAATGTATCGCATTTGTAGTAATAGACTTCATTATTATAAATGTTTATGATGCACCATCTGATGGAATGAGAAAAGCAACGCATGCTGTACGTCTGTGTTATACCATTTGGTTATGAAATTTGTAAAAGCTGTGTTGACTTTTGTGACGTGCCTTCTGTTGGAATGACAGAGACACGGTAACCAGACAGAAACATAGACACACAGTTCCTAGGTCGTTTTTCATAAGGGGTCAACACTTATGAATACTGGTTTTAAACTGGCCCTTTACTGGGTTGTGTGGTACCTCGTTGAACCATTGCACAACAAAGTACAATTTCATTCTGAGAAGGATTCTTGGCATATGAAGTTGGTTCTTTGGGCTTTGAACAGGCTCCTAGCACCAAATCTTAAATGTACAGAGGTTTACCTAGCAGGATACTAATAGATGAAGACCACCTGACCTTAGCTGGTGCAGTCAATTATATGCTAGAAGAGTCATTTTTCAAATCGGGACCCTTTGGGACTTCACAAATCTGTTATCATGGCTATTTAAGAAGCCTGTTATGGATCTCAATATAGAAATTATCTTTCTGGAACCTTCACGTGGATGGATCATTTGGGAACCAAAATAGTTCCCCTGTGGCACCGCTCTGAAGAACCACATTGTCACCTGTAGTTTTGAGAGTTTCAGACCTCCCATTGTGTTTTCAGATCTAATATTTTTTGTAATTCCTTTCCCCTTACATTAACTTGGAAAGAAAAGCCAAATGGACAGAACATAATTCAAATTGTGTAGATAATCAAACAATCATAAATATAATATTAACTGGACAAAAGGAATGGGCCGGTCCCATCCTGAAAGGACCTGTTCTCTTCAGAACAATCATGGCAGTCCAGCTAAAGAGAAAGAGAACTAAGAAGAATGGTACTTGATTGGATGTCAGAAGAAGGTGATTGAACAATAAGATAAAGAATGGCACCTATGAAGGCCATGACCTGCCATTGTGAGGTGGTGAACTCCATTAAATGATGGCCTGGTATATCACCCTGCTTTCCCCCAACTGAATGGCTGTGGACTCGCAGCTCAAAGCATCTCAGATTTTGCACGGTGATGACCTGCCAGTGGGCAGGTGTGAAATCACCATGTCCTAGTGAGAAGTGGTCTTCTTACAGTGCGAGCCAATAGGGGGTCTCCTCGTCTTTGCCATGCAGAGGTCACTTTGGGGCACGGCGAGTGGAGCACCTCCTGGTGGCAGCAGAGGAGTTCTGTCTCTCTGAGCCTTCACCTTTTCTGCACTCCACCCTTCCACGGTGCAAATCTGCAAGCTGAGACACTTCATGGTGAGAGTCCACAGCAATACACTTGGTGAGGAGGATGGGATTTTGGGGTATTTGGTTAAAATGTCTAAGTAGAAAGGTGTCTGAAGAGGGAAAAAATACAATCACCCTGGCTGTTGGGATTGATTTCTTCATTTTTCTGGTCAGGTAAGGTCAGGTTGGGGGGCATGCACAGGTACAGCACATTGCCACACCCGCCACACAACGAAACAGCTTGGGATCCCAGTTGGCAACCACCCAGACAGACATGAGGTCCAGTCCCATAATTCGGAAATGACCTGAATTGTGAGGCAGCATCAGTTACGGCACTACGGCGCAATTACCCGAGGGTGATTCGACTCATTGTTGAGGACCCGAGTGGCTGGACCAGGCCAAGGGGTCGCCCACGTAACACCTGGCTGTGGTAGATAGAGGGTCATGTGCCTCATTCGAGACTCCATGAGCAACACAAAGTCAAAACAGAAGAACTCTCTGAAGAGACACTGAAGGAGTCCAGTCTTCGTCTCAGGTCACTGGATAGCGTCCATGTCTCACAAACAGGGAGCACCAGGACTGGAAAGACTTGGACCTTCGTCCTTTTACAGAGATCAGGAGCGCCACACCCCCCTTTCCAGCAACCTCAGGAACCCCCCATGCTCTCCAAATCTATTCACTGACTTCATAGGGACCTTATTAATTCCAGCTCAGACTTTTCTAGAGAGTTTGACGCAGCAAGCTTTGTACACCTGTATCTGGAGACATCTTCCACATCTTCCTAATCTCTGTCCAGTTGGAAGGTCCGCTATTCGCAGGTCTCACCAGTGACCAAGTCTGGGCTACTCAAGGCCATTGCTGGAGTTGACCAGTAGCCACTCCTTTGTCGTTTTTGACCATTTTGCCCCGCTCTGAGCAGGTCTTCATTAAGAGTCTCTCTCTGGACCCTCAGCCCTGGCTGCTCTCCCTGCAGTTCCTGATGCTGGCACCACTGGTATTGTGCAGGAGGTGAGCGAGGCCCATTTTTCCTCCAGACGTGATGCTAACATTGGTTTCATCAGACCAGAGAATCGCTCCTGGGACAGTCCCATCTTCAGGAGATGCCCTCGCCAACTTGTGGCCATACGAATAACTCAGCCTCGCGGTGCCCTATGTCAGCCCTCTTGTTTAGTCTTGCTGAGGCTGCACTGCAGGCCTTGCTCTCCTTCCCTCCTACCAGATCTTTATTTTTTTTCCCTGTCTGCATTACTCATTATCATGAACGACATAAATTGCTTCATGATGATGTTTTGCCTTGTGAAAGGTGCTATATAAAATAAATATTGATCAAAGCATAATGTCTTTTGCCGCACACTCGGAGAAGTAGCCTGTAATGTATTGTAAATGCATTTGCTTTCACCCATGGATAAACGGCAAACGCAGCATGTGCAACGTTTTAAACGATCAATATCAAACCCATCGAGTCTGCTAGCTACCGCATATTTCACATGGCTCCCTTCCCAAGGCTTGCCATCCTATGCTATCCCCAAACTACAGCAGCAAACACCATTTTAGGTATTGTGCCTGTCCTGACCAGCAGCACTATGAGGTTTGACCCCAACTGACAATCCTATTTATCGTTGGCTCTTGCTTTGTACCCAAGGCTGCTCCGATGATGCATTGGAATTAGAGGAAGGGTGAATATTACCCAGAAGGGATCAGAACGATGATGGGGTGGAGGGAATCTCCCCACTCCCCACCAGCCACCCCAGACATTATGCATCATCTTCTGAAGATCTGTTGAGCGCAAGTTAAGTTATGTGGGCAGCATTACATCGACAGTGGCTTTTAGAAGCAAAATTTAGAAATATTTCTAAATGTCTCATAAAAGGTAAAACTCATGCTGCTGTGCTTTTCTGAATGTAGAATAAGAGAAGAAAAACAAAGTGCTGGCTAATTAAATTAGATCAGTGCTATCAGTTGTTGTCACTGATTATGAATCTGGCTGGAACAAAAACCTGCAGCCACAGTGGGTCTCCATGGCCGAGTTTGAAAACCCCTACTCTAGAGAAATGTTGCGCGTGATAAGCTTAGGACATCGACAGTTCCAGAGATCCTTAAACCAGTCCGTCTGGCAATCACAATCATGTTAACGGTCACAACCACGGAAACCACGTTGATGCGAACATGAAGTGACGCTCCTGACCTGGATCCGCGTTATTTAAAACATCGCGCAATGCCACATGATTAGACAATTGCATGGGTACATAGGTGCTGATTTGCTCACTAACTTTCTATTCTGTGCAGGTTGGCATTGAACGTTAAGGCGTTTTCACACCCGCAGTCCTTTTGTTTTGTTTCGACTCAGGGAGGATGTTTCGTTATTTTGTTTCAAATTCCAGTTAATTGGGTTGCGTTTCATACTGCAAACTTTCAAGCAAACCAGAAGTATCAATAGACGTCCCGCGGTTGCGTCGTGCGGGCTTTTTTCATTGGGCCGAATCTTTTTCATTTTTTTCCCCGCGGGACAAAATATCATGGAGGGTCGAGAACAGTCGTGTGTGCGTACTGACGCATTTTCCACAATTGTTAACTGGAAGACTATTTGAAAATTACTTGCTGAAGGACACCTTTGAAAAAGCCGAGGGTACAACAGAGGACAAGTTCTGCTAAAGGCGCACTCTGAGGCTCATCACGCATTTTTCCATTAACTGTATGCTGTTTTGCGTTAACCCTCCAGTAGTCACAATATGAACGTAACCGCCAATTAATTTTAATCTAATACCACAAGTGGACTGGCTTATATGTTTTATTTCGGAATGCTTGATTAACATTGAGTAACATGGAAAAGCTGGTGCGCGCATTGAGAGGACGTCCTACCTGCGCGCATCACTTTAGTGGTGTAAGATTAGGACGTTTGACTGTTGGTCTCACAGGGTTTCCTGTTTGTTTCCTGACTCTTCTTTATGGGTTTTGATCGAGCCGATCACAAGTAAATGTATCTTCTTTGTTTTAAATAAGGTCAGCGGCTGTCCGATCGCGCGTGCGCGGCACTGAGACTGAATTGAGCAATTGTGCGAGTTGCTTTATATACAAATTGTGTTACATTTTTACCCGTGTGTGTGTTTATTTGTTTGTTTGTTTATCTACCTTTTAATTACTTTTAATGCTCTATTATAGTTCTTAACTAATTGTGCCATAAATGAGATTCCACAATTGCCGACAGCAGACTCTCAGCGTGACTACTACCCCAGCACGCACAATATAGCGCACAGTATTTCATGTAATTAGGATCACATTTATACCTCAGGCGAACCGCTCCAGGGTTCGTTTTGCTTTCTTTTTGGAATCACATACAGGATCAATATGAACTTTGTAATGTTGGGACGATCCAAAATCAAGGTGACAGAGTTGGTCTTCAGAGGGATGCCATATAGGAGAACCATTTTTGTTTGGTTTCAAAAAGACCCTTCCACCTGAAGGATCCAGCAAGAAGTTTTATTTATTTCGATCTATAGCAGGAGCCATACAGTGAATAGCCAGATGGTAACAGATTTGTGACATAGCAGTGGTCCTGGTTTAAAAGGGACTCTAATTGCATAACACACAGGCTCTCTTAATTTGTCAGGTTCCTGCAGCCTACCATACGTTAAAGATTTCATTTTTTTCTTCTAAATATTAGGATTGATTTTTTTTTCTTCCCCCAAAGCCAATGAACCAACTTCATATGTAGAGAACCCTTCCCAGAATAAAGTGCTTTCTTGTCAAGAAATGGTTCAATCAGGAACCACACAACCCATTAACGAACGATTAATTTTTAAGGGTTTGGCTGCTTACAATTAAGAAAAAAGGAAATTAAAGGAAACAAGTGTGACAATTGTAGTGAATTACAAATCATCCTTGGTGTCACCCATGGCATGTTGCCCATCACAACATCACATTGCAGTGATCAAACACCTTTAAGTTGTCTGACTCTTTGAGTGGCTTCAACGCTGTGGAAGGAAGATGAGAAAGAAAGTGATCAAGAGCTACGGCCTCTGGGGTTTAAACTAACAGTGATGTTGGGGAAGACAATCCTGGTAAATTTATGAAGTAGAGTCCATATTGTTAATCAGTGGAAAACCAAGTACGTTAAAGAATTTCAATAGGTGAGAGTACAGCAGTGATGGCTGGCAATCATTTCAAGTCTTTAACACCTGTTAATAGAAGAGCACACCATCACAATCATGGAAGGTTTGCACCTCTGTGCCTTATGTCATTCCTCTTGTTTAGCTCATAAGGTACTTTGCTCCTGCATATCCGTGCTGCGGACCACTAGGTAACCAGATTTTTGCTGCTGGACTAATAATGCCTTCAGCAAACTCAATTCAGTTCAAAGCTGATGCCTCATAGACACAGCATTCTAAGCTGCAAGCCTGTGCCCAGTCCATGAGGCAAAGATGGCAAGTTTCTCAACACAATCCTATCAGTCCACACATGTTCTCAAAGTTTGTGCATTTAACAAAGCACCCTGGCAGACTTCAAGGTAGATTTGAACTCATGTGGCCTGCAGGGGGGTGCGCACCAGCTTCCCAAACCCGACACAGACAGACACAAGGCACAAGTTCTGTAACACACATGGCTTTTATCTGGCTGTGGGAAATTTTTCCTAAACGGTTCCCCCCCAAGGACAGTCCACAAGCACAATAATACAATGTAGCAGGCAAAAATTACATTTCTTTGTCTCTCTCTCTCTCTCTATCTCCACTACTCCTCCCTAAACAAGCTTCCTCCACCACCTCCCAACTCTGGTTCCTGGAATGAAGGCAGTGGGCTTCTTTTGTGCTGTACCCAGAAGTACTTCCGGGGGCCCATTAGCATGGTCCAGAAGCATTTCCATGTGAGGCCGAAGCCTGACAAAGTAGAAGTCCACAGTTCCTGCACAATCTCAGTGCCCACGGAACTCAAGGCTGTGCCGAACTCCAACTGCCATGGAGCCTTGTGTGAATCCGAGGCACTGTCCTAGGCATGCAATTAGGAAGGGCAGCAGCCGTCCACCACGCTGTCCATTATTTACTTCTTTCTAAACCTTTATGTTAAAGATCTCTATGAAATAGCCCCGCCCCATCACTAGGGCCGATTCAGAGGTGCATTGCACCCCTAGGCAGTGTTGGTTGCAAGCGCTCAAATAGACACATTTCACCGAGAGTCTCCCTTTTAGATCCGCGCGGTTGGATCCCTAACTGAAGAAAGTGCCCAGCCAATTGGAGATCAGCGCCCCCGCGATTGCACATAAAATCTATAAAATCGGCGCGCATCTCCTGAAACAGGGGAGGGGTTTTTAGTGCCTCTTTGGCTGGTACCTACAGTACTTGGTCTCCACAACCAGCAGTTCTCAACAGTACAGGAATCGATGCAATTTGTTCATCAATTGAGTTGGAATCGAGAACTATCTGAACTCATTATTTTAAATACGCAATATTGTAAAGTGTCATTTTTTTAATACTCCACTAAGGTAAGTAATTATATTCTATTATCACTACTATTTATGCCAAATGACGCATTGTAACCAATATATATTTAATAAACAAAATGTGATATCTCCTTTTTTGATTAAATAAAAATGCTAAAAATAGTCCAACAGCTCACTAGAATATTCCGCCATGCAGTCGTTTTGTGACTTGTTAAATTCTTGCTGTTTGGAGCTCGACTGTGTCCGGGCAGCTTGTGGTCGGCTGGATGTCCAGCGCTGGTCCGCAAAATTCGCGCCTTACACTCACCGGAGTGCCAGCTGAGCTGAAATCCTCGTCTGCGCGTGCGCGTGGCGGCAGTTTCATCTTTGGACGGCTTGCCGCGCTTATACCTCCTCGACTCTGATACCCTCAATCCTCCAGTGTCAATGTCCACCGTGAACGACTCTGTTTAAAAACAGTGATTTATACAATATGAAAGGCCCCATAAAAACCTATTTTGTTTTTGACTGTGCTCAGTAAGACGGGAGCCATATAGAAAATAATCATCTGTTGATTTGTTAACGTTTGACTATTCGGTGAGTTCTTCTTTAAACAGGAATTAGTTTTGAAGTGCCTTGTGATAACACTTCACTGGGAATGGTGTCTACCCATCAATCTATTAATGAAACCGATTAAGCCAGCACGGGGTCCAGGAGCTGGTGCCTATCACAGCAGTGTCAGGCACAAGGCAGGAGCCAAACACAAATGAGACGGCAGTCCATCACAGGGCTCACTGAAAGCGGACCATTTTAGAGTGACCAATCAGTCCATCGATCACATCTTTAGGATGAAGGTGGAGATAAAGCCGTGCAGACCTGAGAAAATCATGCAACCTCCACAAAAACCTTGGATGGACCCAGATTTGAACACCGGGTCCTGGAGTTGTGGTGGACTGCAGTGATAGGAAATCCTTAGGCCGGCGTTTGTAGCGCGTTTGGCGAGTGCTGTGGTAAAAGGATGATTTATCGTTTTTATAATGGCATTTGCTGCGGTGGGCTGGCGCCCTGCCCGGGATTTGTTTCCTGCCTTGCGCCCTGTGTTGGCTGGGATTGGCTCCAGCAGACCCCCGTGACCCTGTAGTTAGGATATAGCGGGTTGGATGATGGATGGATGGGTAATGGCATGTGTAATCGTCAAGAAAGGCACTATATGAAAAACAATTACTGATTGATTTGTAAGGTGCGTTGAGACAGAGCTCATTTAGACATTGATGCACTTATAATGCATTTTACGCTCCCTACCTTATGAATAAATGATGACTTGGTAAAGTGCATTCCTCGCCAGCAACAGCGCTATAAGAAATATAAATCCTTTAATTTGTTCTCATGTTAAGTTAATGTGTTAGAGTTGAAACTACAGTATATTACTTTACGGTGTCATTTGCAGGAACAGTCATTGTGCTATAAGACATTTAGAAGAAAAAAAGGAACGGACTTCTTAATTCTTTCGGTGAGTGCTGCTAAGAAACTCAGTCACTTTACACGATGATTTGCAGTTGTAGTCCATTGTGATGGACCTTTTCCTTACTCCAGAGAGTGTTAATTTGATTGCTTTGTAAACTGAGTTGTGGTTATGCCCACTAAAGGTGTGTGTATATAATGTGTGTGTGTGTGTGTGTGTGTGTGTGTGTATGTGTATATATGTGATACAGTACCTGCCAAATAATACAAAGAGTACACGACACGTATTTCGCCCTAATTGGGGATCGTCAGGGGTACGCAGCTTCGCTTCACCTCAAGCGCCGACGTTCAATTTCTGAAAGGCACTATATGAAATGATTACTGATTTAATTGTAGTAGACTTTTTCTTATTCCAGTGAGTATTGTATTATATTATATCATTATATTGCATGATAACATGATTTCCGGCTTTGCGCAGTAAATACACTATATTTTTGTGCTCCTAAATTAATCCCCGATGAATATGTAACATACTCCATATTATCGCTCACTTTAATGGGCAACATATATAAAATATGCTGTCAGCAAATGCAGACTTAAAAAAAAAAATGTTATAATACTTCATAATGTCATATGCTGTAAACCGCGTTGTGAAAGGTCCTGTATCAAAATATTTACTGGTTGAATTGTAGGGGACTCCTGTTTATTCCAATAGGTGTTGCTATATAAAAAATTGAACTCAATTGCTTTATAAGATGATTTGTGATTGTGCTCGCTAAAGGTGTTATATATGTAATAATGGTTTTGGCATTCATAAAGTATGTGTTTTCTCATTTTAAATTAATCTGTGGTGGATATGTGAGGTGCTTTAGTAGTGTGTAAACTTAAAAATGCTATTAGCGGACCAAATGAGTGCTATTGTTAAAAAAAAAAAAAAAAAAAAAAAGATTTATTATGTCAGTTGTTATAACGTGCACTGTGAAAGGCACTATATGAGACTATAATTAATGGAGTTGTGGAGGACTTTTTCTTATTCCAGCGAATTTTACTATTTAAGACGTGACTGGATTGCTTTATGAGTTTTTTTTAATGTGAATTCATCATGACTAATGCCCTTTACTCTGTCAA
This sequence comes from Polypterus bichir lapradei, assembly GCA_026402145.1. Taxonomy (NCBI): domain Eukaryota; kingdom Metazoa; phylum Chordata; class Cladistia; order Polypteriformes; family Polypteridae; genus Polypterus; species Polypterus bichir. Next base: position 23,768,720 of record JANRMT010062850.1, on the reverse strand, counting down.
GTGCAGGAACTGGCACTGTGAAAGGCGCTATATGACATCAATTTAAAAAAATGTAATGGACTTCTTATTAGTACAGTGAGAGTTCATTTAATTGATTTTGTAAGATAATTTGTGGTTGTGCCGACTAGAGGTGTTTTATATACAGTAAGTTTGCAGTTTATACTCGGTGAGTATTACTATATAAGAAATGACCTGATTGCTTTCTTAGATGATTCGTGGTTGTGCTCACTAAGGGTGCTATACGTAATGATGGTTTTGGCATTTATACAATTTTCTGTGTTTCTCATTTAGTGTGGTGTTGAGGTGTCGCCTGCTGCACGACTGCGCTCGGCTCCTAATTTGGGATCCTGAGGTGGTGTGTCGAGTGGTGGGGGCGGCAGCACGCTATATCAGCGCAGGGTCACGGGTGTCTGCTGGAGCCAATCCCAGCCAGCACAGGGTGCAAGGCAGGAACAAACCCCGGGCAGGGCGCCAGCCCACCACAGGGTGCGCGCACACACACACACACCAAGCACACACTAGGGGAATTTATGATCGCCAATGCACCTAACCTGCATGTCTTTGGACTGTGGGAGGAAACCGGAACACCCGCAGGAAACCCACGCAGACACGGGGAGAACATGTAGACTCCACGCAGGGAGGACCCGGGAAGCGGACCCGGGTCTCCTAACTGCGAGGCAGCAGCGCTACCATGCCGCCAATTTTAAATAAATTCCTGTTAGATATGTGAGGTGCTTTATACGAGTGTATACTTTCACACTTAAAAAATGCTTTTGGTGGGCCCAGTAAGTGTTATTGTTACAGAAATCATTGCCTGGTTTTTTGCGTAAAATATTTAACGGGCACCATATAGAAAACGTGCTTTTAACAAATACAGAGTTTAGATCATCATGTATTACTTCATGATGTGAATTGTTATAACTTGCAATGTGAAAGGCACTATATGAAACAATTACCGACTGAACTACAATGAACTTTTACTTTTTCAAGTGAGTGTTACTGTATAAGAAATGACCTGATTTCTCATAGGATGATTTTAAGTGAATGTGTCAGTGCTGATACCGTATCGCTTTACTGTGCTAACTGCAGGAATAGACAATGTGAAAGGCGCTATACAACTTTTTTTTAATTGTAATGGACTTCCTCCATATTCTAGTAAATGTTAATCGTATCGATTAATAAAGTTATTTGTGGCTGTGCTCACTAAAGGCGCTAAATGTGGGTGTTCATGCGTTGCTCTGTGCCCCTCATTTTCAGAAATGACTTTCTGATGGATACGTAAGGTCCTTTATATTAACGCTGATTTTAATGGGCGCCGTACATAAAATGCACTTTTAGCAAATGCAGAGTTTTGGTCATCACGAGTTGTCTCATTCTGCCAGTTGTACTTACTGTGGTGAATATTCATTCGATTGCTTTGTGAAACGATTTCTTGATTTATTATCATACCAATTGTTATAACTTGCACTGTGAAAGGCATCATATGAATTACGTGTTGTTAGCGGACTTTAATATTCTACTGAGTGTTACTCGATATGAAATGACCTGATTGCTTTTTAAGATATTTTTAAGAGAACGTGTCAATGCTGATATCAAATCACTTTACGGTGTTAATTGCAGGATCAGGCAGCGTGAAAGACACTATATGTCATAATAAAAAAAAATCGTAATAGACTTCTTTTGATTTGATTGCTTTGTAGTGTGACACGTGGCTGTGCTCACTAAAGGCGCTATACTTTAGTGTTCATAAATTGTTCTTTGCTCCTCATTTTAAAAGGCACTTTATAAATGAATCACTGAATGATACGTAATGTACTTTATATTAGCGCTCACTTTAATGGGCACCCTACATAAAATGAGCTTTTAGCAAATGCAGAGTTTAAATCCTTATGTATTGCTTCATAATGTCAGTTGTTGTAAAATGCATTGTGAAAGGCACAATTTAAAATAATTAATAAAAGTCCACTACTACTACTTTGTCTTTCAGCTGCTCCCGTTAGGATTCGTCTAAGCGGATCATCATCTTCCATATCTTTCTGTCCTCATCATCTTGCTCTGTCACCCCCATCATCTGCATGTCCTCTCTCGTCACATCCATAAGCCTTCTCTTAGGCTTTCCTCTGTTCCTCTTGCCTGGCAGCTCTATCCTTATATCCTTCTCCCAATATACTCAGCATTTCTCCAAACCAACATAATCTCGCATCTTTGTCTCCCAACCGCCCAACCTGAGCGGACCCTCTAATGTCCTCATTTCTAATCCTATCCATCCTCGCCACACTCAATGCAAATCTTAACATCTTCAACTTTGCCACCTCCAGCTCTGTCTCCTGCTTTCTTGTCAGTGCCACCGTCTCCAGCCCATATAACATAGCTGGTCTCACCACCGTCCTGTAGACCTTCCCTTTCACTCTTGCTGATACCCGTCTGTCACAAATCACTCCTGACACTCTTCTCCACCCTGCCTGCACTCTCTTCTTCATCTCTCTTCCACACTCCCTGTTATTCTGTACTGTTGATCCCAAGTATTTAAACTCCTCCACCTTCGCCAGCTCTACTCCCTGCACCCTCACAATTCCACTGACCTCCCTCTCATTCACGTGCAGTGGTCCCACTGATCTCTCTACAGGGTGGTCCAGATCTGATTATGCAGATCCAGATCGTCTGGATGACTTTGATTTATGCGGGGACGATTTCAGTTCGGCGCGAAGTCGATTCTTCATGTCGTCAGTTCGCACACTTCTCGATGGTCCGGGATTTTTTCGGGTGATTTTCTATGCAATAAACTTAAGTTATAGCGTAATGAAAATTGCATAATTAGATCTGGACCACCCTATAGAGCAGATCTCCACCTCTCCGGGGTCTCCTCGACCTGCTCCACTCTCGAGATCACGATGTCATCAGCAAACATCACAGTCCACAGGGACTCTAAGACAGATTATTATTGTTATTATTATTGTTATATTAATCTATAACAGTCTATTAGACAGGAGTAAAACTTCACTTTAATTAATTATTCCAGTGAGTGTTGCTATTTAAGAAATGCCCCGATTGCTTATTAGATGTTTGTAAGTGAATGCGTTAAGGCCGATGTCGCATCGCTTTACTGTGTCAATTGCAGGAGCAGCCACCGTGAAAGGCACTGGATGTTATTAAAAAATGAGTGGCTTTCTTGAATATTCTGGTGAATGTTAATTTGATTCCTTAATGAAATGTGTGGCTGTGCTCACTAAAGACGCTATATTGTGGTGTCCATGAGTGGCTCTGTGCACCTACCCCGTTTTCATTAATGAATTCCTGATGGATAAGTAAGGTCCGTGCCGGTGCTTTTGCACCCCAGGCCAAGGTTATTAGTGCGCCAGCCGAGTCTTCGGTAGCTATCCCTTAAGGGTGGGTTCCGGGTGGTGTCACCCCAATGGTGGCGCCTGCCTTGTTTTATATGACTTTAATGGGCACCGTATATGAAATGCACTTTTAGCAAATGCTGAGTTACGATAGTCACGCATTGCTGCTCCATTTTGTCCATTATTGTACCATGCGTGGTGAAAGGCACTATATCAAGCCATTCTGTAATGAATATTTAGGAATGTCGGTGACTGTTTTCTTTTCAGGGTGGTCTGAGAGTGCGCTCAGTACAAAAGGCGTTATATATTTGATGATCATTTATAGTTTTGTAATAAGATTTATCTCGCTGAGCGCCAGTCATGGAGTTTTGATTGAGGTATAATGACATTTTTATGATCCAGGGTTTTAGCTCAATAAATACATGCGTGATGACGCTCATTTTTTAATATAAAACGCCACTTTCCCCAAGTAATTTCCACTTGTGTACAAATGGACGGCAGGGAGGATTTCAGGATAGCCCCCATGTGAGGCTTCCAGCTGTCTCTAGTGGGATTAGGGGCCCAACGATAATCCTGAATCTTGATTTCGCAGCCCTTCTGCCACATAAAATAGACGTTAAGAAATGGCCGAACGGACCCGGCGGGTGAGACACCATTCAGATCGGTCAGACGTACCGGCATCGGATAAAATATAGAATGTGCTCTTCAGGCTCATCAGGCTTTTAATTTTAATGTTTGTTTTTTCCCAGAATATTTTGCGCTATAAGAATTTAGTAAAAAAAGGAATAATGTGAGGCTTTAATATGCGAAAAGATGAAACGTCATTAATGTGTGTGTGTGTGTGTGTGGCGTCCAGGCGCTGGGATTCAGTCAGACTGAGCACCGTGGACTGCACTGGAAATCGTAAAATTAAAAGGCGAGGAAGACAATAAATATCCCCTCCCCGAACCCAGACATCACGTCCTTGCTGGCTTGTCAAGCTGTCATTTAATTATCCCTTCATATCATCAGCCCCGCTGATCCTGGTCACATCGCCATCTGTCACTCACAATCCTCAAAACGCTATGAAACAATCGCTGGGATCTGACAGCACGTTCGGGTGTAAATTTTCCAAAAATATATGATTAGTGTACTTGGATCTGAGGTCATAAGGTGGTGCACGTCGGCCATTTAATAAAACTGGGACACGAGTGACCCGCGACGCACAAGGCGAAGAGGTGTGACGGCAAACCTCACAGAGACAGACGATTAGTCGTCACACGTGGTCACATGTTCTAAAATAGAAAATTAATTTAATCTGAAAAAGCAACACTCAATAAATAACAAAGCACAAACAGAAGTTTAGGAATTTTTGCGAATTTATTTTAAAAAAAATCCCACTGACACTAAGTGTTAAGACCCTGATTCCAGTCCGGACATTTGAGTTTGACGTGACAAGCTTTGTACACCTGCATCTGGGGACTTCTTCCACTCCTAATCTCTGTCAGGTTAGATGGCCATCGGTGGTCCGCTGTTCTCGGGTCTCTCCAGAGATGCTGGATTAGGATCAAGTCTGGGCTCTGGCTGGGCTACTCAAGGTCATTGCTGGAGTTGACCACTCTTGTGTAGTTTTTGCTCTGTGACCCTTTAACGCTGAGCAAGTCTTCATTAAGGGCATCTCTGGACCCTCAGCCCTGACTGGTCTCCCAGTCCCTGATGCTGCCACCAGGTTTTTCTAAGATCTGTTAGATTCTCCAACATCATTACCTTGGGTGCAAAGGAGAACCTGAGCGACACCCAAATTGTTTTTTTTTTTTCAAATACGTTGTGACCATGAGAGCATAGAAATACTTTTACCTGCACCCGTGGAAAACTCTTCTCAAATGTGGTTGACTTTATAGGTAGGAATTTCTGCGCGTTGTGAAAAACAATTACTGCACACACTCAGAGGCCACTTTATTAGGTACACCTGTACAGCTGCTTGTGAAAGGAAATATCTAATCAGCCAATCACATGGCAGCAATCCAACGCATTTCGGCCTGTAGACATCGTCAAGATGACCTGCTGAAGTTCAAACTGAGCATCAGAATGGGGAAGAATAAAGGGGACCGAAGTGACTTTGGACATGGCAGGGTTGTTGGTGCCAGAAGGGCTGGTCTGAGTATTTCAGAAACTGCTGATCTACTGGGATTTTCACGCACAACCATCTGGGTTTACAGAGAATGGTCTGAAAAAGGGAAAATATCCAGTGAGCGACAGCCCTCTGGGTGAAAATGCCTTGTTGATGCCAGAAATCGGACGAGAATGACCAGACTGGTTTAAGCTGAGAGAAAGGCAGCAGTAAGTCAAATACGCACTCGTTACAACAGAGTTATGCAGAAGAGCATCTCTGAACACAAGACACGTCAAACCTTGAAACGGGTGGGCTACAGCAGCAGGAGACCACACAGGTGACACTCCTGTCAACTAAGAACAGGCAACTGAGGCCAAGTCACACAAAATTGGGCAATAAAAGATTGGAGTCTTGATTTCTGCTGCCACAGAATTTGGCGTCGACAACATGGTGCTGGTGTAGTGCCAACTGAGCATCATTTAAATGTCATAGACTACCTGAGTATAATTGCTAACCATGTCCATCCCTTTATGACCGCAGTGTCCCCATCTTCAGGGGTGGCCGAAGTGGAAGGGGCGGGGTCAAAAGAGGGGGCATGACAGTTCAGTCATGGGGCAGCTCAAGGCCAACTACATGACCCTTTGGCACTTCTGTCCCATGTTGGACTGGCTGCCCCTGCCCATTTCTACTCCTTTTTCTCTCCTAGTTTTTCACACGCCGGCAGATGCTCCTATAGCAGTGTCCTATGGAGCCGAGAGCACGACAGCTTGCGATTTCTTGGTCTGGCAGCAGATTTAAGATGAAACATAAGCGGATTTCCTTCCCGACTTCGCACTGTGACAGGAGCAACTGAAAATATTTATCATGACACCTCCTGACAGTAACAGGGAGAGCTTGACACGTTCCTGACAGGCGGAGCGGCCGCTGATGAGGATGGCCGTAGACAGGACTGCCGAGGGCTCCTTATGAAATACCAAAGCGCCTGGAGAAAGATTTCTTAAAAAAAAAAAATCCCGGACACGTTATCTTGGGTGCATTCCTGCTGGTGTTTCCCGTTCATTGACTGTCGTGATCTTGTCCAGGGCTCGGATCAGTTTGGTTTCCTTTTATATACGGGGGCTCCAGAGGGTACTGATGCTGATCCTCAGGTTTGGTCATCCTCTTTGACTCTCTGTGAGGTCCTGCACGCCAGCCTGTTGAAGGTGTAGTGATAGGGTCTCACGGCGGGCACTAACCTTAATCCATATTTTGGCACTGAACACACAGCGTCCAAAAACCAAAAGTGGGAAGAGGCCATGCAGGATCTCCGAGTGAGGCTGTTCTGACGTTCAACATGGCTTTTGTTTGCAGATTGCATATCCTGTGTATGCTGTGGCTTTTTTTGCCATAACTTCCTACAAATCAGGGATTCCGATGACTGCTATGACTAGTGGGATCTCAGTTTCTCCTTCCAGCCATGATGCCAAAACTGTGATCAGATCTATACAATTTATCAATTAAGTTCCTAAATTTGCAAATGTTCACATTAAATAACTTTCACTTTCTGGTTTGGAGATGTGGCAACGGACTATTTTTAAACAAATAAACCAAATAATGTAATTTATTCATAATTTAACAATAATAGAAATATGCAGATATGTAGAGTGTGGCCAGGAGCGGGAATAACAAGTTTTAAAGAGAGCCAAGAAAAGTTTAAAGCGCCACCCGGGGGCTCGTCCTTTCAATTGTCAGAACAGAAATAACGTTCTATGGCTTGGGTCCCGTAAACGAGGCTTCGATAAACAAAGTTCGCGTCTAGCGGAGCTCCGTCCGGCGGTTCGCTTCAGCCAGTCAAGGACGCCTCATTCTGGGACTCCCGTATAATAGTGGCAGTCACCGCTCCCCTTTAAAATGGCCAGGATGACGTGAAGGGGGCGGAGTCAAATGATTTGGATGGGCGGCTCCTCGGTGCTGTGGGTTAAGAAGGAGAAGATAAAAGTTAGTGGCAGCGCCCCCTCTCGACTTGGCAGGTTACTATTTACGTCGAGAGAACCTATGAGGCGGTAGTCGGGAGGCACGCGTGACAAGAGATGTACGCATACTGTAAATAGATTTATGGAGGAAGGACAACAACAAAACACAACGCATGTATTTACACTAATTCAGTTTGCCAGTCCATTTGACCCACATACCTGTGTTGGGCCTGGCAAAACTCAACTGCAGTTTAACAAAGGCATCAATTTTTTCTCAAAACTGTAAAATCAATTAGGCTGATCCGATGCCATTTAACCCTTTACAATGATCTTTAAACATCACAGTAAAATCCATCTGTTACATATGGGAGTGTGAGAACTTTGTCAGTGCATTTGACCCATTTAACCACACTGAGGGCAAAACTAAAGGTTTAACAAAGGAATCTGTCTTTTCCTTAAAACTATAAACATTATGGTGATTCAATGCCATTTCACACTTTATAGTGATCTTTAAACTTCACCGTAAACTGCATGCGTTACATATGTGCCATCTTGACCCATTTAACCATATTGCGGGCAAAGCTAAAATGCAAATTTGTAAAGGTATCTCTTTTCCTTAAAACTATGAAAATTAGGGTGGTACAATGCCATTTCACCCTTTACAGTGTTTCTTAAATATCAGGGTAAATCCCTATTCATTAGGTATGGGAATGTGCCAATCTTGCCAGTCCATTTGACCCAGTTACCCGCACTAAGCCAGGCAAAGCTCAACTGCAACTTAAAAAAAACCCCTCAGATTTACTGTTAACATTTAATAAGAAACTGGTTTGGACATTTGTGGAAATGAATAAGTAGCCAACTTCAGCCTTGTCCCTTTGCAAGCAGCGTCACAGGGTGTGTACGCCCCCCCCCCACCCGAGTCACCCTGATGGTAGATCTGGCCACACTTGAGGTGCCAAATGACAAGCTTGGCATTTCCACCGTATAAAAGTTCCCAAGGAGATAAGAATCTTCAGTATGGGTTAGAAAAGGTGTGATGTCAAAGAAACATTAAAAACAAGCAAAGCAATCTGGAACACGAGTGAGCGGGAAAGGCGCTATATAAAATGGCCAGACTCTCTCGACCAGCGCGGCATCATTGTCAGATACAATAGGGTTTGTCTCAGGAAGTCCCCCAAATCGGTGGTGTTAGACTTCTGTTCTCACAGGTTGACTCTGCAGGGTTTGGACGAGAAGCCCCCTTTCGAAGAGTTTTAATTAAAGGCTCCACTCTCCACGTGGAGCTTCCTGCCTTGGCACGAAATGCGCAGTAATTTGGCAAGTTTACGATGCCGTTTATTACAGAAGATCAAAATCCATCATTTGCATGATTGTCTGTGTAGAGCCATCAACACAGCATTAATGGTAAGAGAGCCGGGCCTCTGCGAGCAGCACACATTCGCGCTAAATGTTATAAGCAGACGGCTTGTTTGTTTACAACAATTTGCTTCCGATTTGGGATTGCTTTTAAATGATCCACTTTGAAAGGCGCTATATAGAATAAACATTGCTTGATCAGACAAAAGGGGCAGATCGATAGTGACCCAGAGAAAGTCGGCTTGCACCCTGTTCGCCATCTCTATTCAATTCCCGTTCAGCCGTGACTGCCATATCTGTTAATGGCAAGTGACGACTTCACCAGTAGCAACACCAGTAGGCGTTGGAGGCCATGTTTGAAACTGGCATGAAGAGTCCTTTCTATTATTTCATTAATGACTTGAGGAGTCAGACTCTTCATGTCAAAAATGTATCCCACAGTATCCACAGACCATAATAATCCCTGTACTCTGTACACATGATCTTAACAACATATAATTGTGTATTTGTGAAAAGTGTACATTCATTCCAACACTTGGCGCATCACTAACATTTCTAGTAATGCATCTAAGTAATTGACACATTAATGTTTTCAGTGCACTATCTACTGTTAAGGGTCATATAGAGAGTCAGTAATGGGTGTTGAACCTGCAACCTTGTCCTTTGCAGCATACACATTAGCCACTGGGGGGCAGTGTAGACTCAGCTCTGATATGAATGAAGCTCTGGTGGGGTAGGTGAGTTACCTGTTGAGCCACCACAGCTGCTAATTGACAGACTGGAGACTTTACCAGCAGATCTGCAAACAGCACCAAAAATGTCACCAAGAATAATCTCACTGTCCCCATCAAATTGTCTGCTTTATATTAGTGTAATTGTTGAGATATGTTAGTTTGGTGGTGCAGAGGTTAGTGCTGCTGCCTTATGGATTTAGCTTCCTGGATCCGATTTCTGCCATTGTTTATGTGAAGTTTGAATGTTCTCCCTGTGTCTGTATGGGCTTCTCCTCCCCAAACCCAAACATACATACAGGTCAGGTTAATTGGTCATTGGCAGGTGGACCCTGTGATGGACTGCTGACCCACCCAGAGTTTAGTCCTGCCTTGAGATTGATGTCGTCCTCTAGCTCTCCATGATCATGAAATGGATTAAGCAGGTTTGAGAATGATATGTGCATCACTAACATTTCTAGTAATGCATCTAAGTAATTGACACATTAATGTTTTCAGTGCACCAACTACTGGAATGTGTTTTGTGTTGCATGTAGTAATAAAATGCACTGCATTTTTCATTCCAACAGATGGTGCACCACAAACATTAGCACTTCTTTTACAAGTTCCACACCAAATAGCATATAACAGAGACATAGCAGCTCTGTGAACTTGTGAATACACAAAAGTGCTATTTGAGATAGCAGCCCTATGTAACAGATGGAAAGACGGATAACGAAAGATGATCTGTAGCATAGAAAATGCTATGAAAGGTGTTTTATGGGCAGGTAGAGGATTCTGTAGATAAATGTGAAAGGTCCTATATAACAGTGCCTTTCATTACTAATTACCTATAATAGACAGACATGATAGGCACTATGCAATAGAAAAGTGGATAATGAAAAGTGCTACACAGGATAGATGTCAAAGGCACTATACAGTATAATCAATAGATACATAGCTAGGGGATACAACATATAATGCATACACAGGAATGAAAAGAACGATATAACAGATAAATGTCAAGAGCTCTCTGGAGTAGATACATAATGAAAAGTGTTATATAAGACAGATACATGTCAAAGGCGCTATATAACTGAAAAATAAACAGTTAGGAGAGGCGCCCTATAACACACAGATAAGGTGTAAAACATCAGAGACAGACAGATGTGAAAGGTGCTATTTAATTGATAGATAAATATGAGAGGCGCCCTTTAACATATAGATAGGTGTGAAACATCAGAGACAGACATATGTGTAAGTCACTATATAATTGATAGGTAAATATGAGAGGTGCCCTATAACACAGAGAGGTGTGAAACCTCAGACAGACTGATGTGAAAGGCGCTATATAATTGATAAATATGAGAGG
>JANRMT010062850.1:23723395-23757887 GCA_026402145.1 Polypterus bichir lapradei | reverse complement strand
AGACAGACTGATGTGAAAGGCGCTATATAATTGATAAATATGAGAGGTGCCCTATAACACATAGATAGGTGCAAAACTACAGAGACAGACTGATGTGAAAGGCGCTATATAATTGATAAATATGAGAGGTGCCCTATTACACAGAGAGGTGTGAATCCTCAGAGAAAGACTGATGTAAAAGGCGCTATATGATCGATAAATATGAGAGATACCCTATAACACATAGATAGATGCGAAACCTCAGAGACAGACTGATGTGAAAGGCGCTATATAATTGATAAATATGAGAGGTGCCCTATAACACATAGGTGCAAAACTACAGAGACAGACTGATGTATATTATTTCAACAGATGCTGTATATAAAATACTCTGTGTGTGCTGTCCCTGACAGCCATGACCGGATTGTGTGTTTCTGCATGTGCAGCAGCAGCGGCGTGCTTAGTGTGCAGATCTGTCCCTGTCACGCTCTGACAGCCATGTCCTCGAGGCAAAAGTGACCTGAACGCTTTCTTTAGCTGGACAGCCTGTAGGGATGTCTGAATAAATTAAAAAAGAAAAAAACAAAATCTTCAAGAAAACTAGGTCGTCTTCAGTGATCATCTGAGGGGATGTGCTGCTCGGGATTTTCTGCCATGGCTGGTATTGGACAAACAGGATTGCAGCTACACCCTCCCCACCCCCACCCCCCAAAAAAAAAGTTTGCTTCCAGCTTCCTGACTCCAAGGTTTGCCCCTGCCTGGCGGGTGGTGCTGGGACCCTGAATTACATTAAGTGGTCTCACAGCAGGCGGTTGATTGTTGTTTCTTCTTTTGCATGTGTTAGGGTGACGGAGACAGAATGCGTGTTTGACTAAACCCAGTATGATGTGACATTCTCGGAACTACTGTTTAGACTTTCATAATTTCCACTCTGGGTGAGGTCCATGTCCCTGGCCTGTAGTGCATGGAGTTTAGTTGTTCTCCCAGTGTCCATGAGAGTTTCCTCTGAGTGCTTCAGTTTCCTCGCATGGTCCAGAGAGACATGCAGGCTGAGTGAATTGGCCGTGCTGTGTGTGTCCTGATTAGTCCAGGAATTGTTCCTTCATTGCATCCGGGTACGCTTCAGTTTCCTCTGCGACCCTGCGTGGGATAAAGTGGGTTTAGAAAATGGATGGATGGAATTTCCCCTCTGCTTTTTAAGTTGTATGCCATTACTGTGCCAACAGTTCACCACTGCTTTGTTTGCTTGTAGTATGTTATCGTCCTCAAATACCTCTACAAGGTCAATAGCAGCAAACACCTTTCTACAGTGAATGGTTTACAGGCGGAGCAAAATTAATCTTAAGTGTTAGGGTCATATAGGGAGTCAGTAGTGGGTGTTGAACCTGCAACCTTGTCCTTTGCAGCATACACAATTGCCACTAGGGGGCAGTGTACACTCAGCTCTGATATGAATGAAGCTCTGGTGGGGTAGGTGAGTTACCTGCTGAGCCACCACAGCTGCTAATTGACAGACTGGAGACTTTACCAGCAGATCTGCAAACAGCACCAAAAATGTCACCCAGAATAGTGTCACTGTCCCCATCAAATTGTCCGCTTTATATTAGTGTAAATGTTGAGATATGTCAGTTTGGTGGTGCAGAGGTTAGTGCTGCTGCCTTATGGATTTAGCTTCCTGGATCCGAGTTCTGTCATTGTTTATGTGAAGTTTGAATGTTCTCCCTGTGTCTGTATGGGCTTCTCCTCCCCCAAGCCCAAACACACATACAGGTCAGGTTAATTGGTCACTGGCAGGTGGACCCTGTGATGGACTGCTGAGCCACCCAGGGTTTAGTCCTGCCTTGAGATTGATGTGTTTTCCTCTAGCTCTCCATGATCATGAAATGGATTAAGCAGGTTTGAGAATGATATGTACATGTTATGTCATACTGTGACTATAGGGGGCATTTGGCAAACCAGATAGGTTTGCTTATATTATCTATCTATCTATCTATCTATCATATAGTGCCTTTCATCTCTATCTATCTATAATATAGTGCCTTTCATCTTTATCTATCTATCGATCTATCTATTTTACATATAGTGTCTCATATATTTTTATCTTTTTATCTAATACACTTTCTTTCCTATCTATTTTTCTATTATGTAGTCTCTTTTAAAGGCTTCCTGCCTTTCTTCCATATCTATGTACTGTATATAATATAATTAATAATATATGTTAGATAAAATGATAGGAATACAGTAGATGAGGAAGATAGATGGATAGATCCATGAATACATAGAGAAACATGAAAGACACTACATACTAAATGTATGATAGATAAATACTGTAAAAAAAGGTACACTGATAGACAGATTGTGATTTTCATGTCTGTCTTAGAGTCCCTTTCATATCTGTCTGTCATACATATTATATAGTGCCTTTTATATCTATCAGATATGAGGACTGTGTGAAATTGATTAATATAAGACACACTGCACAAGATAAATAGGCATGAGAGGCACTATTTATACTAGATATATATGAAAGAGACTGATAGATATGAAAGGCGCTATATAATACTTATGACATATTAGGTATTATATGAAAATCACCATCACATACTCCCCTTCGTATCTTTCCATCATAAGTGTTAGACTGATAGACATAAAAGGCACTATATAACTATATATCATGTGGTCTCTTTCATATTCTACTTCCACACTTCTTAGAGAGTCACAGAATTGTGCTGCATACACTTTGGTCAAATGTTATTTCCACGCGTGGTCCCGAGAGCCCCCAAATTTGTATGTGTGTGTGTGTACTTGGCACGGCTGCCACTGATGTGCTCTGCTCGGCTCATTTGTCAGCTAATAACGGAAAATTAAAATTAAAGAGACCCGAGCTGATTGATAAGCGCAGCGCTGTGTTCCTCCGGGCGGAGCGGCTCTGCCTTTTCTCTCCTCGCTCTTCTTGTTCAAGCAGCCCTGCTGCCGCACTTGACGAGGCCATTTTCATTGTTTTTAGGATATGGACATGTCAGCCTCTCGGTGCTTGAGCCCCGAGCCAAAGTGATCTCCCCGCTCTGCTGAGATAACGATTACGGTGCGTCAGCTGGATTTTGGATGCCAGGCTGATTTGTTTTGTTGGAAGACACATGCCGATGCCATCTCAGAGAGGGCAGAGTGGGTATCATCGGCGGCTATTTGAAGTTTTGTCTGCGGAAGCAGCAGGTGAACTGTACAATAGTGTGATTTATTTTTTTTTTTTTAAGGTTTTAAGATGCTAAGCAGGGGCATCTCCTTAGACGTGAGATAGAGCAGAGCCCACTCCATGCCACCCCAATCAAAAACACCACGGACAAAATAAAAATGCACACGTATACGAACTGGGTAGGAACTGAACCTTGACAACAGCGAGCGCCTCAAACTCTGGCCAGTCGATCGTGAGACTTTAATGCAGCCAGATTTACAAGAGGGGGTCGCCATTAACAATCTCTCCGATGAAGTCCTTTTAAACAGCTGTTATCACAAATTGGTCTCGCCTTTCTCCTCCGGTGGGCAGCAATAGGAGAGAAGGTGATGTGCATCTTGTGTCCTTCTTCATTTTCCTGCAGCCGAGAATCATGAGCCTCGGGAGGGGGCGGCGTGGCGGGTGGGCTCGCATTTCTCCGGTCAGCGTGCAGTAAATACACAGCAACAGAGCACCAAGGGCGCAATCGGAGGCAGTGAGTGGAACCGTCCGCTATAATTTAGCCTTTCTAAAGTGTTGCAGTGAATGAAAGCAATCAATGTGAGTAATGTGTAGGAGCGGGGGGGGGGGGGGGGGGCGGGGCTAGAGGTGAGGGATTGTGGGTAATGGGCCTCAGTACGGTCACTGAGAGCTCGCAGTGTTCTTTGGCAGTGAGATTACAACTCAGAGAGCCCTTTGTGAAATCACAGCCTCGGCGAGCGTCTCCGCCTAATTACAGCCATCTTCTCCGGGCCTCTGCATGGGCTGATTTGGTGAGCGCGATTAGAGAGGACGACGGAGAGCTCATTTTTCAGGAGTATTGTGGTGGTCTTGACAGCCCCTTTCAGGGGAATAATTCTCGAAAATCCCATAATGGCCATCAGTGAGCTGCAAGGGTCCAGATCGATGTGTGCAGACCTGTCAGACTTCCTCGATCCGCATTGAGTCCCTGTTAGCGTTCACTTTCAGGATGAGAAGAAATAAGGGTACCCTGCAGGTGTGTGGAGTCAGAAGCCACCCAGAGGATCAGCGAGAAGAAATGGACTTGTCAGCTTGAGACGGTCCAAGAAGCAGCATTGACAAGTTATGGACATGCAAGAATAAACCTGCAGTCCAGGCCACACATACAGGATCAGTTAAATGGCAAGCTATGCCACACCACATAGAAGTGGCAGGTGACCGGGACAGGATGAATCAGTGAGCAGCAAAGGGATATTAGCCAGATATGGAGAGTCACATTTGAACCCGCAGTCTGGGGCAAGTGTGCATGATCAGCAGCCAGCCATTAAATGACAAGCTTCACTATGGCACCTAACAGTGACACGTGACAAGGGCAGGACATATCAGCGAGACATGGACTAAAGATTTAGAGATGGCCTAAGAAGAAACTTTGGCAAGTATGGAGACTAGCAGGCCAGGCCTGATAGTAAAAGGTGATAGAAACTAAGTGAGGAGCAGACTGAACAGAAAAGCAATATTAGCAACAAATGGAAAGTTACATTTAAATCTGCAGTCCAGGGCAAGTGTGCATGATCAGCAGCCTGCCATTAAATGACAAGCTACACCACAATACCTGATAGTAATAGCTGACAGGAACAGAGCAAATCAGTGAGGAGCAGACTGACCAGAAATGTAATCTTGACAAGATATGGAGGGTCACATTTACTTTGCTGGTCAGTCTGCTCCTCACTGATTTGCCATCTTCATGTCATCGGATACTCTTAGGTATTGTGATGTCGCTGGTCATTTAACGGCTGGCTGCATGATCATGCACACTTGCCCTGATCTGCGGGTTCAAATGCGACTCTCCATATCTTTCACATATTGCATTACTGGTCAGTCTGTGTCTCACTGATCTATCCAGTTCCAGTTGGGTGTTGTGGTGTAGCTTCTCAGTGAATGTCTGGCTGCTGACCATGCATGCTTGCCCTGGCCTGCTAGTCTCCCTATCTTGTCAAAGTTACTTCTTAGGCCACCCCTAACTAGTAAGTCTATGTCTCTCTGATGTGACCTGCCACTGTTAAGTGTCATTTAATGGCTTCCTGCTGACAATGCACACTTGTCCGGGACTGCAAATTTAAAAGTAACTCTCCATATCTTGCTAACATTTCTTTGCTGGTCAGTCTACTTCTCATTTATCTGCCCTGTTCATATCTCCAGCTACTATCAGATATTGTGGCTTGGCTTGTCATTTAATGGCTGGCTGCTGATCATGCATGCTTGCCCTGAACTGCAGATTTAAATGTGACCCTCCATATCTTGTCAATATTAGATTTGCAGTCCAGGGCAAGCATGCATGATCAGCAGCCAGCCATTAAATGATAAGCTACACCACAATACGTGATCGTAATAGGTGACATAAACAGGACAGATCAGTGAGAAGCAGACTGACTAGCACTGCAATATTTGTAAGATATGGAGAGTTGCATTTAAGCCAGCTGTCTAGGGCAAGCATACATGATCAGCAGCCAGCCATTAAATGACAAGCTAAACTACAATACCGGATAGTAATAGCTGACATGAACAGAACAGATCAGTGAGGAGCAGACTGACCAGAAAAGCAATACCGAGAAGATATGTAGGACCACAATTAAATTTGCAGTCCAGGGCAAGCATGCATGATCAGCAGCCAGGAATTAAGTGACACGCCAAGCCACAATATCTGATAGTAGCTGGTGATATGAACAGGACAGATTAGTGAGAAGTAGACTGACCAGCAAAGAAATGTTAGCAAGATATGGAGAGTTACTTTTAAATTTGCAGTCCCGGACAAGCGTTCATTGTCAACAGGAAACCATTAAATGACAATCTTCACTATGGCAGCTAACAGTGGCAGGTGACATGGGCAGGACATATCAGAGAGACATGGATTGACTAGTTAGAGATAATCTACGAAGCAACGTTGGCAAGATATGGAGACTAGCAGGCCAGGACAAGCATGTATGGTCAACGGGCAGACATTCACTGAGAAGCTACACTACAACACCCAAGAGTAGCAAATGACAGGAACTGGACAGGTCAGTGAGAATTAGACTGACCAGTAATGCAATATTTGAAAGATATGGAAGAGTTGCATTTAAACCTGCAGTCCAGGACAAGTGTGCATGATCCATGGGAAGCCATTAATTGACAAACTACAACTAGGGCACCTAACGGTAACAGGTGACATGGGCAGGTTATATCAGGGAGCCATGGACTGACTAGTTAGAGATGATCTAAGAAGCAGATCAGTGAGAACCACAATGGTCAGCTAAGAAGCAAGAGTAGCAAGATATGGAGAGTCACGTTTAAACTCGCAGTCCAGGGCAAACATGCATGATCAGCAGCCAGCCATTGAATGACAAGCTACACCCCAATACAGTATCTGATTGTGATAGGTGACATAAACAGAGCAGATCAGTGAGAAGCAGACTGCTAATAATGGGAATATACTGTGCTCAAACAATAAAGGAAGAAATGGGGAGAAAAATATAGGCATGTGTGTATTGCCTAACCCTGGCTGGCAATGCCATCATGACTATCTATGAGAATTAACTCATCCTCTTTATTTTTTTTTTATTGATTATAATTTTAATTAGAAACATAACATTCCATACAATGAAATCAAACTTAACAAAGCAAAATTCCACCCCAACCCAAGAGAGAAGAGCCAGAGTGACTCTAAATAAAAGGAAACATGAAAGGAAGGAGTATCCTGTTCCCTTGAGGTGGATGCTTATCCTGAAATGTTATTGATCAGATCCTGCCATGTTTTAAAAAAAAAAAAAAAAAAAAAAAGTTATGAACCGATCCTTTAAGTGAGGATTGGATATTTGTTTCCCAGTTTCAAGTAGGACCCAGTGACTTAAGATTTGGGTTAGGATTCTTCCATTTGGGTAAGATACGTCCACATGCCAATAGTGAAGTAAATGCCCTTACAGTTTGTTTGCGCAGTCTGGAAGCCCACCAAACACAGCTGTTAGTGGGTTAGGAGGGACTGTGACACCAAGGCTTTCTGATAAAGATTTTGGTCCAAAATATTGTTAACGAGGGGGCCCTGCCCCCTGCTTGTGTCACTTGCCACCCCCCCCCCCCGGGTGGGCGCTATATGCTAGCCACTTCACAGTTCTGCCAGTCACGTATGGGGAAGCGGATGTACAATTTAAACAGATTGTTATTTTCATGGGAAATGGAACTAACTATTTTACATTACAGTGAGTAATTAACCATAGTAAAAAATAGTAAAATGTAATTAATTGAAAGAAAATTATGTTTCACTTTGCGTTAGAGGTATTCATTGCATTATATGTTTTTGTTCTGTTTGGCTTTGAAATTAACATTCAAATACTTTTTAAACTTACACTTTTACTGTAAAACTTCAGTAAAAACAATATTTGCAATTAACTTTTCGTCAATATAGCATTGAATTTTGATTCCGTGTTTGGACTTTCATCGTGACAATGCAACATATAACTGCCCGTGAGTGAATTTCGTTTCTTTTTCTCTAATAAATAAACCGACATTTTTTGAATGTTTGTCCCTGTGATTTGTTAATTGTCTTTGCAAAAGCTATTCTAATGGGAAACTGTGAAACTTTTTAATACGAATGGCATATTAAGATCTTCTTTGGTGTCTAATGTTATCCCCTGAAGATGTACTACATTACCTTTCTTGTTGCTTTTTAAAATTTTACATGTTAGAATTGTCAGACCAATTTTGAATACAACAACAATATTTTTGTAGAGCCCAAAATCACACAAGAAGTGCTGCAATGGGCTGTCACCTGACAGCCCCCCAGCCTTCACTCTCTAAGAAGACAAGGAAAAACTCCCAAAAAAACCCTTGTAGGGAAAAAATGGAAGAAACCTCAGGAAAGGCAGTTCAAAGAGAGACTCCTCTCCAGGTAGGTTGGGTGTGTAGTGGGTGTCAAAAAGAAGGGGTCGATACAATACAATACACAGATCAGAACAAATCCTCAATACAGTATAAAAATAAAAAATATACATGTATGGAGCAGAATTTAACAGTAAATGATATCACATAATAGGATTTGGATTTGTTTGGAGTCCTGGAGACGTCAGCCATCAAGCTGCCTCCCCCTATTGGCCATTCCACAGCTGAGTCAGCGCTGGGCCAGCCAATCCGATGAAAGGACCCCTCTACCCCACGATTACTGCAATCCTCCATCAGGGATGACTTTACCTTAGGCAGGCAGAACAACTTGGCAGATGGGCTGTGGCACCAAGTGGCACATTTGAGTACCAAGAAGAGAAACAGAATAGGTGAGGGTTCTAACTATAATGTTACTTATGCTTTAGTGCTAATGACTAACAACAGAGATGCAGTCTGCACAGTTAATCAGCAGCTCTAGTCAGGGTGTGCTAAACTGAAGTCGTGAGTCTTCCAACTGGAATTTAAAAGCTGAGACCGAAGGGGCATCTCTTATAGTAGCAGGCAGATCATTCCACCATTCCAGTAATTCCACACCATCACCACCAACTGTTTCAGCCTAGTCTACTGACAAACATTTAACCAATTTGCCGTGTAACCGATAGACAATTTTTGCTTTAGTTCATTTGACTTCATTGTTTCTCGATGCTAGGATTGCCCGTGTACTCATTTCTTCTGTTGATAACAATCTGTGATGAAATTCTTCAATAAGATATGGACATAATAAGTCTTCTTTTATTGGGAACTTTAAGTGAAGAAAACAAAAAAAATTATAAGAGCTGATAGCACAGGAACTGTGTCTGACAAAAGCATTCACACGAATGAGAGGTGAGAGGACTGCGGGCATGGGCCGTGAACCGGAAATGATTGACAGGAGGGTGGAACTTGAAAAAAATCTCTTGGCAATAGTCTCATCTTGTCTCAAGATTTTCTTTTATAATAGAGAGATTTGGTGCATGCCTAGAACGTGCGGCCCAGTGAGGCTGGAGCTCGATTGCAACGTTGGCAGGTTGGGTGTTGCCCTGGAAACTTTCTGGACAATTTTAAAAGAGATAAATGTGCTCGATGAAAGATTTTAAGTTGAACAACTTAATGTTTTGCACCTATGGAGCTCGAGTGTATTCTGTGCACGGCTGCCTTCCACTCCTTTTCTGAAATAGAGTGAGAGATCCTTTCCCCCAATGTACTTTGGGGTCTTTGAAAGGAAGGGACTTTAAAATATTTTTATAAACTGTAGAGCTGTCATCTGAATCTTCAAGACTCATCAGTGTTTCTTCTGGAGTTGAACAAGGTGGGCGGTGAGGAAAATCGGGCAGGTTCTGTTTGAAAGTAGTGGAGGAAATGTGTTAATGAGAGGTTGAATCTGAAGCGTAATTGTTCATAGGATGCAAAGACATCATCTATGTACAAGTTCTCTAAGTGTTTTAATCCCGGACATTATCCAGACATTAAAGAGTGTATATGTTAGAGAGGGTGGAAAAGAGTGATTGTCATGTAATAATAACAAGAATATTCATTTCTAGAGCACATTTTCATACAAATGATGTCGCTCAAAGTGCTTTACAGGATGAAGAAGGAGCAAAAAATTAGGCAATACTAATTAACATAGAATAAAAGTAAGGTCTGATGGCCAGAGAGGACAGAAACTCCAGACGGCTGGAGAAAAAAAAAAAACAAGTCTGCAGAGGTTCTGAGGCCACAAGACCACTCAGCCCCCCTAATATAAGTGATTTTCCGGCTTCACATGGAAGAACTTGATGATGACGGTCATGTTGACTGCTGTCCTTCAATCCATCAATATAAGGACATCACGGTGCTTTGATCAGGTGGTGGTTCAGATCGGCACTACAGAAAACCAGAAAAAGACCAGCAGAGAAAGTAGGGGTTAGTATGGATTGGGGAGCCACCATGAATGATAATGATAACTAAATGCATATACAGAATATCAGGATTAAACTAAAATGAAGCGATGAGAAAGCCATGTTAAAGTAATGTGTTGTTAGCAGTTTTTTAAAGTGCTCCACAGTATTATCCTGGCGAATTTCTATCGGTCAGCTATTCCAGATTTTAGGTGCAGAACAGCAGAAGGCCGCCTCACCACTTCTTTTAAGTTTAGCTCTTCGAATTCTAAGCAGGCACTCATTTGAAGATCTAAGGTTACGATTTGGAGCGTAAAGTGAGAGGCATTCTGGGATATAAGATGGAGCAGATTATTGAAGGCTTTGTAAACCATTAGCAGTATTTTAAAGTCAATCCTAAATGGCACAGGTAACCAGTGTAACGACACTAAGACTGGCGTGATGTGCTTGGATTTTCTTTTCCTAGTTAAGATTCTGGCAGTTGCATTCTGCACTTGTTACAATTGTTTTATGTCTTATTTAGGTGGTCCTGAGAGGAGTGTGTTGCAGTAATATAGCCAACTGAAAACAAAAGCGTGAACTAATTTCTCAGCGTCTTGCAGAGTTATAAGAGGTCTAACTTTTGCTGTATTTCTTAAGTGAATAAGTGCTGTCCTTGTAATCTGATTAATATGTAATTTAAAATTCAGGTCAGAGTCAATAGTTACCCCTAAATTCTTCACCTCTGTCTTGACTTTTAATTCTAATGGATCAAGTTTATTTCTAATACCCTCATTATATCCATTTTTGCCAATCACTAAAAATTCTGTTTTCTCCTTATTTATTTTTCCCCTCATTTTTATCTCCTTATGTCCTGGGTATGACGTTAATCAGCATCCAGCCCTGCATGTAGGCCCTCCAAACTTCAGGGAAAAACCTAGAAGTTTGTGGCAGAATTGGCACTCCAGCCACCATAAAAACCTCCCACCGCTCCATTCCAGCTGAACTAGTGTGGTGCTGAGGTGTGTCACCCATTGCATGGCTGCACTCGGGTCCTAATCTGGGATCCTGAGTTGGTTTTTCATGTGGTGGGTGCGACAATACACTGTATCAGCACCTGCTCCTAACCTCTCTCTCCTGCTTATTTAGTTTGAGAAAATTACTACTCGCCCATTCAGAAACACACGTAAAACACTGAGTCAGTGACACAAGAGAGTCGGGGTCATCAGGCGCTATTGATAAATACAGTTGTGTGTCGTCAGCATAGCTGATCTAGATTATGTAGAGGTGCAAGAGATGAAAGCTTCTCTGTCTTAAAGTGATTCCTACATTGGTTCCATATTCTGAGAGAATGAAGGGCAATTGGATTATTAGTGTAATGACGGTAATTTGAATTAACTAGGGCACAGAGCAGGGAATATAGAGCAAGATTTTATTTCTATTGCAGACCAAGTTTGTGGATTTTTATTAATTTGTGTTAATATCCAGGTCTTTATAACTTGTATATTTGCTGCCCAGTAATAAAATTGAAAGTTAGGTAGTGGTAGGGCCACCGTCTGTTTTAGGTCGTCGTAGGGGGTCGCCCTTTGGATGTGTGGATGTTTCAAATTCCAAATAAATGAAGTTATGATTGAGTCTAATTTCTTAAAAAAATAATTTGTATATGGGGATGCTGTGAAAATAGGAAAAGAAGCTTGGGAAGGATGGTCCATCATAACAATGTTGATTCTCCTTGCCATTGTAAGATGGAGGGTAGACCATCTAGTCACGTCTTGTTTAATTTTTTCCATGCAGATAGCAACATTCTGTTGAAAAAGAGCTTCCTATTTGCCTGTGATATTTAAACTGATCTGCTAAAATAAATGGGGAAGTATCCTGTCCGACATTGTGCGCTGGAGAATTCACTCGAAATTCACATTGATTTTGAGTCCAGATATTTTTGGAAAATCTGCTATTGATTTTAGGACTGCTGGCCCAGAAATTTGTGGGTCAGATATATACAGTAGCATATCATCTGCACATAGTGATATTTTCTGTTTGAATCCTTCTCTGAGAATCCCCTTTATCTCTGATGCATTTCGAAAGTAGACAGCCAGTGGTTCAATGGTAATTACAAAGATATAAGGAGATAAAGGGCATCCGCGTTCTAGTAATAAAATTAATCATCTTAAAATGGGATTAGAGCACCAATTAGTGACAATGTCAATAGTCTGAGCGTGTCTGCATCATAGGTCTTGTGGGGAGTCCAGAGCAGACATCATTTATAAGGGGCAGGTCTTTCACTGCCAGACTTCACCAGGTAGCCTAACCAAGACAGACAATGACATCATAATTATTTGCGTAAGGTGAACCAAGTGTTCTAAAATGGGATACAGCATCACTTGGTGACAAGCGAATAGTCTGAGCAAGTCTGCATAATAAGTCCTGTGCAAATTCAGTGTAGAGTAGAGAACAGACATCAATAATCAGTTGCAGGTTCTTCACCAGGTAGCCTAACCCTGACAGACAATGCTGTTATGATTATCTGAGTAAGGTAAAGCAATGGTTATAAAATGGGGTTAGGGTACCACTTACTGACAAGTGAGTAGTGTGAGCGTGTCTGCTGTGGAGCTCGGCTGCACACAGCCAGGCGAGCAGCGATGGTTCACCCAACACACGTTTATTATATACAGTGCATCACACAACCCCGAACAACTCCCACGAAAAGTCCAGGCCTCTACACAATGCCTCTTTCTTCAGGCCTCTACACAATGCCTATTTCACTCTTCAGGCCACCTCCTTTCCTCCTCCAAGACCTTGTCTCTCTCGACCTCCCGACTCCAGCCCCCGAATGGTGGGAAGCGGCCCCTTTTATAATCACCCGGATGTGCTCCAGGTGCCTCCTGACAATCTTCCGCCGGCACTCCCCAGTGTGGCGGAAGTGCCAGCTGCGCACCTGGACGCACTCCAGGTGTCCCCGATCCTCTTCCCCCCCAGCACTTTCGGGTATGGTGGAAGTGCTGAGGTCCAGGGCTTCATAGGCATTGGGGTACCCCCTGGTGGTGACCATGGGCCCCTACAGGGTTGAGCTTCAAAGCTCTGCACCCGTAGTCCCCATAGCCACCAGGGTGGTCACCCTCACGTGGTCTGGGGGAGGCGTAAGCCCTCCTCCGGTCCTCCGGGGCGTCCCGGCCGGTTCGCCCCCCCCAGCCACCTGTGACACTGCATAATAAGTCTTGCCTAGATTTATTGTGGAGCCCAGAGCAAGCATGAATCACCAGTGGCAGGTTCTTTGCTATCAAACTTCAGTAGATAGCCTAACCCTGACAGACAATACCGCCTTGATTATTTGTGTAAAGTGAATCAAGTGTTGTAAAATTTTATTAAAGCATCACTTAGTGTCAAGTGATTAGTCTGAGCATGTCTGTGTCATAAATCCTGTTCAGATGTAGTGAGGAGCCTACTGAAGGTATCAATCATCAGTGGCAGGTTCTTCACCAGGTAGCCTAACCCTACCATCATGATTATCTGTGCAAAGTGAACTAAACAGACTTTGCCAGAATTAAGACATCAATCTGATATTCAGTGACAAATGACCAGCCTGAGACACATTTCGGGAAAAGTAACGTCCACGTTTTACTGAGCAGCCCAGACCCAGGCAAAGAGCATCAGCAGCAGGCCTTCCATTGGTGAGCTCCGGCAGGCAGGCAGTGCCATCATGATAATCTACAAGAACCAAATGAAGTATCTTAAAATGGAATTAGAGCACCGCTTAGTGACGAGTGAGCAGCTTGAGTGTGTGAACAGAATATGTCCTGTCGAATCTCAGTGAGCAGCCAGGGCGAGCGCGAGGCGTTTAGAGTCGCTCTTCTATTTGCTGACCTACATCAAACATAATTATTGCTTTGGCATAATCTTTAGTAACTTCTGGAACGAGCTGCCGGGACCCATGCTGAGCAAATCCTTTACAATAAAAAGCTAGCTAAATCCATCATTTTACATTTCAGTGCTCTGTTAGGACAAGGCAGGTCTTCCATGCCACTCTCACCAGCGATGGACCAAAGCAAGCTGGATCTGGCGATGGCCTTTAGTAACGTTCAGTAGTCTGTGCTGGACTTAAGAGATGGTGATGATGGTGAATGCCATGCAGGCTGATCAGCTCGGGCCCTTAGCGAGATGTGGGATGTCGCATTTCAGTGTGCAGCAAACAAGATGGTGTTCCATCAGCAGAAGGCCATTCACTGTTAAGTTACATCAAGAAATGGCAGCCAGTGCCACCTAGAGGGTATAGGCATTGGGTTGGAAACCATAAAGCTGCCAAGTCCACTGCCACCTCCAGTTCTCTACGCGATGGAGTGCAACTGGCATAATGATGAGGGCTGATCAGTTAAAGGGCCTCCAATTTTTATTAGCTCAAGATTGGGAATGTGAGGAATGTAAAATATGATCAGATGATGGTCATCTTCAGGCCAGGCAGCAAGTACGACCTTTGAGTCCTAATGATTGTTATGAAAAGATTGATCATTATTAGAGCACTCTTGACAAGAACAGGCCATTCATCCCAACAAAGCACACCTGTCCTATCCACTTAATTCTTCCAAAAAACATCAAGTCGAGTTACTGTCTACCACACTACTTGGTTGCTTATTCCAACTGTCTTTTGTTCTTTGTGTAAAGAAAAACTTCTTAATGTTTGTGTGAAATGTACCCTTATGTTTCCAGCTGTGTCCTCATGTACTTGATGAACTCATTTTAAAGTCACCATCTCAATCCACTATACTAATTCCCTTCATAATTTTAAACACTTCACTCAGGTCTCCTCTTAGTCTTCTTTTGCTTAAACTGTAAAGGCTCAGCTCATTTAATCTGTCCTCATAACTCATCGCCTGTAGCCTTGAATCAGCCTCATCGCTCTTCACTGGTCTTACTCCAGTGCTGTTTTGTCCTTTTTGTAGCCTGGAGAGCAAAACTGAACACAGGACTCCAGATGAGGCCTCACCAGTGTGTAATAAAGGTTGAGCAGAACCTCCTGTGACTTGTACTGCACACGTCAAGGCGCTATATAACCTGACATTCTCTTAGTGGCTTCTGAACGCCGTCGGGAAGTCGATAGCTTAGAGCAGGGGTGCCCACACTTTTTCGGCTTGCTAGCTACTTTTAAAATGACCAGGTCGAAATGATCTACCTACATTAAAAATGTTATATCTATACTAATAAAAGGCAAAGCCCTCACTCACTCACTAATCAGTAATTCTCCAACTTCCCGTGTAGGTAGAAGGCTGAAATTTGGCAGGCTTATTCCTTACAGCTTACTTACAAAAGTTAAGCAGGTTTCATTTCGAAATTCTACGCGTAATGGTCATAAGGGTCAACAACGTCCGCCATGTTGAAGTTTCTTATTTATGGCCCCATCTTCACGAAATTTGGTAGGTGGCTTCCCTGCGCTAACCGAAACCGATGTACGTACTTATTTCAGTGGTATGATGCCACTGTCGGCCGCCATATTGAACTTTCCAATGTCACTAATTCTCAAACTTCCCGTGTAGGTAGAAGGCTGAAATTTGGCAGGCTCATTCCTTACAGCTTACTTACAACAGTTAAGCAGGTTTCATTTTAAAAGTCTACCTAACTTTTCAACAGTCTTTGTTACTTATGGGCCCATCTTCAAGAAATTTGGTACGCGGGTTCCCAACACTAACTGAATCCTACTTACGTAAATATATACGTCCATAGCCTGCAGCTTGGTCACCATGTAAGGTGGCGTTGGGTCCCCCATCCCCACGCCTCCCACGTTGTTGGCTGCCTGCCTATATAAGGCCGTCCGTCGCTCCAGTCTCTACATTCCCTTCCTTGCTTCGCCACGGGATTCACGTCTCCCTGCTGATAACTACAGCCTTTTTATTTAATCCACGGCTTCTCCGTTGTTTTATTGTTCGTTTATTACGATTATAGTTACTGTGTAGGTATACATTGTTCAGGTACCCATTTCCTTTATCGTTCCAACCGTACCCCCATTACTATGTCTATCAAGGTGATCACCATCGATCAAAGAACTGTCACTTACCGAGTGGTTTCCATGCTCGGAGATGGCACCTGCCTTTTCCATTCTCTGTGTTACATATTGCACGGCCATATCAGGCTCACTCTTGATATCCGGAGGAACATTGTGTCTTATGTATTGAATGACTGGGACACGTTCAAGGTGTGGACTGATGACGGTACAGGAGATAATTATACTACACAGGAGCACTAGAAGAGTGAAATGCTTAAGCCCTTCACCTATGGTTCTGCATGTGAGTTGATGGCTGCCGCTGAATTGTTCGGTTGTCGCTTTCAAGTGTACCGAAATGGCCAAATATTTTACACCTTTGGACAACCGGCAATGCCTCTTAAACATCTTAGATTCACAGGTGACGATTTCAGTAGTGGACACTTTGATGTTTATGAATGTTTAAACTCTTAAAAGCTGGATGTGAAGTTATCGATGAAACCGGTTGTGTGCTTACAACGCTTGACAGATGCCGAATGTTACTTCAACAAAAGTCCTGCAAATACTGTCGTAATTGAAACAAACCATGAAACTCAAACCGATTATGACAGCAGCAATTCAAGCTGTGAGATTTGAAACAAGATTACTGTTCACATGGCCAACTGTACGTTGCATGCTCAAGAGTAAGCTCAGCGCACAGCTTGGTCATATTACAACCGGAGGGCCGAACTGACAACATGGTATACAAAGAGATCCTTAACAAATAATTATTGGCATATTTTCCCTCAGTTTAAAAAGGTTTAATTTTCTTCTTAATAAAAATTTTAATGCAGTACTTCGCCGCTATGAAGTGCGGGTATTTTGCTAGTATATATATATATATATATATATATATACACACACACACACACACACACACTGAGTATACTTTATACATAAAATGTATGTTGTCGTACCTTGCATAACTGATTTACCTTTACACACAATAACAATTCAATACATTTATGGTCACTACAGTATTTGGATTTAATAATCTTCATGTGGGAAGAGGTTGACTCGCATAAATAAGCAGAGCCGAATAATGCAGTCAAGGAGCTTTTGAATTCAGCCGAGTGAAAAATGACGGCTGTCCGATTAACTGCAATTTTAGTTCCATCTCCTTTCTCTTTCTCAGATCGCTTTTTGGAAGGAAGTCAGTTTCGTAATTTTTATGAACAGTTCGAAAGTGCCTTTCCACATTTTCCATCTTTGGAATAGCAATGATAGTTTGACAGATCAGACAAACGCACTTCGATTGTGACATTGTGAGAAAAAAATCCTCTTCCAATTTCACATCCAGCCCATACCCTCCCCAAACTATTTATTTTTTTTTAATCCCTACTTTAGTCGATATAAATTGGAAGGCTAACTAGATCACAGCCGGTGTTTTGCAGTAGCTCACGCATTTGATTGTGCGTGCAGGATGACCAGTGTGTTAGAAGAAAAGAGATCTCAGACTGGCCGCCCTGTATGTCAATCAAGTGGCAAATGCCATAGGGAGGATACATTATAGACTAATGTTTAAAAAAAATTTTTTTGGAATGCAACGCGATCTACTTGCACTACCTTTGCGATCTACAGGTCGATCGCGATCGACACATTGGGCACCCCTGGCTTAGAGTCCACTACAACTCCTGACTTCTTCTCATAAGGTGGACTTTCAATTTTCCGACCCCCCATTGTGTATTCAAACCTCACATTTTTACTTCCTATGTGTAATTCTTCACATTTACTGACATTAAATTTCATTGTCCACAAATCTGCCCAAGCCTGTCTGCTATCCGAGTCCTTCTGTGATGATATAACGGATTCCTGATTATCTGCTAATCCACCTATCTTGGTATCCTCTGCTAACTTAACCAGCTTGTTCCTGATATTCCTATCTAAATCATTTCTATATATTAAAAATAGCAGCGGCCCCAGCACTGCCTCCTGCTGGTCACCACTCTTAACATCACCCAATTCTGATGAGGTCCCTCACACCATCACCCTCTGCTTCCTGTGTCTGTGCCATTTCTGCACCCACTGACACACCACACCCTTTACTGCCACTTCTTTTAATTTGATGCCCACTCTCTCATGTGTAACCTCATCAAACACTTTCTGAAAGTCTACATTAATAATCTCATGAGCTGCACTCTAGTTGTATCCTTTTGTTGCCTCCTCATAGAATTCCAGCCTGTTAGTAAAACTCGACCTCCCTCTTCTGTCTCTAATAACTCCTGTCCTCGCCAAGTGTTGCTCAATCTTATCCTTAATAATTCCTTCCCTTAATTTTCCTGTGATTGACGTTAAGCTTACTGGCCTGGATTTGCCCTGTCACCCTTTTTATATTAGGGGAAAGAAGTTTACAAGGCGAGGTAATTGTTATGAAAACAGCTACAGCCCGAGGTCATTATTATGAAGATAACATGTAAAGTGAATGACGAGAATTATGTACGAAATGGGGTGGTTTTGTGATTAGAACTGACATAAAAATGAGCCGCACCCGAACCACCGGGCTCACTTCATGAACTGAGACAGGCTTTATGTGCTCTGCAATTGTTTTCTATGCCGTATAGTAAAGTCGAAATTCTGACTACCTTTCCGAAGGCTCTGCTCATTTTTTCTGAAGATTTCTCTACCACACCACCAGGACCATCCTCCTCATTGGTGCTTCTGGGATCCAGATTTTTGAATGCCCCACCATCATACTCGCTGGTCTGTCTCTTCCTCAATGTCAAAGCCAGCATATGTGGAAAATGTTTTTAGGATTGAGAAGATGTGATCAAGGTAGTGAATGAGGGGCTGGCGAAGCTACAAACAGGCGATTTTTTTTTGGGGGGGGGCCTTTTAAGAAATGGATTCAAGGATTCCATTGAGGGTGGTGGTAATTATAAGGAGAATGAATAAGGTTTCCAAGTGGAAAAAAAAATATGGGGATGGGGGGTTATCACTTTTGTTTCTATTTAAGCGAAAGGACATTTGGAACTCCCCTCGTATAAATCTGTAATATTAAGAAATGCGAATTTGTTGTTTAAGTCAGCGACATCTGCTGCGTCAGCGCTGGCTACAGTAAGCACTCGGCATCAGCAGCAGGCCTCTCGCTGTCAGCTCTCATCAGGCCTGCTAGCAGTGCCATCACGATCAACAGTGACAGCTGAGCCGAGCACGCTGGACCCACACTGAGGACGGGGGTCACATTCGCAATCGGGCCTCCAAATTCAGCAAGATGTTCCCGTGCCATCCCATCGACCAAGTTGCCTGAGGCGAGCATGCAAGCATCAGCACTGCCATGTTTCATCAAGCAACTGGATCTCGGCGGCCAGTGAAGATGGTACAATGGACTGCAAGTCCTGACTTCGGTTGATTAGGACATCACGGTAGTACTAGGGTGTTGTACCCTGTTAGCCATTATGGATGTAGTGAGAAGTTAAGCAAAATGACAACTCGGGCCCCATCTTCAGGCGAGGACACTTAGGACATCACAGTAAGACAGAGCTGAACCTCACAAAGCAGGATAACCTGGGTGGGCCATTCTGTTCTGAAAGATTACTGACCTTTAAAGTCAAGCGGTTTAGGATACGAATGCTTTGGAGAACCGTGACGCACAAAGACAAATATTTCAAAGCCTTGAGATTGAAACTTTAGCGTTTCCATTTATTTGCTTAGCGGATTCTAAGTGACTCCACGTAATGGAGTGAACGTCACTCTGGGTGGCTGCTTTATCTTGGTAGAGTTCTGTACTGCTCTACTTTCCCCTTTTGTATTCTTTATTGTGTAGACTTCCTCCGGATGCCTCAAATCCCATAGGAGTAACAGCTGAGAAAAGCCCAGGTAGCCTAACCCTGACAGACAATGCTGTTGTGATTATCTGCATAACGTCAACCAAGTGTCCTAAAATGGGATTTGAGCAGCAGTTAGTGACAAGTGAGTAGTCTGAGTGTGTCTAGATAACACGTCCTGTCTAAATTTAGTGGAGAGCCGAGATCAGGCATCAATCACCCGTGGCAGGTTTTTCGCTGTTGAACTTCATTAGGTCGACAATAACATCTTGCTTATCTGCATAAGGTGAACCCATTGTTCTAAAATGGGATAGAGCATCACTTTGTGACAAGTGAGTAGTCTGAGCGTGTCTGCATAATAAGTCTTGTCCAAATTTAGTGTGGAGCCGAGAGCAGGCATCAATCATCAGTGGCAGGTTCTTCAATGCTGACCCTTACCAGGTAGCCTAACCCTGACAGACAATGCCATCATGATTATCTACATAAGGTGTACCAATTGTTCTAAAATGGGATGCAACGCCACTTAGTGACTTAGTCTGCCGTGTAATACCAGCAGCCCTTTTGATGTCCAGTTTTGCCATACATTCGAGAAGATATTGTCACCAATGATTACCAGCAGCCGGTGTTGGCCTTAAGACATTAGTTATGCATTGCATGACAAGCAGCCTGAGCAGTGTCAGCAAAATGCATCATGTCAGATTTCAATGAGGTGGCATGAAACGGCAGCAGCAGCAGCAGGCTTTTCAATGCCCACCTTCACATTCAGGCTCGACCTGGAAGACATGACTACCATGAATACCAGTTCCAAGCAAACTGAATCTTCTGAATTGTGCTGAAGACATTAGTTAGGTATTAAATGACAAGTAGGTTGCTGGAGCAGTGTCACCAAAATGTGCAATGCCAGGTCTCACCATCACTAGCTGCTTGGTGTGCGTGGGACAGCAACCCTTCATCTGGAAGCTGAGATGGGAATTGAGATGGCACATAACAGCAGCAGCAGCAGATATTTGAATGCTGAGCTTCACCAGACCGATTAAACCTTGAAGACAAGCAAACAGAGCAGCAGTTAGAGCCGAGTTAGGTATTAAATGACAAATAAGTATCCTGACCAATGTCGGAACAATACAGAATGTCAACGTTCAATGAGCTGGCATGGAATATCGTGTGGCGGCAGGCCTTTCCATGCCCAGCTTCACGATAAAGGCTAATCTATGAAACGTTACCATCATGATTACCGGGACTTTGACTCAGACTTAAGATGTTAGTTAGATACTTGGTAACAAGTAGCCTGAACACTGTCACCAAAACGTGTAATGTCAGTGTTCGATGAGTGGCACTCAGTAGGCACATAACTGTAGCAGCAACAGCAGGCCTTTAAATGCTGAGCTTCACCAAACAGCTTAACCCTGGAAGAATGTGGCCACCAAGATTGCCAGTGATAAGCAGGCTGAGTTGGGCTGATGGCCTTAGTTTTGTATTATATGACAAGTGAGCAGCCTGGGCAGTGTCACCAAAACGGGTAATGCCAGAGTTCGATGACTGGCACTCAGTAGGCACCTAATAACAGCAGATCTTTTTAATACTGAGCGTCACCAGATGGAAAAAAACCTGGAAGACAAGCAAAAACAGAGCAGCTGTTAGAACCGAGTTAGGTATTAAATGGCAAATAAGTGTTTTGAGCAATGTCAGAAAATAAATGTCAAGTTTCAATGGGCTGGCATGGAATATCGTTCAGATGCAGGCCTTTTCGTGTCCAGCCTCACCATTAAGGCTAATCTACAAAACTTTACCAGGACTTTGAGTCGGGCTTAAGACGTTAGTTAGATACTCAGTGACAAGTAACCTGAGCAGTGTCACCAAAAGGTGAAATGCCAGAGTTCGATGACTGGCACTCTGTTGCCACGTAATAAAAGCAGGCCCTTAAATGCTGAGCTTCACCAGACAGAATAAACCTGAAAGACGTGCCCACCAAGATTACCAGAGATAAAAAGGCTGAGTCGGGCTGACGTCCTTAGTTCTGTATTATATTACAAGTGAGTAGCCTGAGCAGTGTCACCAAAACAGGTAATGCCAGAGTTCAATGACTGGCACTCAGTAGGCATGTAATAACAGCAGACGTTTTAAAAGGCGAGCTTCACCACACAGGCTAACCCTGAAAGACATGGCCACCATGATTACCAGTGATAAGTAAACTGAGCAGGCTGAGCCGGGCTGACGGCCTTAGTTCTGTATCATGTGACAAGTGAGCAGCCTGAGTGGTGTCAGCAAAATGTGAAATGACAAATTTCACTGAGCTAGCGTGTAATAGCAGCAGTCATCCTCTCAATGCCCAGTTTCACCATATGGGCTAATGCTAGAAGACATCTCCACCGCGATTACCAGGGGCAAGCAAACTGAGCCAGAGGAGTGGAGTTTAAGATATTCGTCGGGTATTAAATTGCAAATGAGCAGCTTGAGCAACTTCAGCATAAACAAGTAACGTCCAGTTTCGATGAGCTGGCATGCACTGTCAGAAGAAGCCTCAGTAGACGGTGTAACCCAGGCAGGTGAGAGTGCCCTGATCAATAGTGAGGAGCTCCCTGAGCAGGACCAGCTGGCATTAAAAACAATGGAGCAGCCTTAGCGACATCTCCACATTAAAGTCAAATTTCAATGAGGTGCCCAGAGCAGGCCTGTAATAAAGAGCAGTCATGCCCTTCATCTCCGAGCTTCATCAAGCAGCCTAACCCGGGCAGACATTATCATCACGAGGCACACTGAGTTACACTTGGAGCATCCATTAGTATTTTCAGGACTCTGGTCAAACCGAGTAAAGAAGAGTCAATGAAAGAGGAATATTTTGGGGCGCCAACATGGCCCTCCCCTTTTATTGATAAGCTCCAAAACAAATAACGACGCTTGATGGCGTGATAAAAAGACAACAAAAGTAAGCCCCACATAATTAAGTGGCATCTCGGCGTTTTGGCTCTACTGAAGGATCTTCTGACTTGGAGATCCTTTCATCAGGTTGTCTCAGCCATCACTGATGCCTCCTTTTGGGCGATCGTCCCTTTGAAGCTCTGGGACCGGAAGGGTTGGAGTCATTTGCCCTCGCTGGGCGGCAGTGCCCACCCCCCCCCCTTGGCCTGGATTGGTATTGCATGCCTGGGAAGAGCTTGGATGGTAATATTCAGACGTGCAAAGGACCAAGAGCAGCATGCCAGATGAGCACCAGCCAGCCTGCCTTTCAGAGCAGAACTCCACCTGGTGGCCTCACCCTTCATGAGAGGCTGACTAAGAGAAGGACGTCAGTTAGTCAGTCAGTTGTTCTTCTCATATCTTTTACAAGCTTTGGTTCTCAGGCTCAGAGAATTAAACCTGCGTAGCCTCGTAGAGGGGAGACAGTGTGGAGACCTAATTCGGACCTTCAGAATTCTCACAGGTATTGATGAAGCAGATCGAGCAGAATTCTTTCAACTTAAGGGTGAATCCTATACTCGAGGACGTCAGTGGAACTTAAGGAGAAGGGCATTTAGGACCTTACGCAATACTGAGCCATGTAGCTGAAGCAGAAACCCTGACCACCTTTAAGAAGGACCTGGAATAGATATTCAGGGAGCTTAGCTGTTCACTAAACAAATGAGCTCGATGGGCTGAGTGGTCTTCTCTCATACATCAACTCTCTTGTTGGGGGTTCTGTTCTGGGGTCACTTGGAACTCTCTCTCTAAACTGGTGTATGTAACGCGTGTGCCCCTCTGGTGGGATGCTTTCCTTCTTTGCTCCCAATGCTGCCATGCTAGGCCGAGGGTCTCAGCAGCCTGGAATTAGAATAATTCAGCTTGAAAAATGAGTCACAGTGGCGTGCAAAAGTTTTGGCCCCCCGTTTCAAATATCTCTTACTGTGAATAGTGAGCAGATCACCAAAACCCATTAAGTTCAAGATGACACCTTTCTCTTATGTGTTTAGCCAGATTCATTCAATTTGGTGTACAGGGGGTGTTATTCCTGCTCGGTATTTAATGAATGCACCTCCACCGGTGCCCTTTAGGTCAGCTGCAGGGTCGCCGGCTGGCGCCACTGTCCATTGATGTTTCACCCCTCTACCCAGTCTATTATCCACTTGTGGGGGCAAGTGGCCAGATGGGGACGTCTCCCTGCCACTCCGTACAGCTGACCTCGCAGTCGGGTTAAGCCCCAAAAACTCTCACTCCACCGCAGCCAGAACCATTAGCTGGCCTCCTCTGCCAGCTCTTTAATGGCGTTCTGTAAGTTGGTGCCAGTCATACCTGTCACCACAGGTGACAGATTACTGATTTCCCCATGAAGCCTCTCCATTGGGTAGCTGGAAGTTGCCCAGCCTGCCTCTTTGCACTCTGCTGCCAACTCAGAGTACTTGTGGCACTTGTACACTTGGGCTACTGGTAGACCCTCCTCCCAGGGGATGGCAAGTTCGATGATGCGGACCTTCTTGGCAGCTGTAGAGCACATTATGGTATCTGGTCTTATGTGTTTAATTCATCATTCACAAGTACAAAATAGCAAAAAAAAAAAAAATGAAAAGGGCCTGTTTGGGCCCCCAACATGATCAGTACTCAGTAAGACCCCCTATGGTGAGTATCACAGCCTGTAAACGCTTTTTGTAGCCAGCTAAGCTTACTTGGAGTATTTTCGTCCTTACAAAAGGCTTCTAATTCTGTGAGATTCTTGGGCCATCTTGCTTGCCCTGCACATTTTTGAGACCACCATTGATTTTCCATGACGTTCAGGTTGGGGCTCTATGAGGGCTGTGGCAGAACTGTCAGCTTGCACCTCTTGAGGTGTCCCATTGTAGATTTTAGTGTGTGTTTCAGGTCATCATCTTGTTGTTGGACCCCCATCCTCTTTTTAACTTGGTGGTCTGATGTTTGCCCCCCCGACTTTGCTGCTATTTCTTGGACTCCATTCTTCCCTCCACCAAGGACGTGTCCCCCTGTGCCACAGGCTGCCACACAAGACCCCCAGCACCGCCATGTTTAATCATCAGAGACGTGTTCTTTTCGGCCCCCCTTTTATCTCCACCTTTGCACGTTGGGCCCAGTAAGTTCTACTTTGACTCAGTCAGCCCACAGGACTCGTTGCCCAGAATGCATCAGGCTTGTTTAGATGTCCATTTGCAGAGATCAGGTGCTGAATTTTGTGGCGAGGACACAGCATAGGTTTTCTCCTGCTGACTCCGCCATGAAGGTCTGATTTGTGGAGGTGTCGCTGCACAGTAGAACAGTGGACCACCACTCCAGAGTCGGCTCAGTCTTCCTGAAGGTCTTCTGCAGTCAGACGGGGGTCTTTATTTGCCTTTCTAGCAATCCGATTAGCAGTTCTCTCAGAAAGTTTTCTTGGTCTTTCAGACATCTGCTTGACCTCCGCCATCACAACCTGAGGAGCTTGGCTCCCTTCTTGTCACCTTCTCCTGTTTGGTGGGCATCAGTTCTTTTTAATTTGTCAGAGTGCTAGGCAGCTGCTTAGAGGGGCACGAGAATTTAGACCACTTTGACATTTGCATCACCGGGGGTCTCCTAACGATGACTGTGAACTGCCATAATGCTAATGAAGGTCTGAGCCCACCTTGGGAAAAGTTATCTGAGACCTCAAATATCTTGGGGTGCCCAGACTTTTACATGGCGTTCCTTTCCTTTGTGCACTGAACAATTGGGCAAAACAAAAACAAAACGTTAATCTGGCATGAAATGCTGACAAGAAATGCATCATCTTGAACCCGGGGGCTTCTGGTGGTACGTCCATCTTCTGCTCACTTCACTGTTCACAGTAGCAGAGATCTTCAGCAAGGGGGCCCAAACTTTTGCACGCCATCAGTATGAGGAGGAGAAGACTGCAAATAAGACACAAGAACAAGGGGATTGTGAGCAGGTCCCCACCGTTTCGATTTAGCTTCACTCAGCTGTTGAGGTGCAGCAGGGGAGTCAAAGATGAAATCCAAATGAGAATCCCAGAGCCAGTGATTAGTCTGTGCCTCATAGGCTGGCATCTCATTCATTCACAGGACATGCCTGGCACTGCACCCCCTGGCCACTGAACTGGAAGGGTGGGGGATTTCAAAGACCAGATGGGCTGGCGGAAGATGTAGTGAAAAGTCATCTGCAATATTTAGGCTTTGCAAATTATTAATTATAGTGTCATGCCACTCTACCCAGGAGAAGAAAAGAGAAGGGAAGTGCTGTGTTATTAATTAAAACAAATGAAAAGATAAGCAGATGCACGTCAGATTGCTACACATTGCCCAGAAGCTGCTGGCCATGATGGATTTTGACTAAATCGGCCACTTAATTTTAGCTTTTGCATATTTATCCACAAAAGCATTATTACACTGAGCCGCCTGTTGAAAAGCATAAAACAAACGCGTCGCTTACAGCAGACAAAGGGCAGATGAAGATAGAGACTGACACCATCCATCTGTCTGTCCATCCATGTTCAAGCCCATGCATCCTGAGTAGCGTCTCGGGGCACCCAGCAAGGCAGGTACAACACCTGGACTAAGGGCACCAGTCCAACTCAGGGGGTCATGGTCTGTGGACCCCAATCTGAAGAAATGACTTTGTGTAGTTGATCCTGAGAGCACAGCTTTTAAAGGCAAAGTGACTCCATGATCTCTCCTGAATGGCCGTTGGCACGTAGTGGATACACCCACTTCAAAAGAGCTTCTCGGACCCCTGTGAACGTCTCATTTCTGTATTGGGTCATATGTGATTGTACTAAGTGCTCGAGCATCCTGTCCTCCTCTCCAGAGTTTTGGAAATGGATGGAGGGGCTGCAAGGCAGGCTGTAATGGCCCAGGTTCAAAGCCTTCTCTAAAGGCTGCTGACCCCCCCCAAAGTGAAAATCGAGACCGGTAGCACTCCGTGTTTGTGGGCAGAAATTAGAATGACGGGAACGAACAAACATCTCGATTCATCGAGCGCCTCCATCATCAAATGGATGCTCCCGGAACGAACTTTTGAAATCCCTTTTCCGACTGGGATCAGGAGGTCTTTTTATAAGTAGTGAACAGGAGGATTGTATGGCGGGTTGGAAGGCGAACAGAGGGGGTGGAGGCAGCCCACTTTTCTAGGGGGTTAAAAAATATATATATTTTTTTTTTAAATTCTTCCTTTCATGAGGTGCCCTGCCATCCCTCAGCCCACGGAGCCTTCAACCTGGGACGTCTGGACAGGGGAACGTTTGTTTGTGGATTCTAAGAGCGACTGTAGGGGGCTGAGTGGGGGGGTTTGGGGTGTGTGCCAACTTGTCAAAACAGCACCGGGGTGACAAAGGACCCTGTGTGCTGCAGCTGTTTTCTCCTGTCCGACAACGGCGGCTTTGATCGTAATTAAAGAGCCACAGACGGCTTGTCCAAAGCAAACAGCGCCTGAAGCCATTTGGGCTTATGTGTCTCCACCAAGTCAGATTGCGCAAGTGAGAGGAGAGGGGCATGGCGTTCTGCAAATAAGTTGCCCTCCCTGCTGGGGTGTTGTTAACAATAAACACATCAAGGGAAATGGGAGCCTGGCAGATGAGCACGGTGCTCCGTGTCTCGGCCCTTCTGACATTCCTCTTTGTGCTGCTGTCCGTAACAGAAATCATGAAAGTGAATGAAAGGAGCTATACAGGACCTCAAGAGGGAAGAAATAAGTGACGGTACTCGCTGGCTTTGTCCGCTCGTTGTGTCTCCTCCCGATGAATTGCAAATTGTATCTGGTGTCTCAGTTGGGTCGTCCCTCGGTTATCTATCTATCTATCTATCTATCTATCTATCTATCATGACCTTTCATTATCTGTCCATTACAGAATACACAATGACCTTTCACAACAATCTGTTAGTTTTATAGAGCATCTTTCATAATGGTAAAAGTATATAGCACCTTTCCTTATCTATTACATAATGCCATACACATCTATGTGTTAATTTTATATAGTGTCTTTCACTGCTTATATGTTACATTTATTTAGCACCTTTCATTATCTCTCTATCTATCCATTCAATCATCAATAGCATCTTTAATTATCTGATTAACTAATGACTATAGTGCCTTTTACATCAACCTATTGAATACAGCAATTTTTACATCTATCTATTCTAATACCTTTAAAATATATTTCACTTTTTCGTGTTATATAGTGTCTTTTGTTACCTGCTTTTTCGTTTGTGTTATTTGTATTATGTATTATCCGTCCATCTAGTGTGTCTCATGATCAATTTACCTAATTAATATAGTGTATTTCATATCTATCTAGAGACAGAAAGATAGATATGAAAGGCACTATGTAATAGGTAGATGTGAAAGGCACTATATAATAGATAGATATGAAAGGCACTATATAATAGGTAGATGTGAAAAGCACTATATAATAGATAGATACTTTATTGATCCCAAGGAAGTTTAATCACCAGCAGCATAGAACACCTTTCAGATCTGTTTATTGTATATTACCTCTCACATCTGGCTGTTGCTTATACATTGTGTAAGACCAGACAACAGACAAGAAAAAAGATGTGGGGATCCACCCCGTATATTGTTACACAAGCACTTCTGAGTCAAAGTAACTCCAGAGCAGTTTCTGGGTCGGTGTCCAAGACGGGACTGACTGGCAAGGTGAGGCAGTTGACTTTTATAGGTGGAGGAAAGGAAGAGGCGGGTCCATAAGGGGGCTGGCTGGAAGTGAGGTCAGTAGAAGGGCGTGGTTAGGAAGGGGGTGCAGGAACTGGTCGTAGTTTAGGTGGGCTTCTGTTCTGGCTATCTGGAAAAGAAGGGGAAAAGACATTAGTGGACGTCAACCCCTGACTTTGCGTCTTTGCTGCCTCCCAAGCGCACGTGTGTGACAACTGCTCAGAAGTGAAGGAAATACTTAACCCTCAGAGTCTAACATCAAGTCAATGAAGCTTCAGGGATATCCGTGTGTCCAGTTAGGAAGAACAAGCGATTGTGAATCAACTTCACTGGCTTTGGTACAAATGAATGTGGCAACAGGGGCACTGGAGTGGCAACAGCAAGACAAATCCCGAAAAGAGAATCATTTGTCACTGGGGATTGCTCTCTCCTTCCTGACTATTTCTTGCCTAGTTTGGCATTTTGCTAGTGTCCTTGTCACTACTGGTGAAATGAGGTGGTACCTGCAGGCCATTTAGGTTGCACAGGTAGTCCAGCTCCTCCAGGATGGCATATATCTATCTGTCTCTTATATAGTGCCCTATCTATCTATCTATCTATCTATCTATCTATCTATCTATCTATCTATCTATCTATCTATCATATAGTGCCTTTCATTTCTATCTATCTATCTATCTATCTATCTATGATATAGTGCCTTTTATCTATCTATCTAATAGATAGATAATGCATGTCTCATGCCACTTTTTATTTATTGCCTTTCCATGTTAAAGCATTTTCATTCATCCACCCACCTGTTTTTCTATACTCATGCTTCCTGATTTGGGATGGAGTGCAGTGGACACTGTGCAGAGTGACTCAGGGTAGGGGTGGGCAGAATAATTCATAGCTACTAATCAATTTGTCTGCATGACCTTGGAGTGTGGGTTGAAATCTGAGTCCTATTATTATTATTATTATTATTATTATTATTATTATTTATTTGTATTATAATTATTATTATTATTTTTGTTATATTTAACTTTTAATTCTTCACGCCTTTTGGCGGTTTGCTGGCAAATCCATGTCTCAACAAGAGATCAAAGCGACTTACCTAAGCACCTTATGAAGGATGTGTGCTGTGCCCATAAGTGGGATCTTCTGCACTTCGTTAGCTGACGGATGGCCTCAGGAGTGTCTTTACGTTCTGATTTAATCCTCTTTTCAGTGTACCCAACAACTCTCGTTTTACAGTTCAACGTCCTGCTGAGCTCGATTTCCTGGTCGTTGTGTTTACTGAGCTTTTCAGTTTCTTTTAGCATGATATTCGAATCACCTGGAGCGGCTTTATCGATCAACAGGCAGATTTTCTCTTTTTTTGTCATGCAGTACGATATCGGGACGATTAGCTAAAGTGGTTCTATCAGTAATTATTGGTACGTCCCATGTGTCGATGGTCCTTGTCGATGTTTGTGACCTTGTTGCGCGCGTGTTCGTAAAATTTATCCGGCACTTTAACTCCCAGATGCCTTCACATAGTCAAGTGACTATAGCGGGCCACTTCATTATGTCTGCGCGTGTACTCGGCCGGTGCACGTTCTGTACAGCCTGCAGTAGTATGATTTGTGTGTTCTCCTGCCTTGTTGTATAATCTACATTTACTGACTTCTGGTTGTTTTCTATAAGGGCGGCACGGTGGCGCAGTGTGTAGCGCTGCTGCCTCACAGGAGACCCCGGGTAACTCCCTCCGTGGAGTTTGCATGTTCTCCCCGTGCCCGTGGGTTTCCTCTGGGTACTCCGGTTTCCTCCCACAGTCTAAAGACATGCAGGTTAGGTGCATTGGCGACTCTAAATTGTCCCTAGTGTGTGCTTGGTGTGTGTGTGTGTGCGCCCTGCCCGAGGTTTGTTTCCTGCCTTGTGATGGCTGGGATTGGCTCCAGCAGACCCCCGTGACCCTGTAGTTAGGATATAGCGGGTTGGATAGTGGAAGGATGGATGGTTGTTTCAAAATGTTTCTCTGGTGGCATCTAGTGTTGAGTTGGGACTTTGAAGACCCTATTATTATTATTATTATTATTATTATTATTATTATTATTATTGTTATTTATGGAAGACCTGCTCTGTCCAAAAGTTAGCCACCACCATTAGAAGGAATATGTTATGATCACTCATAGTTTGCACAATCACAAAATCAGCCATTGCTGATTTATTCTCTTGTCATTTGGATGTTCAGATGTGGTAAAGAGGAAAAGTACACCAGTCCATGATATCGCAAAATTCAAAAAAATTAATTTATGTACAAATCAAGGATGAATTAGACGATAGAGAGATACTGCTGTTCTACTGCACAGAGAGATCAATTCATTCGGCTCGGTTTATTTTTGTATCGCGTTCTTCACTAAGCGCATGCGCAGAGCTCTGCAAGCGGCGTCACGCGATTATGTGCTGCTGCCAGACTGCTGCTGTGTGCGCGCCCGCGTGTGAGTGAGAGAGTGTATGCGTGTATGTGTGCTGCGGTGATTGGGGTGATACTAATTTGTAAGGCTTTAAACTTTAAAATGAGTGATGATCTGGCTTAGCAGCGCCAGTCTCTTACACTTTTCCCAGAAGCCCACCCTCCCCAGTCTCAAGCCCTTCCGTCAGTTTTTGACAGGACCTTTTCAGTTCTGCCGACTCGACAGAATCTGCCGTTCGGATATTGGTGGCCACTTATGTGGTCAGCCCATCATCTTCTTCTTTACTTTACTCGAACGATACGATCGGCACAGGGCAATTACCGCCAGCGGAAGAAAGAAATGGCAAGAGAGTGGAAGTGCCGGATTAACCTGGAGGCGCGTGTGGGTAACCTTTTACTTCAGCTGTATATCTATAGAGGAGTGGCGTAATAAATTATTATATTAAGAAACTATTTGGGTTTTAGAGAAGAGCTGGCTAAGCCTTTCTCCAAATCCCCTGAAATCCCCTGGTTAATGGAATCTCTACTTAGCTGAGTTTAGTATGAGCGGCCTTTAATGACACGACGAAGGTTTACACTTCCGAGCTCCTAGGCACCACCAAGCACAATCAACCACCCCCCACGTCCCCCGTCGGCAGTATTTAACTATACGACCCCTAGATAAGGCGCACACGTGATTTGACACATGCAGTCGGCACTCTCCGCATTTACAGGCGGTCTTCTGAAAGCTTTTTGCGTTTGCAGGACGCCCGCGTTATCTCGTTTGGAGTCCGCAGGCAGCTGGAGATGTTCGGAGTCTGAAAATCTTCATCACTATAAAGCCTTTAGAAAGGGGCGCCCGGCGGCTCAGCGCAGAGCACGGTCTCCAGCATGAATTTACCTCCGAAAAATGTGCAGTGGATTCAGAATGTCAGACTCCTTCACTTTCTATACACATGTTGCCGATTTCATGTTACCAATTTGCCATTTATGCCTATCAGTCTGCATTCAATAACAAATAATGACAAGTGTTTTCAGACCAGTGGACTGATTTATTAAAAAATCTGTCATTCATAGAAGTATGCAGACTCTTAATTCAGTACTTTGTAGACGGTTTTTTGGCAGAAATTCCAGGTCTTCTTGGGATATCTCTACAAGCTTAGCACTCTTGGATTTGGGCAACTTATCCCACACTCTTAAAGATCAAGGTGACAAAATATTTCTTCAGAGCAATGCCATATGGAAAACAATTTTTGGACCCCAAAAGAAAAATTTGGATGAAGGTCCTGGACAGATCCTTTTTACAGTTTCTATTAATAACTGTCAATAAATGGTAACAGATTTGTGGGTTTTTGATTTTTTGAATTTATATACTTTGCTAATCTCCAAGTGGAAATGCTTTTCACAGAGTATATTCAGGGTCAGCCATTTTACATTCCTGATTTTAAAAAGACTCTGCAAACTGTAGGCTCAGTTCAGGTTTTTCTTGATCTGTTTTTATCCATGCATTAAAGGTTTTTGTTTTGTCCATCTATTACAGCATTAAGCACTTGCTGGGCGCTTAATCCCTTGCTCTATGGCCGCCACAAGAAGACCGGAGCTCGCGCGTGCGTGATGATACCAGCAACAGCAAACAATATCTTTTTGAAATATATCTCGGAGAGACACTTTGAAGTCCCGCGAGACTATACTTGCACATCACGCCCTACTTACAATTTCTTGGAGACACTTTAAAGTCCCACGAGACAAGGAAGTGAGGCAAAAGGACAGCTGCTGTACAGCCTTTTAAATGATCGTTGCGCAGCGTGCAGAACACGCAGCTCGGTAGCAGCAGCTGATCCGTCCGCATCTCCTTAGTGTGCGTTCAGCTCTAAATCCCCCTTTCACAACGCTAGCGGCAGAGACGCGAAGTGGCGAGCGTGAAGCGCGCCCCCGGCTGGGGGGGGGGGGGGGGGGCCCTGCGGGGTGGGCGAGCCAGACGAGTAGGGGGGCAAAGCCTCCTAGTAATATAATATATGAGAGAAGGTATTGGAAAAAAGCTTTGGTAGCACAGCGCACGTGACCGCGTTCCTTCTCCAGATTTGACTTAAATCCACTAATGCAGTATTGTGACGTCACTAGTCCACTCTACTATGGGAGATGTACATGAAAACGGCGACATCGTTTTATATCGGGATTTTTTTTCTTTTAAAGTTCCCACATAAGTAAAAACAAAACATTCCGTGCTCTGTCCGCTCCAACTTGCCCTCCTTTTTAAAGGCTAACTTTCCGACCGAGTTAACACCCACTCACAGCCTTTTATCAAGATACATTGTTAAGCAAGTATGGATAAAATGCTTAGTGCTGCCCCCCACCATGAGAGATACCATATAAACGAATCGTTCATCAGTACTTCAGCATGGTGGCAGATGAATTGTCTATGGGTCTACCGTATTTGTTTTCAACACCTGTGGCTTTTCCAGTTTTCTCCCAAAGCCCAGGCCCAGCATGCAGGCTAGGTGGAATGGCGATACTAAATTGGTCCTAATAAGAGAGACAGATAGTATGCATGAATGGGGATTTAGGCTCCAGTTTCCCCGAGACGCTGATTAGGATAGCGGCGGAGCTAAAGCGCCCGGCACTGTGCGCGTACCGCGAAATCAAGCGCGCTCCCGCTTGAC
The DNA here is from genome assembly GCA_026402145.1 of Polypterus bichir lapradei. NCBI lineage: Eukaryota > Metazoa > Chordata > Cladistia > Polypteriformes > Polypteridae > Polypterus > Polypterus bichir. The sequence goes on along the minus strand of JANRMT010062850.1, from coordinate 23,724,467 downwards.
TTGTCGCTAAGCTGTGTGTGTGCGCGCGCGCACTTCGATTCTGTTTCTGTGTGTGGCTCTGTCTGATGCCCTTGATGGAAAATGACAGAGCTGGTGTAAAAGAAAATTGCGGCAAGTTTCTGAAGATAAACATCATCTTGGAAAGGTATATCTTCTGGGGGGTTAGATGGACGGCTTCAAACTCTAATCTTCAGTCTCGTTATCTTGGGAAACACTTTGACTCCTATTTACCAGGGTGCTGGCTTGCTTCAAAAGCCCTAGAACGGCTTTCTTGGTTTTAATAAACACTTCAGGTTTTTTTTTTTTCTTTTTTACTTATCTGAGAAAATCTCATTTCGGCTGGCTGAAATGGCAGCTTTACTGACAGATTTTTGTTTTTTTGATGGCGGTAGGGGTGGGCGGTGAATATATGGTTGGGATCAATCGTAATTTATCTATTGATTGCGCAAATGTGATTTTACCTGAAGATAACAATGGATGAAACTATCCTCGCATTATCCTACTTGTCATGTCTGCCTTGTTTTCGTGTCATAAAACTGTGCGGCTTCGTTTCGTTTGTTTTGTCTTGCAGGAGAAGCAGCACCTTGGGGTGACTCTTTTTTGGGGGGGAACACTCGATGCTCAAATGTCCTCCCCTGCTAAATGTGTGAAACGAAGGAACAGGGAAAAAATCATAGAAATGTCACACTATATGATCGATAGCCAGAAAGATATGAAAGGCACTATAATATACAAAGGTAGATATGAAACACAGTATATACTTCATAGATAAAAAGACACTATAAACACAGCTAAAAAAAATAAAAATAAAGGAAGACTTACTCATCACAATCTAACGCCAAGTCTATCTGTTATAACCGTCTTTTATATTTATTATTATATAGTGCCTTTCATATCTACCTATCTAGCTCTCTTTTATATAGTGTCTTTCATACTCATCTAATAGTGTTTTTTTTATTTTATCTATTATATAGTGCCTTTTACATCTGACTGTCAATTTTCTTATCTATTATCATTTGCCCAGTGGAGGAAAAAGCGTAAACTGAATTAGGAAACTTAAACCCCTCCCCCC
>JANRMT010062850.1:23700966-23723295 GCA_026402145.1 Polypterus bichir lapradei | reverse complement strand
CCCCCTTTCCCCCCCCCCCGCCGCCCTCCTCCAAGAAAAAAAAAAAAACAGGCGAGGGTTCAACCTCAAATTGCTTCGTCCAGGGTATGACGTTAACCTACATCCAGGTCCACCAGGAAAACTCGGGGGGCCGTAGAAAAAAGAAAAACTCACTCTGTTCCAGTGTGGTGCTGAGGTGTCACTCGCTGCACTCGGGTCCCGCAGCGCATGCGCCAAACCTCCACCCCTATAACCAAAGTTGTTTATTTGAGGTTCTAGAACCTCATTTACGGCGGGTTGTTCGATAAATTGGCAAATTAACATGCAGTACACGACAAAAGAAAACTTTTCTTCTCCACCAGGCTAGGACCGTCTTAACGCATGGGCACGCTGGGCAGTTGCTCGAGGGGCCTCATGCTAATCTATGTATGTTGTGACTTGCTGAGGGGATGTGTAGGTAGGGACCCCAGTGCATTGCTTTGCCCGGGGGCCTCTAATGCTGTTAAGACGGCCCTGCACCAGACAACATGCCATAACTTTATTAAACACTGGATTGTTTTTCAGTGTGTAAAATGCAATGGCGAGACTGATCTGTTACTGAATGCTTTTGTTTTACTGACGCAAACTGTAAACTAATCTGTGGTTCTTTTTCGATGGTTTAAAGATTGGCTAATGTTTTTACAGCGTGAACGTCAATTTACGGTAAACCTTAATTTCTACTGTAATTTGTTGCAGACAAAAACTGCTATTTAGGTATACCCTATAATTTTCCGAAGGTGTATATTATACAGAAAAGATATTGCCATCGTATTTTTTTTGGCAAAATTCCGGCAACCACAGCTGCCAGGTTTTCACCCAAAATGTAACATTTTATTTTTTACAGTGATTCACATGACAAGCTCAGGGCTGTTATTTTTTTTTAAATAAGGGGCTTGGCATCGATAATAAATAAGAGATTTTTTTTTCCCAAAATCGTGTCTGTCGCAGGAACAAGGCGCTGTACAGTTTACATTAACTAGTTTTTATAGGAGGTCCCTTTAAGCGGAGATACGTTTGTCTCAATGCAAAGAAAGAGAGAGAAAAGAGAAAGAGAGAGCAATAAAGAGAGAGAAAAAAGAGGAGAGAGAGAAAAATGGATTCTAACATAAGCGTAAAAAGAAATCGAAACAAATCGTGTCATTCGAAATGCTGCTGCGCCGCTTCTAATTTTTCTGGCTCTGTGTCACACCTGAGCTCCTCGGCAGACCCTCTGTAAAAATCAATATTTGTATGAAATTCCCGGCAGAAGCAAGCGGGAACGAAAGAAATCTAGAAAAACAGTTCAATTGCTATATTGTGAGAGCTACGAGAATATGAAGTCTACTGACGGCTTATTTTCTAAAATGTGACAGAAGACCGAGACCCCCAAATCGATGAGGACCTGACGACGTGTCTGGCGGAGCTGACGAGAAGCAGGTGCTGTGCAGAGTGGGCGGCGCGATGAGAACCCCACCTCAAGCCGACCCCCTGACACAGGACGGAATTCTCCGTTATTATTATTATTATTATTATTGCTTTAGCGTGTTTAGATTGAGCGCAAGCGAAAGCTGCTGATTAAGATGCACCATATACGCCAAAACCATTCAACATTTTGTGCAGTGCTCACAGTGGAAGGCACTATATAGAATATACAGCGGAGAGCAAAAGTATTTAATCCCGTTGAAAGAGATCCTAATTTTCTACATGGCACAAGATTTGTCCCCATATTCATCCATTCGGTATTTTTAAGGTGAACTCTCAAACTATAAGTACATTTCCAAAGTCCAACTAAGCCATTTTCTGAAGAAGACAAACTCCAAAGTTAACGTTTGACTGAATATTTAAACCTCTGCGCTTTCAAAGCTCCAGGTTTACACAAATGACACAAAGGTGACAGTCATAATTAAGCATAATGAGGTCCTACCTCTCAAGATATTAAAAGCCCCCTCTGTAATGACCATAGTCTTTGTTGGACATCACTGCAAAAGTGAAGACAAAGGAGCATTCAACTGATGTGAGAAACAAAGTCACTGAAATGCACAAAAATATTAAAGAGTTTGAATGTCCCGTCACGCACTGCTGGTCCATCATCAGCAAGTGAAAGGTCCATCACGGCACCCCGACTCTTACCAGAGCAAAACTAAACATCAGGGTGAGACGTCGATTGGTGACAGAGGTGATTAAAAACCCAAATGTCACTTTTAGAAGTCTGCGACTGGAGTGAAGGTGCAGGGGTCCACAATTTCAAAAGCTGTCCATATAACAGGCTTCTTAAAGGAATGGCTTCTTATTGCTACCCTCCCATAGAAGGCCCTCATAAAAACATGTATGGCATTTGCTACAAAGCATGAGAAAGACCCAGTTAAGATGTGGGAGAAGGTTTTAAGGTCAGATGAGACCAACACAGAACTTTCTGGCCAGACTTCAAAGAGGGATGTGTGGTGTAAAACTAACACTGCCCGGGCCTCAACAAACGCCAGGCCTACAAGGAGATATTGTGGGGGCAGCGTCAGGCTATGGGGACTGGGAATCTTGTCAGAATTGAAGGATGTGACCTGCAGGGGGCACACCAGCTGCCCAACACCAACAGACACAAGGCACAAGTCCAGCAACACACACATGGCTTTTATGTTGATGTGGGATACGTTTCCCAAGTGTCACACCTGCCCAGTCCACAAAAGCACAACAAGCCCATTAGAATTAGCATGCAGCATTTCTTTGTCTTCTCCGTGTCTCCTTCTGCATCCACTCCTCACGACTCTGGCTCCCTGAGTGAAGTGTAGTCCCTTTTATGCTGCACACTGGAACACTTCAGGTGGTCCACCAGTATGATTTGAAAGTTCCCCCACATGGGGTGCAGAAGCCCAATGCAGTAGGGCTCCATTGCTTCTGCAGCACCCCCTGGTGGCACCCATGTGCCAAACTCCAACTCCCATGTAGCCCTATGGGAATCCGAGGCACTGCTGCAACCCAGGGGGGCTGCCATCTAGTGCTCCGGGGGAGGTAGTGCCCTGTGTATGTCTGCTCCCCGTACTTCCATTAAGGAGGCGTCCTGGTTTCCCCGGCCGTCTGTCACAAGGGACAATGAATGGACACAGATACCATACAATATTGCAGGAGAACTTGTTCCAGTCTGCTATGAACCTCGGGAGAAGATTCATCTTTCATCATGACAGAGACCCTCAGCATGAGCCCACAGCGACACTGCAACGGCTCAGAAACAGAAAGCTGAATGTTTTGGAATGGCCGAGTTCAAAGCCCAGATCTTAACCCTACTGAGAATCTGTGGCACGATTTGAAAACTGCTGTCCAGTAGTGCCACCGTAGAAATTCTGCCAAGAAGAATGACGAAGAATCATAATGTGCAAAACTGGGACATACTTACATACCCAAACAAATGAAGGCTGTTACTGCAGCAAAAAGGGTCTCGACAAAGTATAAGCCTTGAACGTTTAGGCATCCATGAACTTTAAAGTTGTCCTTCAGTTAAATGTCTGGTTTATTTGGAATTTGGAAATCAATGAAGAAGCGTTCACATATACTGAATGGAGAAATAATGGATGCAATTCTTCTGTCATGCAGAAAATTAGGATGACTTTCAAGCGGATGGATTAATTTTGTACGCCACTGTAAAAGGTTTATGAAGACTTTTGGTGTTAGGGATCTGCACTGGCAATCGGGAGGCTGCCGGTTCAAGTCCCGTAAATGCCAAAAGGGACTCTGCTCTGTTGGGCCCTTGAGCAAGGCCCTTAACCTGCAATTGCTGAGCGCTTTGAGTAGTGAGAAAAGCGCTGTATAAATGCAAAGAATTATTGTTCGCCAAATGAATGGGGTCATAAAATCAAACCTCACATAACTCACTGCCCTTTTCCACGCATTTATTTAACCAGTTAATGCGCCACCCCACGCCTGCCCATGCTCGACCCTCAAAGCCGAACTCCTGCATGTCTAAGCACGATGTACGAAAATAAAACATTTGCTCTTTGATTTATTTTTTTCAAAGTCATATTCCAGCTGCTAAACTGGCCGATCGACTCCTTCTTAACCAATTTTCCGTTATCCCCGAGTTCGTTAGCCTCCAGTCTGATTTATACCTTAAACGTGTGAATCCGCGGCGCGCAGACCGCACTGCAAAGCGCGCGCGTGCTGAGCGACCGAAACTCATTTCTGCTTGTTGCGCTCCGTTCGATCGGCGCGTTGAAATTCTCCTAGTCGATAAGTGAGTGTTTCAGTGTCGCATCGCTAATAATGTCACAGCAGAGGACGTCACACTCTGCTAATGGCAGAAGAGTTGTGTCTGCTATTACGGACGTTTAAGAGGAAGAACAGAAGATGATAGCGTGAGACCCGTGAAGGAAGAGCGAGGGTAACATTCTCGTGAGTCGGTGGACCTACATGATGAGCAGATGCATTACAAACGTTTTTGCTGGTCTTCGCCCCTGTGTTGGTTACCTGTTGCGTCATATACAGCCCAGCGTTCATTATTCAGGCACCCACGTAACAGAAATTCACCATTTTGGATACACGGCAACTCCGTAATTATAGAAATGTCCGTGAAATTCCATATGCGAATTCATTGGTTGTATGTACAGCCTCGCAAAACCTGTGGCAGTCTAGTTGGTCTCAGTCGGTATAGGTATGTCACATTAAGCCCTTGTCACATTACACGACTATTCCAGCGACTTTGTGTCGTAGTCTTTATTTATGTAATATTAGCCAGTCGGGTGTAGTCGGCAGCGTGCACCCGTGAAACCGATCGCCTAATGTGACATACCCAATGACCAAGACCGACTAGTCTGCTAGTGGCTACGATATAAGCAGGTTTGATTTTGTCTTTGGTGGAAGGGTGGAGGGGCTTTTTGCATATGAAAGTTGAGCACAAATAAGCATTCAGCAAGTTGTACAACGCATAGAATGTAGAGACCTGGAAGAAGCTGAATATCACATCGATTAGCCCTTCACAAGTCACTAGTACAGGGTGGTCCAGATCTAATTATGCAATTATGAAAAAGTGAACACATCGCACGTGCTGTTCGACTGACAACAGTCTCCCCGCCATTTTGGAATGCAGGACAGGTGCTGCCATCTATCGGCAATAAAAATATATATTTTTTTAATTCTCTATGTAATAAACTTAATAAGTTATGGCGCAATGAAAATTGCATAATTAGATCTGGGCCACCCTATACAGAGCCCGCTCCGTCAGACAGCACTGAGGCTGTGGACCTCACAAACAGAAGAGGAGCCCGTGTGTCTGACGCCTGGTATTTTACATACAATAACAGAATAGAAACAAAAAAACAGAAAAGGGCAGAGATTGTTATAAAGCGTGTATTTACATATGAAGATGACCGGCTTCTAAATCGATTTAGATTTCCAAAAGCTATCTTCATGAAGCTCTTGATATCATTTTTAAGATGAAATGCAGTAAAGCATGTTCATTACATTATACAGATTAGTTTTAAACTTAATTAAAATAATGTATATTGTTAATGATTAAACATGTGAGGACACGGTGGTGCAGCACTAGCGACCAGCGCTGTATGCTTTCTGGGATTGGCATGACCCTGGATGGATAGATGGATGGAATAATTAAACATGTACTACGAAGAATTATCAATGTTTCATAAAAGTTTTGAAGAATCGGCATTCTAAGCTTACAGATGGCTTGGCATCAATTACAGGCGTAATTCTGGGTGGAGTTGGGCAGCGGCGGTAGGCGCGTGTGTTACTTTACACGCTGACTAGGATTTATGGATTGGAAGAACGTGGAAGTCGGCGAACGTACAGGTTTATACGTCTGGATTTTTTTGTGCGTACCCACATTTCCGCTTTTGTCCGTACTCCATATTTAAGTGTGAATTCTACACATGGTGTTATGCATGAGGCCCTTGGTGAGCACGACTGTGCGGGAATATTGATTTCTTACCGCCGTATCACCAAGGGAGGGGTATCGCCTTTTTATATTATATAGACATAGGTTCAGGTTACTTCCATCCATCCATCCATTTTCCAAACCATTGAATCTGAACACAGGGTCACGGGGGTCTGCTGGTGCCAATCCCAGCCAACACAGGGCGCAAGGCAGGAACCAATCCCGGGCAGGGCGCCAACCCACCGCAGGAAACACTCACCCACACCCACACACCAAACACACACTAGGGACAATTTAGAATCGCCAATCAACCTAATCTGTATGTCTTTGGACTGTGGGTGGAAAACGGAGTACCCGGAGGAAACCCACGCAGACACGGGGAGGTTCAGGTTACTTAAGACACCACAATTAAAAACCAGAGAGCTAGCACCCCCTAGAGGAAAACACTGGTGCACCGGTGAGCAGTGAAACACGTGCGACGGGCTTCTTCCCCCGATACACACCTGCACTGCAGTTTAAAAACAGATGTGCCACATAGCTGTGCTACTGCCACCAACCATCAGGAGATATGGCCTGAGTGTTAGCAGCAGGTGTTGCATCCAGTTCAGCCCCCCTTGTCCCCCCTACCTGGCAAAAATGTCAATCAAACCTTGAAATCAGTGACGTTTCATAATCAGGGCTTGCACAGAAATCAATCTTAGAACTCATCCTTCTCTACGGATCATTGAAAAATCCGAAAAGGTTATTCACCTTAACAAACACTGCGCTGCGGCAAGGACCACGCAAGAAGATGCACTTCTGCAGTCATTCACAGGTGACAGTTACACACACACAACAGAACAGGAGCGCCAACTAATGAATGACCAACAAATGACGGCACACAGCAAGACGCCAACTGTACCACAATTAAGTCTCACAACGCACCTCACTCAGTTGTGGAGAATCACAGTGCGGCCTTCCTCCCTGAGATGCCATCTCGCACCCCCTGGGTGGACTGGAATCTGCAGACCCTGTGGTGAACTGGCATCCCGTCCAGGGACGATTCCTGCCTTGCACTCCCTGCTGAAAGGATGGGCACCAGCTACCCTGCTACCCCTGAACTAACTGAGCCTAAAATGCTGTTTTCGGTTCTGTTATAGCTTTAGTAGGGAGCTTCAGACAACACTCGCCTTGTTTCTTTAAATGAGGGTTTTATTGAATCCGTCAAGTGCTTTGTGATTGTTCCCTAAATAATCTGAAATCGGCTTGAGATTGTTCAACAAATTAAAGTGCTCTCTGGTAGTCTTCAAAAGATGTGAAGATTGATTGACAGAATAAAGTGCAGAGTGATAATCACGAACACAAAAGGCTCTGCCTAACATAAAATTAGAAAAAAAATGGCATCTGCACAGATGTTTCTGGGTGATCCTGTGAGCTCTCTCTCTCTCTCTCTCTCTCTCGATATATACAGTACAGGCCAAACGTTTGGCTACACCTCCTCATTCAATGTGTTGTCTTTATTTTCATGACCATTTACAGCACTCCATCACTCTCCTTCTTGGTCAAATAGCCCTTACACAGCCTGGAGGTGTGTTTGGGGTCATTGTCCTGTTGAAAAATAAATGATCGTCCAACTAACCTGACTTCTGCACAACACAACTGCTGGTCCCAACCCCATTGATAAAGCAAGAAATTCCACTAAATAACCCTGATAAGGCACACCTGTGAAGTGAAAACCATTTCAGGTGACTACCTGTTGAAGCTCATCGAGAGAATGCCAAGAGTGTGCAAAGCAGTAATCAGAGCAAAGGGTGGCTATTTTGAAGAAACTAGAATATAAAACATGTTTTCAGTTATTTCACCTTTTTTTGTTAAGTACATAACTCCACATGTGTTCATTCATAGTTTTGATGCCTTCAGTCATGAAAATAAAGAAAACACATTGAATGAGGAGGTGTGTCCAAACTTTTGGCCTGTACTGTATATACCGTATGTACACGTGTACCATGCGCACATATTTTTCCCGAAAATTAGCATTAGAAAATCAGGTGCGCGTCATACACGAGGAAATGTAATTCTGTAGTGTTTACTTCTTCTGCTTGGGCTCGCTCTCTCTCTCTCTCTCTCTAAATGCTTCCTATACAATCACAACGTACGTCGTACACGGGGCAAAACTTTTTTCGCGATTTTCTTTGTAAAAATGAGGGTGCGCGTCTTACATGAAGGCATGTGGTACATGAGTAAATATGGTATATATATATATATATATATATATATAAAGCATTCATAGTCTGAATCACAATCTGATTGTATGGGTGGTTACCTATCAGGTAACGCTTGTGGCTGGTCAGCAAGTCGGCTAATATATATATATATATATATATATATACTAGCATCTGGGCTACAAATTCTACATTTGTTTAATCCATACTTTCTCTGCAAAGCATTATTTGTTTTTTTAAATCCTTGAAATGATTTTGTTATCATGGCACTGATTTGTGCTTAAAATAGACCTTTTTGGCCGACGTAATGAACAGCTTCCTGTTTAAACGGGACTGCGAGACGTGAACTCAGCTCTTCGACGCACCTCATTTGATTTTTTCTGGCAAACAAATTTTCAAAACAAACCATATTTTACGGCTCTAATCGGAGTCGGAGTAATAATTATGTTGGTGTGCTCATTTTAGATCTGAGATCGGCTAAAATTTAAACAATGACCGTTGTTAATACCCAGTCGTCATTACTCAGTTTGCCAATAGATGTCAGAAGGACGGATGCCAAAACCGAACTGCCCAAAGATAGATTTTGACGTACCAAGCAAATGGAGATATGATCTAAATTACTCATGGTTCCGGAGCAGTCGAAGGGTTTAAGTCAGTCGACAATGTTAGTCCTGGAAAGTACGCCCCACCAAACCAACATTCCAAAAACCAACCGAACTTACTGTTATCTGCTCGAACCAACACTGACTTACTATACTCGGCCGTCCAGCGGCGTCACTGAAGCATTTGAACATTCTTAGCCAATCATGCAATACTTCGTCCGCGTTTGCCACGTTATGTTCTAACTACAGAGGCAGAGTCCCATTGAATGGTTCTAACTTGTATATTGTCGAGGTATTGACGCGAATACCATACATATGGATAGTATCAAATTATATATATAGATATAAAAAGATTTGAGCACTTATATATATAAAACAAAATATATATATATATATATATATATATATATACACAGTCTCTCTCTCTCTCTCTCTCTCTCTCTCTCTCTCTCTCTCTCTATATATATATATATATATATATAATATTCTCTCATCGCCTGTCATAGTTCGCTTGATGCACCGATATATTCGTGCCAATCCGAGAGAGAGGCGTCGAGGGGAGGGAGAAGCGTGATGTCGGGAACAGGGAGCCGGGCAGGGCCCTCCTGACTCACGCGCCAGCCTCTGTTTCAGTCGCTTTACCTCTCGCCAGGTGCTGTGTGCTGGAGCGTACCTAGCTAGCGATGGCTGTTTGTTCATTGATTTTTAAAGTTTGTCTTAGCATGCCGAGTAAACCCACCAGAAAAACATGCAAACCCAAGGCAGGGAACACACCGGGACTCCCTTGCTCCGAGGCAGCAGCAGCAACCTCCATGCCACCGGGCCCCCACATGTTTAATACATGCTTTAATGCATTTTATCATGAAAATGATATCAAGTATTTTTTCTTAGCATTCTAAATGTTCAGAGAGCAGGAATATCATGAGGTGAATGTATTCTGTGCGGCTCAGTGCAAGAGGACGTCAGTTTAAGAAGCATGATTAGCAACTGGGTCGGGGAGCACTTAACACGAAGCATTTAATATGCTACATTAGTTATGACGGGGTTTAAAAAAATCTAGTAAATTAAATATTGATTTTAAACTGAAATTTGCGACATGGCAAAGTTAAACTAAACAGGAAAAACAAGGCTTTAAAGTGGAAATGTCGAGAATAAAGTCCCGTCGACTTCTCGACGTACACTTTATTTTTCTACTCCATGGCCCTAAATCTCCTCCGTACAATATTCAGGGCACAAGAGTCTCCGCGCTTTCTGAAGCTGACGTCCATTGCGTCCCTGCGCACTTTTGTCCTTTTTTTTCTCTTGTTATACGTGATTATCTTCTCCCATTTTTCACTTTCTTTTTAAATTTATTTCTTGCTCCGCTCCTCGTCCAAAACGCAGCGTTATATTTAGAGACAGCGCTGACAGTTCGCAGCGGGAGGCCATTTGTGTACTGGCCAGGGCCACGAGCCAAGATCTCGGGGTTTTAGAGGCTCTCTGTCCACTCTGCACTCCATAGCCTGGTGGAATCCTAATGGACCGCCAGACGCACGCACTTCTGTCGGCATTCCGCCTGCAAAGTGAAGTTAAAACTCAATCTCGGAGAGTCGGTGACAGCCCAGCGGGGGCCGAGGCGCTCGTTTTTTATGAGCCTGCTTTAATCGCGGCTTTGAAACTGATGCTTTAGACGCTCAGGAGGACATCGAGCATCCGGCCAGCACCCTGTGTCCCCCGCCCTCAAGTGCCACCAGTTCACTGGGGACTCCGTACTGACACTTGCTGGCGCTGCGCTGCCTGCTGTCTTGTCGGGCCACAAGGGTGACCTTAAGGCGCCGGTGGGTGACAAGGGAAGGTGCTACATGGGAGAGAAATGTTACGTTTATGTGACTAATGGCGTTTTGGAGATTAAATGGACTAATAAGTACAACAGCCAGTGTGGTGTGGTGGCACTCGACTTCATACCCTGAGGTTGTGGGTTCAATTCCCACTACTGACACTGTGTGACCCTAAGGGACCCAGACAGCACTGCTGTATTGATTTACAGTGTGAAATGAGCTATAACCGTGTCCCAGGTGTATGTTGAAGCCCTTAAGTGGGGGGTGTCCCCAGAGTGGTGTCCCCAGAGGGGTGACCCCAGCGCAGACTTTCTGGAGCTTACATTGATTAAGTTATATAAACCAGGGGTCGCCAACTCCGGTCCTGGAGGACCACCATGGCTGCAGGTTTTCATTCTAACCCTTTTTTAATGAGTGCCCTGTTTGTGCTTCCAATCAACTTACTGTGAATTCATTTTAATTGAATTGCTTTTTTAAGATTTGTTCCCAGGGCAGCATGGTGGCGCAGTGGTAGCGCTGCCGCCTCGCAATTAGCAGACCTGGGTTCGCTTCCTGGGTCCTCCCTGCGTGGAGTTTGCATGTTCTCCCCGTGTCTGTGTGGTGCTCCGGTTTCCTCCCACAGTCCAAAGACGTGCAGGTTAGGTACATTGGCAATGCTAAATTGTCCTTGGTGTGTGTGTGTGTGTGTGCCCTGCGGTGGGCTGGTACCCTGCGTGGGATTTGTTACTGCCTTGCGCCCTGTGCTGGCTGGGATTGGCTCCAGCAGACATATTGGATAATGGATGGATGGAAGATTTGTTCTCCTGAATTTCTTCATCGTTCCTCTGAGTTGCTTCATTTCTGTCCTTAAATGGCACCCAAACAGAAATGAAGTGTAAAGTGAGGGAGCCAGCAGAAGACCAATTTCATTCCAACCAGTTGCTTAATCAGGCGCTGAGTCTTGTTGTTAATTAAACTCATTCTTTAATTCCATGGCTTGTAGCTGCTCTCATTGTGCAATAGCAGACATTTTTGAAATTGTTGATTTTCTGTTTTCTGTTAAAATGTTTCATGGACCTGAGCAGATCAGCATTCCTGAGACCTTCACCTTTCTTTATTGTCAGATACTGTATGATGGACACCAGTTGTTTTGGCTTATTTTGTATCTCATTATTGTTTGGCTGCTATTTAAGGAAAAAAGAAACAATTAAGGAGTCTGAGTCTTCAAGAGCAAGTGAATGAAAATGAATTGAAAAGAACTTAATTAGCAGCAAAAACAGGTCACTAATTAAGAAAAGGGTTAGAATGAAAACCTGCAGCCATGATGGGCCCCCGGGACCGAAGCTGGCACACCCCTGATATAAACGATGCCCCCTGGTGTCCAGAGCGCGTACCCCTTTGAGTTACCACAACAGCACCCCCTCAAGGTCCAGAGCACACACCACTTGAGTTACTTTAATGTTTCCCCTCGGTGGCCACAGCACGTGCCCCTTAACTCTAATAAATGGCACCCCCTATGTCATCTAATGGATGGAGCGGCTCAGCCTTGCCCGGTATGAAAGGCACTATGTAAAGTAAAGGTTGGTGAATAATGGCTGCTTGACAGAGGTTACGGGGTGCTCAACATGTCTGTTATTGTAACCTCCCACCAGAGCTGGTCAATCCAGTCTTATTAGGCGCCAGGGGTGGTTGCCCAGGATGCCACTTTTGAAAGTTAAGGGGTACACGCTCAGGAATCCCCACCAAGTCTCTGTCGCTATGAACCCCGAGGAGTGACACAGTCAGTGTGACTGACGGACCCTTTAACCTGCCTAGCAAATGAAGTGAGGGTCATAAAGTAGTCATAATAATAATAATTCTTTACATTTATATAGCACTTTTCATAGTAAGTGGGGTGCCACTTCAACCATCACTAATGTGCCGCATCCACCTGAATGATGCAGCGGCAGTACACATGAGCTGTTAGGTGGTGAAGGGGTGAGGGAGACAGCCGATGGATGATTAGGGGGCCACATGTGCTCCGTACACTAAGGGGGACTCCCTAAGCCCCGCCAAGGTCCTCCAAGTCTAATAATAATGGATGGGCACTTAAGGCGCCATTTATATAAGTCACGAGGCCAGCACTCCATATCTTTCCACCGACCCAGGTGTGGAGTAAGGACACTGCACTGTGGGACGCCGTTTTATTACCTTGAGTTGAGGGGGACCCCCCCCCCCAATTTAAGGCTCCATATCTGCCTCCCACGATCAAGAAGACCACCACCCGAGTCCAACCAAAGTGCTTGCAAATGGCAGATTGATCGTCCGCCTGAGCCACAGACACAGTTAACTCGCTCTGCTTGGCGGGCTGCTATCAGATGGTTTAACGCTCTCCCCGAGGAGCTCGAATCCGCAGATTGATGCTAAGCATACAGAGCGGTAATCGGCTTTTCGTAGCACTGGCACGGAGATTTCATTTGAACAGCTCAATGATAAAAGAGGAAAAAAAAAAATTGCAGATGAGAGGTTCAGGGATAGACGAGAGTGGAAAGAGACTTTAGAGGATTAAAAAAATAAATAAAAAGAAACAACACACCCCTCCATCCCCCCACATACTGTAATAAAAGTTTTAAAGGGGTCCCTGTAACCAGTGCCACAAGTTCCACCTGCGTCCTTTATATTTTTTTTTTTATTTTACTTTATTAATCCCGAAGGAAATTACTTGATTTTTTGCATACCCCTTGGGGTCAGAGCACAGGGTCAGCCATTGTACAGCGCCCCCTGGAGCAATTACAGGTTAAGGGTCTTGCTCTAGGGCCCAGCAGAGTAGCATCTCTTTTGGCAGTGACGGGGATTTGAACCAGCAACTTTCAGGATGCCAGCACAGATCCTTAGCCTCAGAGCCACCACTCTGTCCTATTGCACACATTGCAGACAAACAATGTGCGGACCTTACAAGCCATCAAGAGTCTGTAGACCGCGTGGGGGTGTTGTGGAGTAACGAAGTGGAATATAATATACAGTCTGCTTAACTGCTTTATGCTGCTGGTCACTTTCTATATAAAATGAAGATGGATGGCCTATAGGCTGCTGTTGATAGTGATCACCAGTAGAAAACATTCTTGAAAAATCTGTCTTGATTACGCAGTGTGAAAGAAGCCCGGATCACAGACAGACACCACGGACACACATTGTCCAAAAGGACACTCGTTTATTCTCTGCAATGTACAGCACCTCACAAAGATCAAATCAGTCACAACAACTCGGTCCTTAACTGTACTTGCACGCTTCATCTTCCTCCTCCCAACTCTGGCTCCCTTTTATACTGCTCCCTGATTACTTCCTGCAGCACTTCTTGGTGTGCTGCATGGGCACTCTGGGTGTACCTGCTCCTTGCTCCACCAGCACTTCCTGCTGTGGTGGAAGTGCTGCATACCATGGCTTCTGGACCATCTAGACACCCCCTGGCGGTGGCCATGGGTCCCCCACAAGGTTGAGCTTCCCAGCTTCGTGGTTCCCATGCAATCCCGGAGGGCTACCCTCTTATGTCCCAGGATAGGAATTGCCCTGTCTCCTGGACCCCTGCTTCTCCAGGCCTCCTGGTGGGGCAAGCTCTCCGGCCGTCTATCACAGCAGTGAAGATCCTTTTTGTCAGCGCTCACAGGTGGTGCTTCATAAAGTCATTCTTGATTACTGTCATCACAAAGGCAGCCCTCCAAAAAATAAGCCAAGACCTTCACTAACCTGCCCTGACTCAGCCAGGTCCCAACTACTACCTGCTGGCTTCAGTCAGAGCTGGACCAGCCATCAAAAAAAAAACAAAAAACAATGGGATAACTGGCAAAAGAACAGAAAATGTCCACAACTCTATCAAAAAAAAAAAAACTCCACAAGAGGGAGGATAACCGTCAAGCCCTGGCCTATGCAGATAAAGGGCAACACAGGGCCTTCATTAATTGAAGATTTATTAGCAAAAATAGGCAATTAGGCAAACATGCTCAACACAATTACTTACCTAAAATGCAATCCATGCAGCCATGTCCCAATGTAAAACCCAAGGAAAAACAAGCAAGAAATTGCATAAAAAAAAAAACAGGAAATCTAAACAGCATAAAATAAGAAGCACAGTCACAACAAAAAGGTATGGGGTAGCCACTCTGTATACGTGGCAATCAGTAGGTAAGGTGATATGTCTTTACAGACATGAGTCCAAAACAGACCTGAGCTACGTATGAAACAGATGGCTGTTATATAGTCAGGTGACTGGAAGAGGAGGGTCGAAAGTGACAGGAATTAGAAGTGACATCCACAGGAGGCAGGCTGACAGGAAATGAAGTAAAGTGGAATGTCTCTAAGAGGCAGGATCTTCTGGTAGTTTGCAAAGGAACAAAAGGATAACGATTCAGAGTACAGCGCCAACCCCTGGTCCTGCAGAGAAATACAGTTATTCGAGCCCTTAAACTGTCACCCGTGCAGCAGCAAAACTTGCAGATCCCCTAACAGTGAATGACATGATCTGCCACTCCTGAGCCTTCTCAGCTCACTTAAATAGCCAGAGGGAGGGTTCAGGAGTGGTGATGTCAGGCTGGCCACGCCTCCTGTGGCTCCACCCCTGAAGAACAAGGAACAGAGGCACATTTAAAAAGACAGGACATAACGGAAAATATGTAAAAATATGACACATAACTCAAAAAGAATTAAAAAAATAACAATAAAGTACATAAACACGTGCTAATATGTAACCTTTTATTAATCCTGTGCCTGCAATTCTCTATCTTATTTATAAAGTTCATGTGTTGGTCCTTTACACAATCTCACTCTCGTGGTCCAATCTCAGCAAAATTTGGCACACGCAGCCCACTTTGTCAGGAAGGGACACAAGACTGGAAATCAAAGTTAAGACCCTCTGGATGCCTTTTTTTGGGGGGGGGTCCTTTTTAAATACCATGAGTTTTAAAGAAATGTTGACCCCTGAAATTAAAATGACTTTATTTCAGGGCATAAGAAGATGACTATGATTGGCAAATTGTCTTGTCCTGTGAAATAAATAGAAGCTGTGTGTGAAAATGACTGACGGGGGCCACCCGGGGTCCTGCTGTTAGTGTATCGTTTTGTATTGAGGAGTTCTTATGTCCTGTTCTGTGTATTATATTGTATTTACCCCTTTTTATTTTAGATACCCTCTGCATGCCCAACCAACCTGGAAAGGGGTCTCTTTTTCTTCTTGACTTCTTAGAGAGTCAAGGCTGGTGGGGCTGTCAAAAGGCAGAACCTGCTAAAGCCCATTGCGGCACTCCTTGTGTGATTTTGGGCTAAACAAAAATAAATTGTATTGTAATAAATTGTCGAGTGAAAACCAGTGGTCTCAAACTCTGGTCCTGGAGGGCTGCGGTGACTGCAGGTTTTCATTGCTTCATTCATTGAGTTGCTTCATTTCTTTCCTTAAATGGCACTCAAACAGAAATGAGATGTGAAGTGAGTGAGCCAAGAGAAGACCGCCGAAGTTAGGGCCAAAAACTATATATATAGTTAGTTATAAATAGTGCTATTTCTGATGTGTCCAGACTTTAGGGAAACCCTGTATTATTAATTTGATTTGATTTGTTGTTGATGGTTCTTTAATGAACATAATATAAAAATATAATCATTGTCTTGCAATTTACTTCCCAAATATCCAACCCTCGCACGCATCAACCTAGTGAGTGAGGGAGAGCGCAGTCCGAGGAGAGGTGAGGCTCGTCGCTACTGCACCTCGCGTTTCTCCCCTGTATTTGAAAAGGAAATGCGCCAATTCAGCGATTTTGAGTATAAAAATTATCACAATTATTGGAATCATACAGAAAACAAATTCATAGTACAGACCATTGGACACATTTATTTTATGTTATCGTTATTAGTTTGTTTTTTTTTTTACTTTTCGTGCCTCACCTGCCTCCCCTAACCGCAAGTCCCTGGTATGAACTGCGACATCTGGTGGTTAACTAAGGTCAAAGAACACTCTTAAGAGCGCAGGTGAAGCGGCACTGGCTGTTTCAGCCACATGTCACCAGTAAAAGGTCGGAAAAGGTTGTGTTCATTTTATTCTGCTAAGGTATTTAACTTTTGAACGCCGTTTTCCGCTGTTAGTCGCCATCTGTCACCAAAGCTTTCCAAATCTCTCTCTCCTCACAACCCAACATTGTTGAATGAGAATGATGCATTTTATATAGGCTACCTGTTAATTGAGTGGCAAAGCTGTCAAACCAATGAGGCGCGCTGTGAAGCACTGCTGACGTTCGAAGCTTCAAACGTCACGGGTCACGTGACAGCGGTGTTTCGTCGCAAGCTCCGACATAGTGATTCGACTCACTACACTTCAGATTGACTGACACAAGCATCAACACCATCTCTATAGTGTAGTTTAGTCTTCGTAAGTGAAGCCGTCTTTAAAAAGTCTCTCAAAGCTCATGGTTAGTTACGTTTTAACTTTGTGGCGATTTGCTGTGTTTGCCTGAACGTGGTGAGCAACACGTTACTGGTTCCGTGTTTACTCTTGCTATCCGTTAGTTCCTCGCGCTGAAGGCAGACGCAGCAGAGCACAAAAAAAAAAAAAAAAACTCTTTTTAGATACACCCCTGGAGTGAACTAAGCCGCGAAGAATCGAATCGTCGAGGGAAATGAGCGGGTGGGAATGTGAAACAAGCATGTTAGAAAGGGGACGAGAAGGAGGCACAAGCCGTGCCTCTCCTCCATTATTATGGGCGATGTGAGACCACTGGCTAACAAAATGAACGAGCTTGTGGCGCTGGAAACGATTTCCGTCGGGATAAATAAAGTTTTCTGATTAATAAGAGAGATGAGACGGGGGAGAACTTTGAGAATTGTCTACAAGTCAACATCAGCAAGAACTGCTTAATGACTTTTATAACACCACGCAGCCTCCACATCCGGATGTAGAGGTGGTCCACTCCTACAAGTACGGGGGCGGTCCACATCAGTGAGAGGTTCGACTGGTCTCAGTCTGTAGAAGGGCACGGAAGGCTCTTTATCTTTAGGAGACTGTGCTCCTTTAATGTGGTGGTACGCTGGGCTGGTAACATCAACATCTAGAAAGGACCACCGAACATCAACAGGCTAATTAGTAGGGCAGGCTCAGTTTTGAGACGCACTTTGAACACCCCTGGAGGTCGTAGCAAAAGTGAGAATGAATGAAGTGAGTGACATTATGAACAATGCTGCACACTTTCCATCTGACACACTAACCCTGAGGACTTTCAGCCACCAGGGACCCCAGTGACAACATGTATGTGTAGTGCCTCACTGTGTCACACTGGCCATCACGGACTTGTAGAAGATGTGAAGGATGTCGCTTCCCACATTAAAGGAACAAGGTCTCCTAAAGATAAAGAGCCTGTTCTGTCCTTTCTCCTTGAGCTCCTCTTTGTTACAAGACCAGTCCAACCTGTCATTAATGTGGACCTTCAAGTACCTGTAGGAGTGGACCACCTCTACATCCAGTACTTGAATGGTGGAGGCTCGTTGGTGCTATGAAAGTCAATCAGCAGTTCTTTGGTTTTGCTGATTGTGAGTTGTAGACAATTCTCAAAGTTCTCCCCCTGATTCCTCTCCAATGTCTCTAATCCCCCTTATCAATAGACCCCATAAGTGCAGAATCATCTGAGAATTTCTGCAAGTCTGTTATATTTATGTTCTGGGGTGTACAGAATGAAGAGATAAGGAGGGCAGGCCTATCACTTTGTGGTGTTGCTCACACATCCCTCGAGTCTCACAAACTGCGCTCTGCCCGACAGATGGTCCATCATCCAGGACCCCACTGACTCATCCAGCTTGTGTACCCTTCAGCTTACCCCTTAGCAGAAATCATAAAACCTCATCCTTACAGCACAGACAGCTTTGTCCAGCCTTGTGGAGCAGACAGATCATTGCATTCTCCACTCCAATCTTTGTCTGATAGGCATACTGCGGTGGGTTCGGGTGGTCTACCACAAGGGGACTCATACAGTCCAGGACGAGCCTATCCAAGATCTTCACGGTGTGAGAGTGGTGGCACTCCCTTCAGGTTAGATTCTTGAATTAATTTGTATTTGAAATTTTAAGAAATGTACTGGACTTTTGAAATGCTTTGAAAACACTGCATATCTTGAGATGGATCTTAGTTCACTCCTTGTATCATTCTCATTATTAATAGACAGGCTAGAAAACGATGGATTTACAGCACCGCACTGTGGAGAGATGCTATATGAACAAAGGGAAGGGTGAGGTGGCCCTCTAGTGGCTGAAAAAAATCGAATAGGACAGGCCCTTCCGTCCCCGCTTTTCACCTGAGTGCCACCAAGTCGTAGGACCAACCACACAACAGCATCATATACGATTGGTCATTTGATTTGGACTGGAAAGTCGACTTCTAGCAGCACCGCCTACAAATTACAATATATGCTAATCATTACTTCATTAACTCCTACGCCCCGCCTGCTTGAAATACTTAGAAACAAAACCATGGCGGAATGCACCTTGAAATGAAAACTGTCATTTTCACTCGTCAACGGTGAGAGGGCGGGCCTTAGCCACTGCTGCTTTTTGATTGGTGAATCATCGGTAGGGACGACAAACAAGAGCCACTGGGTTCCTAAGGCAAGCAACGCGCATGCTCAAAGTCGCGGGCGTGCACAATCGTGGCGAATTACTGCGTGGGTGAAAAATAACAGTTTTCATTTTAAGTTGCACAGGGTGTCACTGAAATAATGAAAAAAAAAATTGATACGCAACAAAAATATATTTCAAGACACGAAATATGAATGCTCACATATGTATTATTGATATACTGTTTCACAATATATTCATTTCCGTTTGAATTTACTTTTTCTCCTGAAAATTATTCAGTAGAAATTAAGAGACAATAAAAATACCAAGAATATGGAGTATTTTGTCTGTTCGTCAAGCCGATCCTGAAACTTGACAGTTTTTGTGAAGCATCGCTGTCCACGAGGAAACAGAAAAGAAAAACATTGTGAACGCGCATATCCGGGGGCGCGCTCTGACTAAGCAGCTCAGCTGCCACGCAGGCTCATTCGGGCACGCGATGACACGGTGGCCGCCGTTGGCAGGCTGTGCCTTTGCTTTCTTCCTCTTCCTGATTCGACTCGAGCCTATTGTTTTAGCCGAGGGTCCGTAGTGCCCCCGTGCCAGTCGTCTGTCCGCGCCCGCGCACACATCCCATCCATCATGGTCTGATGAGCTTTCATCGCCTTGTTTTGGGACTGATTTCACAGAGCTGTTGCCGTTTTCGTGCTCAGCAGACGTGTCGGGGGCTTTGCACGCTGGTGCGGAGAGAACGATGAAGCCGCCGAGGGCTGAGCCCAGAATAGCGGATTTAAACGGAGGCTTAGCCTTCCTTCCATTTCCGGAGTAAAAGTGTGGTCGCCATATAATACAATTTAGGATTCCCCCACCTCTATAAGACTGTGAGGAGGACCCTGGGATTATTTTAGGACACGTGGCAAGCCGGAGGCACTTATATGTGTAAAGGCTGGCAAGTTAGACAAACTGCACAGATGTGATTAAGGGACACCAAAATCCTAAAATGTTCACAAAGTGCTGATATACAATGTGTATATGAAGGTACGCCAGTCCACATTGCAGTGGTGTTCGAGGTGTGCCAGTGTGCGCCAATGCCAGCTGTGATACCAGTAATTAAAATATCCCGCTGTGCTAACGGCCACGGACGTGCCACTGCTTAATGAACACATTGCTCTGTGCCAACAGCACCACGTGAGGGGGCTTCAAATATACCAAAATCCCAAAAGTGCACAATTTCAACAAATTAATTGTTTATGGCATTATGCCAATAACAGACTGCGAGAATATGTCAGTACTAAATACCGCAGTGTTTGAGGTGTGCCAATGTCAGCTACGCCACTGATTTCTCCAGAAAACATAACTATGCCCACTGTTTTACATGTATCAGCTTAAAGTATTCCAAAATGTCAGAAGTGCAAACAAAAATGATGCCAACAATAACAGATGCAGGGATATAACAGGCAGTAGTGTTTTTGGTGTGCCAGGATGCCACTGTGGCAATGTCCAAAAGTGTATTCTAGTGCCCCAATAACACCAGGCCTAGCAGTGTTTAAAGTAAAATTACAAAAGAGACCTGATGTGGTGCCACCATTAACTGATATATACCTTATGTGATGGCATTCAGGTGTCCATGCCAGGGCATATCAGGGGTGACAGATATTCCATATTTAAGTTTGACCAGCAGGCACATAGTAGCAGATATGCCAGTTTTTGAGCTCATATGGAAAGCATGTCCAACACGGTGGCAGCTCAGATGTCTGTGCTTTATTGATGAGGCAGAATTATGGGGGTATTAGCTGACAGGCACGTTTTTAAGCTGATATTCCAAAAGTGACCCATGTGGTGGTGGAGGCATTGCCTGGCTTTGTTTCAGGTAATGCTAGCAGTGCTCTTATGAAGTAAATTAGTTGTGCCAGCAAAGTAAGGTTTTCTGCTCTAGGTTGCTCCAAACCTCGGGTGCCAGCTGAGAGTGTGAAATGAGAGGCTGTTCAGGATTCTGAATGGCAGCCATTCGCATTAGTGCCATTCATGGTGCCATTTCATTTGGGGGTGACACTTTGATAAGAATGACAGCTTAACAAGTATCATGAAATCTTATCAACAGTGCCCATACTGGAATACAGATGATGTCCTGCATGCAATGCCAGAGAGGCAGTCCGGCTGACTGTTTGTGCCAATGGTGCTGCTCGCCTGGCATGCAGGTGTGTTTTAACTGCCTGAAGCTCTGTTTCTGCTCCTTCTGTTTTTTCTTGCATGTGAGGCGAGATGCCCGTTTTTTTACCTCAGCGGTGGCAATTAAGTTTTGTCTTTCTCATTTACTGCTTTGCAGAACTGTCCTGAAATGCTGATAGGGCAAAACAAGCCTGAAAAGCAGAAACTGAATTTTGAATTTCTGCACCACTTGGAAACAGCCCTTGATTTCCTGATCCTTGTTCTTAAAAACACTATAAGTTGCTCGGTGGGTCGTTTTTTTATTTTATTTTTCTTCTGCTGGATATCTAATGACTCATCTGTGAGGCCGTCCACTATGCCAGCTTAAACTGTCTTGGGGCCAAGGAGCTGTCCGGGGGTGGGGGGAGCTGCTGCAGCGGCGGCTGCTCTGCTTGCCCACCCTGAGACCGGCGGGCGTGTGACTGAGGGAACGACGGATTATTTATGGCGTGGTTTTTAGAGGTCGGCCTGAAGGTCTTTGTGACTTGCAGGGGGTAGCACTGTCTTGTGCGCCCTCCAAATGGGACCTTGTCATCCGTTCAGAGGAATCCGTATTTAATTTCAAGGGGATTTAGAAAGGGTTTTGCGGCGTGCCACATTGCAGTCGAGGTGGAGCTTAAGGCAGCGGTGGCATCGAGTTGCACTTGTAAAAGGTCTATTTTGGGGCCAGAAAAGCAGAGCGATGGAAAGCGGCCAAAGCCATCGATTGCAAATCATAAAAAAAGAAAAGAAACACAAATCTGTGATAGAGTGAATGGCGGGTGTCGCGGTTCATCTGGAGGTTGACGGATGGTAATGTCATCAAATACAGCAGGTGACGCTGACGCTCCAAGACGCCGGCCGCCATGTTGATCAACACACTTATGGGCGAAACTCATTTAGGAGAAGGCCCGCTTCTTGTCATCCACACTTGGAAAGGTTTGCGCAAATTTGGTTGTTGAGGGAACAATAAATTCAAAGCCTATACAGACCTATAGCCTTACAGACAGACCTCAGTATGTGCGTCTCGGGAACTGCTGACATTGTGGTCAGCAAGACAGGAGCGTCACAGGGGACTGTACTTTCTCCAGTCCTCTTCAGCCAACATACAT
>JANRMT010062850.1:23682670-23700566 GCA_026402145.1 Polypterus bichir lapradei | reverse complement strand
GTTGGCCCCTAGATCAGACATGTTATGAGTGACAAGTGGTTTGAAGATCTGTTAGTTGGGCTGGAAAAAATTGCCTGGAAAGCCTTCAAAGACGTTGTTGACAATTTTCTGGGCAATTACAGAGCCCCAGCTCCGTTCAGCTGGTAGACAAACTTCTCAAAGCATATACGACAATGAAGTGCAACATGTCAATCAAGATTCATTTCCTCCACCCACACTTGGACTTCTTCCCCGCAAATCTCGGTGCTGTCAGTGACGAACACGGTGAAAGGATTCACCAGGACATTGCTACAATGGAGAGACGATACCAGGGCAATTGGAATCAGTCAATGCTCGCTGACTACTGTTGGACTCTGCAATGTGATGCACCAGACATTGAATAGAAAAGAAAATCAGGAGCAAAACACTTTTAATTCTGTGGAATTTAATAGCTTATGCGAAACATAAACATGACTAAATACGTTATTGTCAGTAAACATATAAATGTCTCTGTCTCAGAGTTCCTACGTGCAGGGCCGTTCTTAGCAGTTTAGGGGCCCTATGCAGTTCAGAAATGTGCAAGCCCCGGATGTGCAGGCCCTGGATGAGGGGGTCCGGGGGGGCAGAGGGCACCCCCCAAGCACAGGAAGGTGTTCTAATAAAATATCCAGAAAAGAACGATAAAATTTAGGATGAGGAGGGTATCATGATACACGACGTGAAGGACTGGCACAGAAGGCTGCGGTGCCAGGGGCATGACAGGGGCCCAGCCTACAGCCCAACAACAAAAAAAAAAAAAACTTGTAAGTCGGGGCCAGGCCGGGGGCCCCCCTCACAGTCAGGGCCCTACGCGGATGCATAGTTCACGTATGCCTAAGAATGTCCCTGCTATACGTGATGCAGTAAAAGCAAAACTATATTTATTTGTGGATACCAGGTAGATACCTGTCACAATCAGTAAAAACTGTTCAGGAAGCAAGAGTTTTCAAAAAAATTGTTGTGCAGTGATAAGTGATTATGTATTTAATAATAATAAAAATAACACGAAGTCCACAACAAAGTAACAAACTCTCCCCCAATTCGAAATAAAGTAAACGGACTACAAGTGTGAACGGCTTCAACTGCTGAGTCAGCAGGTCTGGCTGTTTAAGTGATTTAATCACTCCATGATTTAAGTGGCTGTATGACTCTGAACGTTATGCCTGTGAAAGGCGACCTAAAGACAACACAAAGCCCAGCAAGAACTTCAGACATGGATCGCTTCTTGGTTTCTCTTTTCTTTTTATAACATTTGTCCTGCAGCTTCTCTCCACGCCGGCTCCATTTTGTTGGTTTTGTTGGTTTCACTCACTGGTCTCAACCCGCTGTCTTCTCTCGGGTCTGGGTGGCATATATCGGAATCTCTTACCTGCCAGGTACTCAACCCTACTACTGAATTACTGCTTGTCACTTGAACTGTCCAGCGTCATTTTGTTATTTTGGCAAGCAGAAAGCAAAACAAGGTGCTTGTAGCGCCCTCTACGGCTACATCACCACCATAACAGTTTAGTACAGGGCCCAGGGGTGCTTTCATTTGGATTTGGGATGCCAAAATTAATATTGCAAGTTCTTTAGATAAATACTTTATTAATCCCAAGGGGAAATTCACATACTCCAGCAGCAGCATACTGATAAAAAAACAATATTAAATTAAAGAGTGATAACAATGCAGGTATAACAGACAATAACTTTATTGCTACGAATTTCAGACAGTTTAAAAAAGTCACTTGAACAATCTGATCAGAGGTAGGTTTACAAAAGAGTTAAAATATATAACTGGTTCTTTAATGGCATCAAATGTCAACTGCATACCAAATTAAAGTCAATATGAACACGCAAAACTGTTCAAGTCCATTGTTATATATATATTGTAAGAAGAAGAGACATGAGGCATGGCAAGGTTTGGGGCAGCCACCCGTTTAATCCGGTTTCCTGGCTGCAAAAGTAATTGATTCATAATAGTCAAGTTTACTCAACAGCGTCCAAAACAGAACTGCCTGCCAGAGCAAAGGCAGGAGGCTTTATAGGACGGAGAGCGGAAGTGATGTCGTCCTCTGTGCCGGAACCGGAAGTGACATCGTCCTCGGTGCCAGAACCGGAAGGGATGTGTCCCGCTTCGAGGTGTCGGCTCCTGGTGGGATTTCCCGGGAAAGACCTGTAGAGAACTCAGAAAGAGCGTTAGCGGCTGCGCATTCAGTCTGATCCAAATTATGCGGCACGGGTCTCCCTTAACTAATTCGGGCGACAGTTCGTGAGCTAATCGGGTCTTCAAGGCGTGATTGGCTCTTCTCGATAACGACAACAGAGCTGTCCCTAATCGAGCTCAGTCACCATGCTTTCCTTTTAAAATCCCTCATTCTAGAGAAGGGATAAAGAAGGGCAAATTAGCAGTCGGGTGAGGCGGGTCATTCAGATCTCAGGTGAGACTAAACTGCCGTCATTCCAAACTTGGCAGCTTTTATTCTCTCTTGATTGTCTGCTGCGGTTCAATTCCCGCTCGCATTTCTATCAGGGTACATCATGTGCTGCACGCCTAAGTCAAGATAAGGACAGCCCGTCTGAATCCGCCTCCCCTCTTTGTTGACCTTCCTGAAGTGAAACAAGCGGCATTTCTGCAGACACCAGCTGTCAATCGCGCACAATTTTTTTTCGTTCCGCCGGAGCGCCCGCGTTGCCCGGTTGCATCAAATCCGCGTCCCGATTAGAAAATGCTTTGCATTCCAGTCACTTGAAAGTGTCACGACGTGTCCCCTCGAGGAATTTCCAAATCACTTTTTTCATTGCGCGCCGCCTATATATTTTCAACTAATTTATTTTCCTATTAATAAATATACATTACCCCATTTTCCCAACTAATAAATGAGTCATCTGTATTAAATGCCACCTGTTTTTAAAATCTCATTACAGACTAATCCCCGATTTAGATTCACTAATCTGGGGCAATTTTTTTTAATCATTGTTTCCAAAAGCCCCTTGGCTTCAACGTGCATTCCTGCCATCCCATCCGAGGACATTTACGGCGCACTGGGGTGCGGCTCTGTGGGGTGACGGCCAGGAGATTATTCCAAAACTGATTAATTTCCAAGGTGCTGTTGTAAATGAGTTGCAAAGCTGAACTGGATTTGTGCCGCTATACAGAACTTCATTCAAAAAAAAAAAAAACAATTCGACGTGGATTTGGATGAAAGACAAACCTCTGCAACACTTCACTTAGTCAGACCTGCCACAGGAAGTCTGACAAACCTGGAAATTCGGAAGAAAACACCGTTGTGTGGCCGCTTTCTCTCGAGTGGTGGCTCTCAAAGTGGTTTGGGCTGGAGGACCACCTGTTCAAAGTCAAAGATATGGAGGACCACCTATGGTCAAAAGCCACTCATTACCAAAAACTGGCTTTACAGTTGTCTACAGGTACTCGTGTGAAAAACATGGCAAACAGGGCCAGCTGTGGTATCTTTGATACCCTACACTTTTAAACTTGCTGGTTCTTTAATGGCATTTTATGTCTCTTTACTGGGTTGTTTGGTTCCTTAGCTCTATTGCTTGACTAAGCAGCATTTCATTCTGGAACGGGTTCTTTGCATCTGAAGTTGGCTCTTTCTGCTTTGAAAAACTTCCTAATATGTAGACCCCCCCCCCAGCCCACCACCAATTTATAATGTATGGTGGGCTTCAAGAGAGTAATAGAGTAAGAAAACCTGGACATAGCCCATGTTACTGGACATATGCAGCAAGAGTCCCCCTAAACTCATATTCCATTGGTATTACACAAATCTGTTCCCATCTATTCCTGGAGGTGGGCAAAGCTTATGAGGAGGAGTGGAGGAGACTGAGAGGAAAAGAGAAAGAAGACAAAGTACAGGTGCTGGTCATAAAATTAGAATATCATGACAAAGTTGATTTATTTCAGTAATTCCATTCAAAAAGTGAAACTTGTATATTAGATTCATTCATTACACACAGACTGATGTATTTCAAATGTTTATTTCTTTTACTTTTGATGATTATATCTGACAACTAATGAAAGTCCCAAATTCAGTATCTCGGAAAATTAGAATATTGTGAACAGGTTGAAGACACCTGGTGCCACACTCTAATCAGCTAATTAACTCAAAACACCTGCAAAAGCCTTTAAATGGTCTCTCAGTCTAGTTCTGTAGGCTACACAATCATGGGGAAGACTGCTGACTTGACAGTTGTCCAAAAGACGGCCATTGACACCTTACTCAAGGAGGGCAAGACACAAAAGGTCATTGCTAAAGAGGCTGGCTGTTCACAGAGCTCTGTGTCCAAGCACATTAATAGAGAGGCGAAGGGAAGGACAAGATGTGGTAGAAAAAAGTGGACAAGCAATAGGGATAACCGCACCCTGGAGAGGATTGTGACACAAAACCCATTGAAAACTGTGGGGGAGATTCACAAAGAGTGGACTGCAGCTGGAGTCAGTGCTTCAAGAACCACCACGCACAGACGTATGCAAGACATGGGTTTCAGCTGTCGCATTCCTTGTGTCAAGCCACTCTTGAACAAGAGACAGCGTCAGAAGCGTCTCGACTGGACTGCTGCTGAGTGGTCCAAAATTATGTTCTCTGATGAAAGTAAATTTTGCATTTCCTTTGGAAATCAAGGTCCCAGAGTCTGGAGGAAGAGAGGAGAGGCACAGAATCCACGTTGCTTGAGGTCCAGTGTAAAGTTTCCACAGTCAGTGATGGTTTGGGGTGCCATGTCATCTGCTGGTGTTGGTCCATTGTGTTTTCTGAGGTCCAAGGTCAACACAGCCGTCTGCCAGGAAGTTTTAGAGCACTTCATGCTTCCTGCTGCTGACGAACTTTATGGAGATGCAGATTTCATTTTCCAACAGGACCTGGCACCTGCACACAGTGCCAAAGCTACCAGTATCTGGTTTAAGGACCATGGTATCTCTGTTCTTGATTGGCCAGCAAACTCACCTGACCTTAACCCCATAGAAAATCTATGAGGTATTGTGAAGAGGAAGATACAATACGCCAGACCCAAAAATTCAGAAGAGCTGAAGGCCACTATCAGAGCAACATGGGCTCTCATAACACCTGAGCAGTGCCACAGACTGATCGACTCCATGCCACACCGCATTGCTGCAGTAATCCAGGCCAAAGGAGCCCCAACTAAATATTGAGTGCTGTACCTGCTCATACTTTTCATGTTCATACCTTTCAGTTGGCCAACATTTCGAAAAATCCTTTTTTTGCATTGGTCTTAATTGATATTCTAATTTTCCGAGATACTGAATTTGGGACTTTCATTAGTTGTCAGTTATTATCATGAAAATTAAAAGAAATAAACATTTGAAATACATCAGTCTGTGTGTAATGAATGAATCTAATATACAAGTTTCACTTTTTGAATGGAATTACTGAAATAAATCAACTTTGTCATGATATTCTAATTTTATGACCAGCACCTGTAGTGACGAGTGTTGTATATTGATTGCCTTAACACTTTGTAGTGTGGCTGCAGTGGGAAACGCTTGCCCAAGAAGAGTTTCTCATAATAAAAACTACTTTTATACTTGTGTCCCAGCCTGTTTGAGTTGGGTGTTTAGGGAGTTGGAGCACCCCCTGGTGGCCATACCACTTACTGTAAGGAGCCTGTTAGGGCTCTAATAAGTGAAGGGTCTTTCTACAGCCTTCACGTAGATAGATCTTTTACGGTTCAAAAATGGCTCCCCTATGTCATCGCTCTGAAGAGCAGCTGTAGCACCTCTATTTTTAAGACTAATAAAGGTGCCAGAGTAGTTCCTCAGTGCAGGGTCATTCTTAGGTTTTTGGGGGCCCTACCCATGGGGTGTAGGTAGGGGGCCCCGAAAGAGGGGGTCCATCCAGTGCCCTCCCACTGGGGCCCCACCCACCACTCCGCCACCTCGATTCTGCCTGTCGTCATCACTATTTCCTCTTTGATTGATAATTCCACCACCAGAGAAAATGTGTACTTCTGAAATATATGGACCTGTAAGTTATTGACTATTTGGTTAAAAAAAAATGCCCCGGTGGGGCCCTGGGCAGTCGCCTAGTTTGTCTAAGAACGGTCCTGCTCAGTGCGATGCCATAGGGGAACCATTTCTGAACCCTGAAAGATCTATTGACATGAAGGTTCCAGCAAGACCCTTCACTTATTAAGATCCAACAATGGAGCTCAAAGTGCATTACAAGGTAACAACGAGAAAGTTACAAGAAAAGAGAAACAAGATTAGGTAATGATATTAAAGAATAAGTAACAAAAAAACTAAGGTAAGGTCAGATACGCCAGGTTAGGACTCCAGTTAGGATGGAGAAGAAAGATAAATCTGCATGGGTCCCAAGGCCAAAAAGACCACCCAGACCCCCCAGGCATTCTACCTAACATAAAAGTTTCTAAGTCAGTCCTCTTTGTTTTCTTGCTTCACCTGATGAAGTTGGACTCGACACTCATCTTCAATCCACCATTCCACAGTACTTCATGGTGCCAAAATCAGGTGGTGGTGGTGGAAGTATTGAAGGAGTTAAATTAAAAGGGGGAGAGACTGTGATTTTGAAGAAATGTCAGAAGAGAGAATGAGAAGAAGAAATTATAACAACCGTACAGGATTGGAGTGGGAAGGAGTGGTCAACGATGTTGCCATCTGTAAGAAAGTCAGACAGGGTGGTCCGTGGTTAGTGTCGGAGCTGCTGTTTCATGTGGCTTTCTGAGCCCGAAAAAAAAAAAAAATCTCTTCTAAGAGAAAAGTCTAGGGACCACCTGGCATATGCTCACGGACCACACTTTGAGAACCATTGCTCTTTATTAGAGCAGTGCAGTAGGGCAAGCAGTTAGACTTCCCATCCAACAATCTCTGCTTGAAGGTGGGTTTGCTAGGGGGTGGTGGTCCAGTTTCCATTCTCATCCCAGTGACCTTCACGTGAGATGAACTGGCGACTCTAAACTTGGCCCAGTATGGGTGGATGCACAGTGGATGCTGATGCTGCCTTGTGACTCCAGAGATGTTGCTTCAGTTCCAAACTCTTTATGGTCTGCAGTGCCTTCAGGGAATATTCAGTCCCCTTCACGGTCTTCACATTTTGTTTGGTTTCATCCTTATGCTAAAATCATTTAAATTCATCACCCCGAGACATTAAAAAATAAAAAGAGTGTAATCTCACACTGACACAAGCATTCAGACCCTTTGCTTTGGCTCAGGTGCTTCCCATTCCATTGATCCTCGTTATGTCGGAAGTCCACCTCCGGTTAATAAAGTTGTCTGTACATGTCTAGGGAAGAAGACATTTATATAACACTTTACGTTGACCGTTTGCAGCATCCGCCTCTGTGATGTGATGGCAGCCGTTATTGCGCCACTCTGCTCACCAGTCATGAGCTATCCATCCATCCATTATCCAACCTGCTATATCCTAACTACAGGGTCACGGGTGTCTGCTGGAGCAAATCCCAGCCAACACAGGGTGCAAGGCAGGAAACAAATCCCGGGCAGGGCGCCAGCCCACTGCAGGGCACACACTAGGGACAATTTAGGATCGCCAATGCACCTAACCTGCATGTCTTTGGACTGTGGGAGGAAACCCACGCAGACACGGGGAGCACATGCAAACTCCACACAGGGAGGACCCAGGAAGCGAACCCGGGTCTCCTAACTGCGAGGCAGCAGCACTACCAACAATGCCACCCGTCATGAGCTATTAGGCAGTGAAGTGGTGAATGACAGTCAGCCAATCGGTGACAGGGGACTATTAGGGGGTCAGGCCGCTGTGGCCATTGTGGGGACGGTAAGATTCACACCATTCAAAGATGGTGATTTGCTTGTTATTCTGGGGACCCCAGTGACACACCCAGCTTTGGCCTTTGCACAAAAAACACATACACACAGACACTATTGGGGGCACCATGAAAAGATAAATAACAGTGAAATATATTAATCAAATAATGAAAAGAGAGGGCGGCACGGTGGCGCAGTGGTAGCGCTGCTGCCTCGCACTTAGGAGACCTGGGTTCACTTCCTGGGTCCTCCCTGTGTGGAGTTTGCATGTTCTCCCTGTGTCTGCGTGGGTTTCCTCCGGGTGCTCCGGTTTCCTCCCACAGTCCAAAGACATGCAGGTTAGGTGGATTGGTGATTCTAAATTGTCCCTAGTGTGTGCTTGGTGTGTGGGTGTGGAAGTGTGTGTCCTGCGGTGGGTTGGCGCCCTGCCCGGGATTGGTTCCTGCCTTGCGCCCTGTGTTGGCTGGGATTGGTTCCAGCAGACCCCCGTGACCCTGTGTTCAGATTCAACGGGTTGGAAAATGGATGGATGGATGGATGAAAAGAGAACACACAATATTACACAAAGAACGCTTACACAAAGACCCTCCCCAGCTCCCTGATGGTGATAATAAATTACAAATGGACACAGCAAGTAATAAACACTAACATCAAGGTCCAAACATTCCAGTATGGCAGATTTAGATGATGATGGATGTGTGAATGACCGGCTTTCTGAATGCAGTGTAAAGTTTTGTCCTACCAGGTTCCTGATGCAGTACAGGGTTTGAGGTGATAGGGGGCCTCCGAGAAGACGTATCCAATCAGTATGAACTCACACGGACAGGCAGGCACAGGACGGCACATGCATCCAGACAAACTCTAAATTTTAAAACTGCCTTTTATTGCCAAAGTTTTGGAAAAGGTGGTTGAACAGCAACTTTGTGCCTTCTTAGAAAAGCAGCAGTTCTTTGATATTTTTCAATCTGGTTTTCGGAGGCGACATTCTACAGAAACAGCTCTTCTGAAAGTTTTTAATGATCTTTTAATTGCTGCTGATGCAGGCAGGTGCTCTGTGCTTGTACTGTTAGATCTTACCGCAGCTTTTGATATGGTGGACCATCGGATCTTAATTAATAGATTACAGCTGCTAGGTGTCTCTGGTTCTCCTCTTATTTGTCAAATAGGAGTTTCTCAGTCGGTGTGGCTGGCTTTTCATCTGACTCTGCTCCTTTGACATGTGGATTGCCACAGGGCTCAGTTCCTGGACCTGGACTTTTCTCTTTATATATTCATCCCCTATCACAG
This sequence comes from Polypterus bichir lapradei, assembly GCA_026402145.1. NCBI lineage: Eukaryota > Metazoa > Chordata > Cladistia > Polypteriformes > Polypteridae > Polypterus > Polypterus bichir. The sequence goes on along the minus strand of JANRMT010062850.1, from coordinate 23,691,499 downwards.
ATTCTTAACTCTTTCAAGCACATCTCGTATCATCTATATGCGGATGATATACAGCTTTATTTTTCACTTAAGCCTAACCAAATTAATACTTTGGTCACTTTGGTTGATTGTCTGTCTCAGGTTAACGACTGGTTCAGTAGTAATTACCTGCAGTTGAATTCAGGAAAAACTGAGGTACTAATTGTTGCTCCTCCTGTTCTTCATTCTGAGATCAGTTTAAAATGATCTTCTGTCTCTCCTGTTATTAAGTCGAGTCTACGTAACCTTGGGGTTATTTTTGACGCTTGATGAATATGTAAGGTCAGTCAGCCGCTCGTGTTTCTTTCATTTAAAAAATCTCTCAAAACTAAGCAATGTTGTTCCAAAATCAGAATTGGAGATGCTTGTTCATTCTGTTATTTCCTCACGGCTTGATTACTGTAATGCTCTCTTTAATAATGATAATAATAATACATTTTATTTATATAGCGCCTTTCCCATGCTCAAGGCACTTACAGAACATAAGAAAGAACGGCAGGATATACAGTATATAGCATAGTACAAACCAAATAAATAAATAAAGAAGATTAAGACAGTAAATTCAGAGAAAAAAGCCTAACAGACAACATACAGTTACGTCCATAAATATTTGGACAGAGACAACGTTTTTCTAATTTTGGTTCTGTACATCACCACAATGAATTTTAAATGAAACAACTCAGATGCAGTTGAAGGGCAGACTTTCAGCTTTAATTCAGTGGGTTGAACAAAAAGATTGCATAAAAATGTGAGGCAACTGAAGCATTTTTTGAACACAATCCCTTCATTTCAGGGACTCAAAAGTAATTGGACACATTAAATAACTGGGAATAAAATGTTCATTTCTAATACTTGGTTGAAAACCCTTTGCTGGTAATGCCAGCCTGAAGTCTTGAACTCCTGGACATCACCAGATGCTGGGTTTCCTCCTTTTTAATGCTCTGCCAGGCTTTTACTGCAGCGGCTTTACTTTCAGTTGCTGTTTGTTTTGTGGGCCTTTCTGTCCAAAGTTTAGTCTTCAGCAAGTGAAATGCCTGCTCAGTTGGGTTAAGATCAGGTGACTGACTTGGCCATTCAAGAAGTTTCCACTTCTTTGCTTTAACAAACTCCTGGGTTGTTTTGGCTGTATGTTTTGGGTCATTGTCCATCTGTATCATGAAACGCCGCCCAATCAATTTGGCTGCATTTAGCTGGATTTGAGCAGACAGTATGTCTCTGAACACCTCAGAATTCATTCGGCTGCTTCTGTCCTGTGTCACCTCATCAATAAACACTAGTGTCCCAGTGCCACTGGCAGCCATGCACGCCCAAGCCATCACACTGCCTGACTCCACCGTGTTTTACAGATGATGTGCTATGCTTTGGATAATGAGCTGTTCCACGCCTTCTCCATACTTTTTTCTTGCCATCATTCTGGTAGAGGTTGATCTTGGTTTCTTCTGTCCAAAGAATGTTTTTCCAGAACTGTGCTGGCATTTTTAGATGTTCTTTAGCAAAGTCCAATCTAGCCTTTCTATTCTTGAGGCTTATGAGTGGCTTGCACCTTGCAGTGCACCCTCTGTATTTACTTTCATGCAGTCTTCTCTTTATGGTAGACTTGGATATCGATACGCCGACCAAGCCCTGGAGAGTGTTGTTCACTTGGTTGGCTGTTGTGAAGGGGTTTCTCTTCACCATGGAAATGATTCTGCGATCATCCACCACTGTTATCTTCTGTGGACGTCCAGGTCTTTTTGCGTTGCTGAGTTCACCAGTGCTTGCTTTCTTTCTCAGGATGTACCAAACTGTAGATTTTGCCACTCGTTATATTGTAGCAATTCCTCGGATGGGTTTTTTCTGTTTTCGCAGCTTAAGGATGGCTTCTTTCACCTGCATGGAGAGCTCCTTTGACCGCATGTTGTCTGTTCACAGCAAAATCTTCCACTTGCAAGCACCACACCGCAAATCAACTCCAGGCCTTTTATCTGCTTAACTGATAATGACATAGCGACGGACTTGAACACACCTGCCCATGAAATAGCCTTTGAGTCAATTGTCCAATTACTTTTGAGCCCCTGAAATGAAGGGATTGTGTTAAAAAAATGCTTTAGCTGCCTCACATTTTTATGCAATCATTTTGTTCACCCCACTGAATTAAAGCTGAAAGTCTGCCCTTCAACTGCATCTGAGTTGTTTCATTTAAAATTCATGGTGGTGATGTACAGAACCAAAATGAGAAAAAAGTTGTCTCTGTCCAAATATTTATGGACCTAACTGTAATTGATGGTCTCGCACACACATACAGGTTACATGAACATCTTGACAGAGAAGTAAACTGAGATAGATAGATAGATACTTCATTAATCCCAAGGGGAAATTCACAAAGAATTCTGAGAGAAGGGTAATAAAGTCAGGTAGAGCTAAAAGCCTTCCTGAACAGATGAGCTGACCTGATTCATTTCGGTTGGTCATTCCAGAGTCTGGGCGCTATACAGCTGAAGGCCCTGCTGTCACCCAAGGAGTGTAGATTAGTGTGGGGCACAACAAGCTTGCCAGAATCAGAGGACCTTAGTGGGCAGACAGGCACATAGTGATGGAAAAGGTCACTGATGTAGTTTGGTTATTTAAGGCTTTGTAGGTTATTAGTAGGATTTTATATTCGATTCTGTGAGACACAGGGAGCCAGTGAAGGCTGAGCAGGGTGGGTGTGATGTGCTCACTGCTGCTGGTTCAGGTAAGGACTCTTGCAGCCGAGTTTTGAATAAGCTGGAGCTGTGATATAAGATTAGAAGTGGCACCGGCCAGCAGCGAGTTACAATAATAGATGCGGGATGTGATAAAAGCAGGGACAAGTTTCTCAGCATTAGAGAAGGAGAGGAAGGAGCGAACACGGGATGCGTGACGGAGGTGAAAGTAAGAAAGTTTCTTAATGTGATTTACAGTTTTGAGCAAGTCCTCTCTCTCTCTCACGCCTTCAGGTAGTTCAAAATGCAGCTGCCAGGCTCCAATCTCGCGCTAGCTAGCCGGAGTGATCCTATCACCCCCATTCTGCACACCCTGCACTGGCTCCCAGTGTTTTATAGAATTCATTTAAAAGTTATTGTGCTTACTTTGAGAGCTTTGCATGGACAAGCTCCTGAGTACCTAACCAGCCTGCTCCAACGCCATACAGCTTGACGGACTCTAAGATCTGGGCAACAGGGCCTTCTCGTTGTCCCACGCACTCGGCTAAAAACCCGTGGGGATCGTCTGTGGCACCACGACTATGGAATAGCCCGCCTTGTGGTCTGCGTGGAGTCGAGTCTGTTGATTCTTTTAAAAAACAACTGAAAACATTTCTTTTTAAACAAGCTTTTAATCTGTGCTGAGTAGTTCCAGTTTGTTGATTTACTGTTTTTATTGGTTTTGTTTTAACTGTTCGTATTTGTTCTGTATTTGCTGTTCAGCGCTCTGTGACCTTTTGTCTGTGAAGGGCGCTATATAAATAAAACTACTACTACTAATCCAAGGTGGTGTCAGAGATGGCTGGGGTGGCGACCTGGTCGGGACGCCCAGGAGGACTGAAGGAGGGCTTGCGCCTTCCCCAGACCGTGTGGGGGCGACCGCCCTGGTACGTTTGGGGGCCACGGGTACAGAGCTTTGAGGCTTAACCCTGTAGGGGCCCGTGGTCAACACCAGGGGGAACCCCTATGCCTTTGGAGCCCTGGACCTCAGCACTTCCGCCACACCCGGAAGTGCTGGGGGAAGAAGAGCAGGGACACCTGGAGTGCTTCCGGGGATGCAGCCGGCACTTCTGCCACACTGGGGCTTGTCGGTAGAAGATTGCCAGGAAACACCTGGAGCACATCTGGGGAAGCATAAAAGGGGCTGCCTCCCTTCATACAACGGCTGGAGTCGGGAGAGAAGGAGATGAGGTCTTGGAGGAGGCAAGGAGGCGGCCTGAAGAGAAAGAGGCATAGTGTGAGAGGCCTGGACTTTTGGGGACTTTGGGGTTTGTTGTGCACTATTGTAAATTAAACGTCTGTTGGGGGAGTTGAACGTGTCCGCCTGTCTGTGTCCGGGCCACTTACCACAGTGGTCAAGTCATAATCCAGCGGTGTGTGAGACACAGGCAGATGATCGCGATGCTCACAGCATTTTTTCGGTTCCTTTTAAAAGGGTCCGCCAGCTCGATTTTCTTCCCAGCAGCACTTGCAACACCCCTCCCCCAAGGCTATCCAACAGTGTTATATTGTCAGGGTCGCTGGGAGATGTGAGACATTTTAAGTAGCGCTGCTGCCCCATGGAGGGCAATTTCTGCAGGACATTGGGATACCCCATACTCTTTGCAAAGGGGGCCCAGAGATCTTTTATGATGACAGAGAGTCAGCACCTCAGTTTTTACATCTTGTCTGATGGACAGTGCAATTTATACAGAACAGTGTCCCCCCCATCACTACACTTTGGGGGCACTGGGATCTACACTCAGACCACAGGGTAAGCGCCACCCTGCTGACTTCACTAACACCTCTTCCAGCAGCAACCCAAGCATTTCCTAGATGGTCTCCAGGCCCAGACATAGTTACCTGTTCTGAAGGCCAGATAGTATGGCTGCTGCCTACAGAACGTCCAGTACAGTTTAGAAAAATCCAAGCTATGCTGTTGAAGGAATTTCTAGCTATCAAGACTCTGATCTTGGGAATGCTACAGAAAAATTCCTGCTGCATTGAAGGTTCCTAAGACCGCCATGACCTCCATAATTCTGAAATGGAATAAGTCTGGAACAACTATAACTCTTCATGTGGATAGAACTGTCAAGATCAGTCAGCTGGTGGAGAAAGGGCCACAGTAAGACAGGTGATCGAGAAGGTTCCTTCTCGAAGACAGGAGTACATTTCCAGAAAGTCATCCAGTAATGTGGACTTTATGGCAGAGTGGCCAGACTACTCACGAAAGCCCACTAGAAGTTTGCAAAAAGGCATCTAAAGGACTCTGAGAAAGAAGATTCTCTGGTCCGATGAAACCACCATTGAAGTGTTTGGCCTCAGTTCTAAGTGTCACATCTGGAGGAAACCAGCCATTAGCATGAGCAAGGGAAAGGCGCTATACACTGAAAAAAATAAGGTGATGATTCACACTTAATATTTTCAATCTAAACCAATATAATTCTTTTTAGCTTATTGATCTCACAATTTTTAAGTTGAGACAAATCATTTAGAGTGATTGGGTGCAATTCGTTTTATACTGAAGTAAATCTATTTTTTAAGTTGTTCTTCTTTTTTGGCAGTTGGAAAGCCATCATGCTGGAAAGTTTGACTGGAAGAATATACAAATGGCCCCTCAAACACAGCACACGAACAACCTAAATTATTAAGTTAACTGAAATAGGATTTTTACGTTTATTCCCTCCACCATAACTTAGTTTGGTACAAACTAATTTTTTACATTGATTGAGATCTGAAACCAAATATTTCAAGCTACAACACTAAATGACTATTCTTAAGTTGCTTGAAAGAGAAAATTTACGTTGAATGAACAACATCAATGTTATACTTTTTTCAGTGTATATTATTATTAAGGGTGCAACATAACAAAATGTAAAAGTGAAGGGTCCACTTACTGAAGGCACTGGGATTTCTGCAGTTTTTACCGTTCCATTTTCTAAGCCCACTTTATTCTAAGTAGGGTTGTCGGGGGCTGGAGCCAATCCCAGCAAGTATAGGGTGGTCCAGATCTAATTATACAATTTTCATTATGCTATAACTTATTAAGTTTATTACATAGAAAATCACCTGAAAAATCCTGGACCATCGAGAAGTGTGCGAACTGACGACATGAAGAATCGTCCCCACATAAATCAAAGTCATCCAGACGATCTGAATCTGCATAATTAGATCTGGACCACCATGTATAGGGTACAAGGCAGGGAAAGACCCCCGGACAGGGTGTCAGTCTATTGCATGTTGAACACACACAGCACACACTCACCGGGGCTAATTTACCATCGCCAGTCCACTCAACCTGCTTGTGTTTGGACTGTGGGGTGGAAACCCGAGCATCTGAAGGAGAGGCAAGGGGAGGACCCATGATGCCAGCCCTTGGTCTCCTTGTGGTGAGGCCACCCTGCCGTTCTCCCACAGCCTATCCATCACTTGTATACATTTTTAATTACACTCCGCACGTGGACTTTCAATCTTTGTGCTGTAATTGCGTTTGCGCTGTGAGGAGCCTCAAGTTTGTGCGCGCAGTTAATGGCGCTAAATAAAATAATGATTGATTTCGAGCTGCGCGCTTGTTAAGCCCTACGCCTCAAGTCGCTGCAGGAGCGCAGGCATCTGTGCCTAACACGTCGTCTGTTGGAAGTCCTGATGCTTTCGGGGGCTTCGAAAATGTCTTTGTTTCCCATCCTGATTCAAGTCTGTTTCGTTTGTGTGAGGGCGGCACGGTGGCGCAGTGGCGAGCGATGATACGTCGCAGACCCTTAGCTCAAAACGAATCACCAGTCTGTGTTTGATACTGTCGTTCTCCTCTTCAGTGCAGTTTAAATTAATTAATTAATGAATTAATTGTAATTTTAATTATTATTTTAATTATTTGTGTATATGTCAATAAGTCAACTATGCCCCCCTCCCATCCCCTAACCCGAATCAAATTAACCCCGTCATCTCAAATGGATAAACAGGCTTCAGACTGTAAGGGTCTTTCTTAGCGGTGGGCTCGTTCTATCTCAAATCAACTGTCCCCCTGTCAAGCGCTGGTTACTGTTTTCTTTGTTCTCACTGCTGGCTCTCCGCAGCTGGGTGAGAAAATACAGATGGACTGATGATTTCCTGCAAGTTGCTCGTTCCACAGACATTTAAAAGAATTCCGACAGTTTTGAAACAATTACGTGTCAGGCCCGCCGCCAGAAATATTTGGGCTCCAGATAACTGGGTACATGTGGGCCCCTCTGCCTTCCCCCGGGTCCCCACATGCCAAAACCTTCAAATACGTATACAAAATGATCACAATGTAGTTTATCCGACAGCGACAATGCTGCATTTATGAATACCATACTTGATGAGTTAAGCCTTCTCACACATCAAAGTTTGACTGCGAGAAGGAAAGCCAGTGCTAACGGAAGCTCGTAGCGGAATTGAAACAATACATTAATGAGATAGGCCTATGTATTATCTAACGTGTAACGGTACAATTATACCAATGCAATGAATAGGAGTAACAGCTGAACATTTTAATATATACTAACGGTTAGGGTTATCTACATGGTGTACAATCAGTATGGTAACTTGCTGTATCAAACTTCAAAGTTTTCAAAAAATCCGGGTGATCCAGAATCTTTAGTGATACACACAAAACCAACGCACACTCGTCACTGCTTTAAAAGCAACAATAAACACCCAAGCGAATGAGTTATCAAACTACGGAGACGGACTTCTGCTACACCATACACGTCAACATCCACGATAGAGCACAACAATATCGCTGTTGTCTGAGACAGAACAGCGCCTGCGTGTGTGAAACGGAAGTATTCGATTACAGCGGCGAAGTCAATCCATTATCCACGTACCCTGTACAACAAACATACTACTCAACGTCAAGCTTAAGGACATCGGCGTCGGCTCTCCTTTGTCTTTGAGAAGCGTCCCGCTGCCGGCCCCCTTTGACAAGCGTGCTTCACACGACACGAGCACGATATCTACTTGCGGCTATTAAAACACTCACTTGTATTGTTGTAAGCTAAATGATTTCACTTTTCTATTACATGTAACTTGAATAATTGTCCGAATATATATCTATGTGCACAACATCAGCATAATAAAAATCAAGCGTGAAGGGGGCCCCCTTCCGTTAGGGCCCCGGACCAGAGTCCCGTTTGTCCTCCCCGGCGGCGGGCCGGGCCTGGGATGGGCGACAGTTACAGGCAGAAACGGGGACACGCACTCCTGTTATTTAGGGGCTCCTGCTGTCAGTCCTCCTGTCCTGGACGAACTGCACTGAAAAAGTTGGCTTTTTGAAGTGAATCATATTTTTATGCACTCAGACGTGATTCTCAGGGCAGGTTGCTATTACCCAGCTAACTTAAATTAGACGTAACTAAAAAACGAAAAGGTTTTATTAAGTCCCTTTGTCTGCGTGGGTTTCCTCCGGGTACTCCCGTTTCCTCCCACAGTCATTATTTCATTATTTGATTAATATATTTCACTGTTATTTATCTTTTCATGGTGCCCCCAATAGTGTCTGTGTGTGTATGTGTGTGTGTGCAAAGGCCAAAGCTGGGTGTGTCACTGGGGTCCCCAGAATAACAAACAAATCACCATCTTTGAATGGTGTGAATCTTACCGTCCCCACAATGGCCACAGCGGCCTGACCCCCTAATAGTCCCCTGTCACCGATGGGCTGACTGTCATTCACCACTTCACTGCCTAATAGCTCATGACGGGCGGCATGGTGGGTAGCGCTGCTGCCTCGCAGTTAGGAGACCCGGGTTCGCTTCCTGGGTTTGAGTTTGTATGTTCTCCCTGTGTCTGCGTGGGTTTCCTCCCACAGTCCAAAGACATGCAGGTTCAGTGCATTGGCGATTCTAAATTGTCCCTAGTGTGTGCTTGGTGTGTGTGTGTGTCCTGCGGTGGGCTGGCACCCTGCCCGGGGTTTGTTTCCTGCCTTGCGCCCTGTGTTGGCTGGGATTGGCTCCTGCAGACCCCCGTGACCCTGTAGTTAGGATATAGTGGGTTGGATAATGGATGGATATTTATATACTATATATACAGTGGTGTGAAAAACTATTTGCCCCCTTCCTGATTTCTTATTCTTTTGCATGTTTGTCACACAAAATGTTTCTGATCATCAAACACA
>JANRMT010062850.1:23629108-23677670 GCA_026402145.1 Polypterus bichir lapradei | reverse complement strand
TGTGTTTGATGATCAGAAACATTTTGTGTGACAAACATGCAAAAGAAATCAGGAAGGGGGCAAATAGTTTTTCACACCACTGTATCTATATCATTACGCATGCAACTACTTGAAGTTGACTCAACTGAAAATGCGCGGGTCTGTAGGCTTTACGTATCCATTTATAATACAAGTGACATACTGTGCTTGGTAGTCATAAGGACTCCGTTATTTTTTGTTTATGCAAACCAAATAAGTTTCACTGGCAATCGCGTTTGCACTGTTGGCCAGATCAGGGGGTTTTCTTTTTGCATTTTTCCAGTGGAGAAAAAGATTATTTCACAGAGCTATTTTTTGGGAAGTTATCCTGAATGTGTGAACAGTTTTGGATTATTTTGGCGACAATAAAAATGCCTTATTAGCCTAAACTTAGTGAATTTGCAATGAGTGGCTAGCCTTTTTTTTGTAAGATATTGCAAAGTTTTATCAATCTTCATCCATTTTTCTGATATAAGAGAAACATAAAGACGGAACTAAACATTATATTAAGTTTCAAAGCTTCTGCTTCTGCTATGGCAGATAGAGGGTAGGACTGGTCTGTCTGTGGGGATTGCCAACTGGGATCCCGAGCTGTTTCGTCCTGAGGTGGGTGCAGCAATGCGCTGTACCAATGAATCTCCCCAACCTCACCTGACCTAAAAGCTTAAAAGGCTCAGAGAGCGGCGGAGAAAGATTCTCTGGTCTGATGAGACAAAAATTGAACTCTTTGAGCAGAACTCTGAAACACTGTGACTGGTGAAGACCTGGCACAACTTATCACCTGCCTAATGCCATCCCTACAGTGAGGCATGATGGTGCAGCATCAAGCTATGGAGGTGCAGGGACGTTGAGACTGGTCAGAAATGAAGGAAGGATGAATGCATCCAAATACAGAGAGGTCCTTGAAGAAAACCTGCTCCAGGGTGCACACCACCCCATATAGGGACAATGTCTCAGTAGGATGATGACCTGAAGCACTCAATGGACACAATGCTGCTGGCTTCAGGTGAAGTCTCCGAGTGTCCAAAGTCCACACTTACATCCCATAGAACATCTGCAAAGAGAGAGATCTGAAGATGGCAGTTCACAGACGCTTCCCATCCAATCTAAAGGAGAACTTGAGAGGTTACGGCCAGGAAGAATGAGATCAACTACCGACATCCAGGTGTGCAAAACTTGTGGAGACTTTCCAAGAAGATTTAAAAGTGGAATTGCTGCCAAAGGGTCTTTTACAAAGCAGGCACCTCATTAGCTTTAGCAGTTACAGTATTAGGGGCTTAACCCCTTTAACCTACCACAAAATTACACTCGTAGTCCACCATGAAGGTTAGTTCAAATATTGGGGTTTGGGTTTTGCAGCAGGGGGAGTGGGATGGTGGGGTGGGTGATTTTTTTTTTGGGTGGGGGGGGGGGAGTTGGCTGTCACACAAGTTGCACAATCATGTCAAAGAAAAGAGTGTGGGGGTGGGCCTAGACGCCTGCGATTAGGATCTGATGAGGATAAGACACCACTGCTTCAATGTACTGCATTAAGGGTCTGAATACCTCTGATGTAATTTTAATAAGTTTGCAAACCCTTCTGAAAACATGTTTTTACTTTGTCATTATGGGTTATTGAGTGTACATCGGTAGGCAAAAATCAGTTTATCCATCTAAAATGATGTCTACAGCAAAATAAAGTGTGCAGAGAGTCAAGGGGTCTGAACACGTTCTGAATCCACTGTACTTATCGTGTCACCTTAAGGTCCGGGGGTCCCTGTATGCACGAACGGCCAGTACTGTCCACTGTAGCGCTCCGTTTGGTGGCTTCTCCTCGGGATGAGCTGCAGACGGTAGACGCGAATCGGCCATCCGACGCCCCCCTTTATTCATCTTCAAGTTTTTCTGCCGCCGGCACTTGAGCGATGCGAGGAGGAAGCGTCCTTCCCCTTCGTTACTGCGCGTCACTGCTTCCATCTAGTGGTCATTTCTTCTAATTACACGTCTAAAGGAGTTTTCCAATTCCAATTTGCATATGGGCTCTTCGTGTTTTTTTTAATAGAAAGACAGCCTAAATGATCCTCATCCATCTAAAAGAGGCATTTCCATTAAAATTCCCTTCGTGCTATTGGAGTCCATCATTTTGATCGGGTTCTCCATCAGAACAGGAGGGGTTCGGCGCATTAGAGCTCAGAGGCAGCGCTTTTAATTACTCCGGGAGAAGCAATTAGCATGCGATTAAAGGTGGGCTATCATTTACCTGTAATGACTTCACTAACACGTACCTGATCTGCTGGCCTCTCACTAGCAAGAAGAAAAAAGAAAACACCCAAGTCATACGTTTGAACTTGAGGGGCGCTTGATCGTGTTTTTTTGCGGGGTCTGTTTCATCCCTGAGACTATGAAATTCTAATGCACTGAGTGGCAATAGCTATGTTAATTTGTGTTTTATAATGGCGCTATTTAAAAGAAAGATCAATTTGAGCTGCGCAAGCCTGTATGACTCACACTCTTAAAAATGATGCTTCTACTATGACACTTTAACGGGTTGTGTGGTTCTTCATAGTAGCATTAAATGACAAAGACCCATTTCCATCCATCCATCCATCCATTATCCAACCCGCTATATCCTAACTACAGGGTCACGGGGGTCTGCTGGAGCCAATCCCAGCCAACACAGGGCGCAAGGCAGGAAACAAACCCCGGGCAGGGTGCCAGCCCACCGCAGAAGAACATTTCATTCTGGAAAAATGAAGAAGAAGATGAAGAATAAATACATGTTGTATAATCTTGAAGGAAATTACAGGGTTATAGCAATAGACACAAAAGCACAAATAAACGTATAACCTGAATTATCAATACGTAAGGGTAGGATTTACTAAGTGTAAAGTGACTAGCGTGGCACTTACTTGTCAGTTACAATTTCACACTATAGGATGGCAGTCATTGGCACAGTATGTTGGCACACGGCGTCATTGTGTGTTAAGACGTCTGCTGGACCAGCCCAGTGCTCTTTAGCACATTGGGAATAAGACCACCTCGCCTGAGGGGTAACTCATTAAAGAAACCTGATGACTGAGGGCAGAAACGACCTCATATGCAACTCCTTGAAACAACGCGCTTGTCTCAGCCTCTTACTGGAGGTGGGAGCCTTTGTCCAGGGTGGTAAGCAGCAGTGTTGTGCAAGTTCACACTTCACAAGAACTCGCTCAAACTAATTCAGTTCACACACATTGAAATGAATAAATTCACGTTCATAGTTCACTATTTCAATTTTGAACTAGTTCATATTCAGTTCATTTTTTATTTTTTAAGGAGTGAGAATAAATGACCCATGAGTTTACTTTTTTCAATTTTCCATGCCGTATATTAGGCTGTTAGAGTGTTCTTAAATAAAATACAATAATTATGAAGACTTGTTTATTTAAATATACTTTATTGGGTTATACCCAGCATCAAACACGTATAACCATATATGCTAACTAGCTGTACCCCGTGGTTTCGCCCACATAGTAATGAAAAAGGACAAACATTAAAAATCAATAGACGTTGGCACTGTATCTGATCGTGTTCAGCTCTGACGGGAGAGCGTTCCCCGCTTGGGGAGAAAAGCACATGGCCGTGATATCTCTGGCAGTCAGCAGCTACCCTCTAAAACACACATAGCTGTGATCTCTCTCTCGCAAAAACGTCAAACGTTACTCCTTGACAATCTGTAGATGATAGTGTCTGCTAAACAAACAGCTAAGCGGAGGCAGGGTGCACTCCAGCACGTGGCGAGACGCAGACCAACTCGAACAGAGGCTGAGTGAATGAGGAAGGCCCCGCCCCCCTGCTCTCGGCCCACAGCCACTCTCTTGGATTTGCATAAATACTAGCATAGTACCACAAACGAACTATGGTACTTAGCGCGATGAGAGAAGTCACAACATCAACCGGAAAGTTCAAGCAAACTATAGAAAACAGCCAGATCTAAATCCGTTAATTAATTCTTTCGTGGAAAGGGGACAGACATAAAGCGAAGAGACATACAGAGAGAACGCGCTTGGACCACGAAATTTAAAAAAAAGCGTTCCTTAGCGAGCACCTATGGGCCAAGGGTAACAAATTTCAATTTCCAAATCCTCAAGGTTCCGGAGATTTCGTGATGAGTGAGTCAGTCGTATTTGGCATTTTAGAAGATATCCTTCCGGTCAAAAAAAAAAAATTAAATAGAGGCAAGTATAAATAGAAATTACCGTTCTGTTTCCAACCGTGTGATAAAAATAGTGACTGTGGAACCAGCGTGTAGATGAACTAACCAATTACGCAGCCGGTCAAAATTCGCATCCCATATTGCATATCCAATGGGGAAAAATATAAAGTGGGGTGGCGCAATGGGTAGCGCTGCTGCCTTACAGTTTGGAGACCCAGATTTGCTTCCCGGGTCCTCCCTGCATGGAGTTCTCCCCGTGTCTGCATGGGTTTCCTCCCACAATCCAGAGACATGGAGGTTAGGTGCATTGGCGATCCTAAATTTTCCCTAGTGTGTGCTTGGTGTGTGTGTGTGCCCTGCGGTGGGCTGGCGCCCTGCCCGGGGTTTGTTTCCTGCCCTGCGCCCTGTGTTGGCTGGGATTGGCTCTGGCAGACCTCCGTGACCCTGTAGTTAGGATATAGCAGGTTGGATAATGGATGATTGGAAAAATATAAAGTGGCCTCATGAAGTACAATGTTTTCCTAAAAGCGAAAGCGGAGCTTCACTGCTTTCACGTTATTTTTTCCGAATACAAATTAATAGAAAAAAAATTCGTACGAAATAAATATATGTAAAACTCCACTATTTGTGCTATTCCTACATTACAGGGTAAGCAAAACATTTAATGTGGACCTAAACCAGATCCAGAATGTCACCTAAAACTGAAATAGCTCACGTTCACGTTCTTCACTTGCAAATACATCACCTTAAGTTCTTAGAAAACGAGTTTGTTAAATGAAGAAGCCCTTCTGAACTCGTTCATGCGCAACACTGGTAAGCAGCTTCCTGAGGGACCTTCTGTCCTGCATCGTCCTGAAGTGACCCTCAAGATTGAATCAGCCTTTTTAATCAGTTTGTTTAGTCTGTTGGCATCACTTGCACTAATGCCATTTCCCCAGCATAGAAGATGGCACTGGCCGCTACAGACTGGCAGAAAACATGGAAGAGTGACCTTCACACCCCAAATGACCCTCCAGCTCCTCAGGGAAACAAAGGCGACTCCGACTCTTCATGCATATGGATGGCCTCTAATTCACTTGGGCCTGTTGCTCAGATGCACCCTCAGGTACTTCTGTGTCTTCAGCACCTCCACATCTCTCCCAATCAGGGAGAAGCAGGGGCAGAGTGGTCTTGAACCCCCTGAAGTCTGTGATTATCTCCTTTGACTTACTCATGTGGAGCTGCAGCTGATTCAGTTTGCACCATTCGACAAAGTCTTTCACTAGTGTCCTGTACCCACTCTTCTGCCCACCGTTGACATGAGACCACCACACTATGGTTGCATCATCAGGGACATCTCTGACGATGACATGATTTGAGTATTGTATATCTGAAAAAATCGAAGGCTTATTGGGTACAGGGAGTCAGGATGGTGGAACCCCTAAGCTACTCCTGACCACGTCCAACACGCAGTCTTTCATCTGCACAAACTGGTTAGGTGGTCTATTATCCAGGACCCTGTGGTGAAATCAGTCTTCATTGACCTGAACTTCGGGCCCAAGCAATTCTGGGCTGCATGGTGTTGAATGCATTCGTGAATTTAGAAAACATGATCTTCACCCTGCTATTCTGTTTCTATAGATAGGTAGAGGTGCCATCCAGCAGAAAGATGGCAGCCTTGTCCACCACCAAGTGGTCCCGGTATGGGGGGTCCAGTGCCATCCTTAACAGAAGGAGGAAGTCAACCAATATTAGCCTTTCCAAGGTCTTCACAAATGTGTCAATTCCGATCCATTAAAGACCTTCACCTGTATTATTTGGGGGAGTGGGACCACACAAGATGCTTTACGTTCTGTTGGAACCCTTTGTAGGATCAAACTCTATTTGAAGATACGCTGAAAAACTACAAAGAGTTGCCCGGTGTGCCCCTTCAGTACCTTAGGGTTTAACACTATCAAGTGTGGCAGGGGGTTTTGCTTTTGAAAATGGCTCTGTTGGCTTTGAAATGTTTTCTACTGTGTAGAGAAATAGAAATCTTCAGTATAGCGTAGTAGGCAGGATACCAATAGAAGAAAACCTGAACCTCCATTTAAAATCAGGAATCCACTGGTATTTCACAAATCTGTTATGATCTACTCATGGCTATTTATGGAGCCCAGATTTATGGAAATCAAGGTTCTTTCTGGAACCTTCATGTAGATATTTCTTTTTAATGAACAAAAAAACGGTTCCCCCATGGCACTGCTTTGATGACACCCACTTTGGCGACATTCATTTTAAGAATTGAAAAATCTCCAGTCAGTCGTCGCAGTTTTCCTTACAAGCTGCATTTTTTTTTTCCTTGCAGGAATGAAGCGACCCCTGAGTCCTACAGAGCCGGAAGAAAATGGCGTGCAGGCCGACAGACCGGCGGCCACCTTGGATTCGCAGCGGTTCAAGAGAGAGAAGAAGCAGCAGACATACACCCTGTGCGATGTGTGCAACATCCAGCTGAACTCCCCTGCTCAGGCGCAGATTCACTGCAACGGCAAATCGCATCAGAAACGTCTCAAGCAGCTCAACAAAGGCAAACCAGCTAGCAGTCCCGGTAAGTCAGCCTGGAGGGTGCCACTCGGGCAGGATGAGGTAGGGGGCGATTTGGCTTCTTTGTAATTCAGCCTCACTATGATTTTCCTTGAATGTCTCAAACACACGTCTGGAGATGAATTACTGCGGGCCGAGGAGAGTCCTGGGAATTGGGGGGCACTGCCCGCTCTGTAGCATAATGATATATGGATGCATCAGGGTGGAACAGAAACTGGCATAGGTGGCAATGTGCTGAAGCCATCAAAGAGAATGTGTGTGAGAGTGTGAGATTTGGGGTGTTTAATCAGAGCGGCGCCGAGCAGGCTAATTAATTGATTGTGTCTAATTTGTTCAACTTCATTAGTCAGCTGCCCTCTTAATGCCATCCTGGGAATTCCTTTGGTGAGCAGAGCTATAATGGGGGTATGAAGGGACACAACAAACACTTGAGCGCTATAAAATAAATCAGCTCTGGAATTGAACCTTCTGATCCTGTCAGATCTCTTAAGGAAAAGTCATACAAGGCCTTGGTCAGGGTTAAGCTGAGCCCACCACCTTCTAGTCACACCCCACCAGACGTGAATTCTTCAGCTGTCTGATCCTGTCAGACCAGGCCACTTTTTTCGAAATGAGACCTCTGCAGAGTTGGATCGTGGGTAAACCTTAATTGCCTGTACATTTGTTCTTGTGACCCTCAAATTTTCATTGCCTGATCCTGTCAGATGCGGAGTGGTGTGCAGTTTAACTCTAACTCTATTGTTATCTCACTTGTTATACCCAGCCATGGTTCCTTGGTCATTGACCCTGGCAGAACCTGAAGGTCTGCACGTTTTTCTGCTTTGTTTTATGGTTTTTTATAATTCAGTCCGATCTTATTACTATATCCTAGTGTGAAGTAAATGGAACAGAGCCGAAAGAAGAGTTGAGGCACCAGGGCTGACCCCGTTTAACATATGGGTTTCGGAAATGAAAAATAGGTAAGGGTATCGTCCCAAAAAACGACAAAGAGACATCACAAAGGTTTGGGGCAGCCACCCATATAATATGCCTTGGCTGCAGAATGGTAATGGTTGAGATAAGTTCACAGGTTAGAGTCCAGAACAGAACTGATGGTATGGAGGCAAGATGGTGGTTTTAAAGGCCAGTACAGGAAATGATGTCATCAGGCCTGGGACCGGAAGTGATGTCATCGGGACCGGTAGTGACATCATCAGTAGCGCCGGACCCAGAAGTGACGTCTTCGGTGGGCCGATACCGGAAGTGACGTCTTCAATGGCACCGGTACCGGTAGTGGTGTCATCAATAGTGCCAGACCCCGGATGTAACGTGTTCAGGGACCGGAAGTGATGTCTTTAATGGCACCGGAACCGAGTATGATGTCTTCAATGGCGCCGATGCCAGTAGTGACGTCATCAATAGAGCCGGACCCAGAAGTGATGTTTTTAATGGCGCCAGACCCGGAAGTGACATCCTGAATGGCGCCGGAAGTTAGCGGGATATCCTATGGATGGTCTGCAGAAGATTGAGAGAGAGAGTGGATTAGTGCAGCTCGCCACCCCCTGGTCAGGCGTGGTACTACAATTATTCAGGCCCTCTAATTGCCTCCCAATCACACGTGTGTGACAGTATGTATCAGTGATGATGTCATACTGGCGCTTCCAATAGCCAAAGAGTAGACTCTTCATGGACGTCCATCCCGATCAGAAGCTGTGTCCTGAATATCGAGGACGCGATGGACCACGTGGCTTTTACAGTGGAGAAAGTGGAAGGTATGGAGTATCTGGTGTCTTCAGGAGACCCTAAAGCAAACAGAACTCGCTTTCACATCAGAATTCTTCCCCCTTACATACGGTTGACCCCAGACCCGCGAGACACACCCGAGACCCGTGTGTACGACATCAGGTAATAATTAAGAATCGCACTCTGTAGGCTGTTTAGTATTTTCTTGTGGAATGGATAGCAAAGTTATCACAATCTAGGAAGAGAATTTTCTAGAAAAATCGTTCCATAGTTATGAATCGGAGTCCTGAAGGTGTTCAGAGAGAAAGTGACGTCAGCCACCATCAATTAAATGAACTTTTTGGCGAGTTTGGACCTTTGTGTTTCTCGGGGTCCTGACATGGATCCATTTGTGGAAATTGTTTTTCCTCAGGTTGTCTACAAATAGCCAACAATTTCTTATTGCTCAATTAGGGACATTTAGCTTTATTCCTCTACGTGTACAGTATTTTTGAATATGAAATATAAATAAGGGAAAGATTAAAACCTTAACCGCAATACCATTGATCTGTGGATGTGTGTGAGTACAACATGTATATGGAAACTTTACATATTTCTAGCAGTTACATAAGGTTTCCATCCTGTCCAAGCTGAAAGGCCTGTTGTGTTTTCACCTTGGAGTCTGTCCTTTTATTAGAATTACGAAAGGCCTGTCCCATTTCATAATGTGGTCTGATCCTGTCAGATTCAAAATGGCCTGCACATTTTCCATCTTGTCGTCTGTTCTTCTCTGAAAAGTTCGTCTTGGAAGCCTGAGCTTGTCCGATGTGTGAAAGTCCTGTCCCATTTTGATAATGTGGTCTGATCCTGTCAGATCTGGGAAGTCTGCAGATATTTTCGTCTTGTGGCCTGCTCCTATCTGAGAGGTTTATCTTGGCAGCTGATACCTTCAAATCAAATAAAACCATGTGGGCTTTTAACCTTGAAGAATTACTCTATTAGGTCTAAAGGGCCCGTAACTGTCCACACAGGAGTTCCATGCTGTCATGTCATAAAGGCCTGCACTTTTCTACTTTAACGTTTGATCCTGTTGGATCTGGAAGGCCAGTAGTCTGACCCAGGTGCATCTGGAGAGGCCTGCAATCTGAAAGCATTGCACTGTTTCACCTTGAAGCCAAGCCTGTGTTTGTCAGATGTGTGAAATTAGGTCTCATTTCACATGGTGGTCTTAAGTTGTCAAATTCTGAATGGCCTGTAGACTTTTATCATCTTAAGGCCATCTCTTTTCTTTTCGTTTTGGAGACAGCTTGTCAGATGTGTGACAAGGCTGCACTATTTCACAATGTGGTCTGATCCTGTTAGATTTGAATGGCCTGCAGATTTTTCATCTTATGGTCTGTTTTTTCTCTGATAAGTTCACATTGGAAGCCTGAGTCTGTCAGATGTGTGAAGGGCCTGTCCAATATTATAATGAATGACCTGAAGAATTGTTTTTATTCATTTTGTGGCCTGCTCCTATCTGAGAAGTTCCTCCTGGTACCTGATCCTTTTCAGTCAGAAAACTTGTGGCTTTTAACCTTGGAAAATAACCTTATTAGAGCTAAAAGGCAGGTAACTTTTTTGGTGCTCTAGGTCCATCCTGTAAGATCATAAAGGACTAGAATGTCTCCCTTATAGCTTGATTCTGTTGCATGTGAAGGGTGGTAGTGTGTTACCTTGGGGTCTGATCCTGTTGAATCTGGCAGGCCTACAAAGGCCTAGAACCTGAAAGGCCTGCAGTGCTTCACTTGCAGCCCGAGCTTATCCGATGTGTGAAAGGCCTGTCTTATTTCATAATGAGGTCTGATCCTGTTAGATTGGAATGGCCTGATCATTTTTCATCTTGTGGTCTGTTCTTCTCTGAGAAGTTCACTTTGGAAGCCTGAGCTTGTCAGAAGTGTGAAAGGCCTATCTAATATCATAATGAATGGCCTGAAGATTTTTTTATTTATTTTGTGGACTGTTCCTATCTGAGAGATTCATCTGGGTACCTGATCCATTGCAATCAGAAAACTTGTGGCTTTTAAACATGGAGAATAACCTTGTCAGAGCTAAAAGGCAGGTGACGTTTTGTGCTGGAGGCCAATCCTGTTAGATCATAAGGGACTAGAAGGTCCAGGGTAGCTGTATGTTACCTTGGAATCTGATCCTGTTGAATCTGGCAGGCCTACAAAGTCCTACAATCTGAAAGGCCTGCAGTGCTTTACTTGCAGCCCAAGCTTTTCCGATGTGTGAATGGCCTGTCAAATTTCATAATGTGGTCTGATCCTGTCAGATCTGGGATGGCCTGCACATTTTTCATCTTGTGGTCTGTTCTTCTCTGAGAAGTTCACATTGGAAGCCAGAGCTTATCAGATGTGTGAAAGGCCTGTACAATATCATAATGAATGGCCTGAAGATTTGTTTTTTTCATTTTGTTACCTCCTCCAATATGGGAGGTTCATCCTGGTACCTGATCCTTTTCAATCAGAAAACTTGTAGTTTTTTTTTCATCTTCAGGCCTTCTCTTTTCTTTTCACTTGGGAGACAGCTTGTCAGATGTGTGACAAGGCTGCACTATTTCACAATGTGGTCTGATCCTGTCAGATCTGGGATGGCCTGCACATTTTTCATCTTATGGTCTGTTCTTCTCTGAGGTGTTCACTTTGGAAGCCTGAGCTTGTCAGAAGTGTGAAAATCCTGCACTATTTTTATAATCTGGTCTGATCTTGTCAGATTTAGATGGCCTGCCCAAACTGGCCAATCCTCTCCTAGTTTTTGCTCTTTACAGTCTGATCAAAGCCAGTTCTACACGTTTTTATCCAGGAAATCTGTGTAGCCTCCCTGTTCCTATTTTGGCCCTAGCAGAAGCTATTAGAGATGCCACAAGGAGAAGCCTAGAAATGCAGGCGTTTCAAGATGCTCTTCTCATTGTAAACAGCCCAGCTTTTTTGTAGACTCGTTAGAGAGACGCGGGGCTTAATGACAAACGACAGGCACTCATTCCTAACTTCAACAAGTAAAGCATGCTGGTCACTGGATCAGGCATCTTGTCAGCTTTCCACATTTGAGGAGTAATATGGTAGCGGCAGAGAGCTGACACACGTCGATTATTTGCTTGCCATCTGTAAACCTGAGCGATTGCCAGGTAGCCCAGGTGTGATTTATTGGCAGATGATGGGTGTGTTTCCAAGTAGCCCCAAGACTGCAGCGCAGAAGCATGTGAACATTCAGCTATTCCTAGGAACATCTCATTATTTTATTTACCTACACGATCATATTCTATTTCAAGTGCTGCCGGCACTATAAAACCAAATCTATCTTCTAAATAATAAATCACTAATGGCCGTGTGTGCCTGGTCCATCTGATTGGTCAGTTTAGCTTTGCTCTGATTGGTCAGTTTCACTTTGGTTGCTCAGTCAAATGCTTTCGAGACCTGAGGCACTGGGTAAAGGGAGGTTGAAACACACAAGAACACCTGAGCAAAGGAATAGGAGGAGCGCTGAGAGTCGCTCTTCAAATACAGGAAGTATTCTCAAGAATACAAGTGGTGCTTTCACAGCGGGTAATGGGGGTCCGTAAACTGTGAAAATGACAGAATCTGAGAAGCAGGATTTAAGGGAATGCAAATGAGAGAGGAAACACTGGGCAGAACCTGTTGAGGCATACGTGGATACCAAAGAAAGGTGTAGGATGAATACTGCGGGTGCATGTAAGGCCAGAGATATCAAATATGTTTGAGTTTATTCTATTATCTGTAACATAGGTAGTAATTAGTAAATGTAATTGAAAAATGATACAGTTCTGCCACCAGAGGGCGCTGTGACTTTGTCATCAGCCTCTCATATGGAGCTGAGATTGTTGGCTGCTGTCTGTTTGAGGCAAGCTGACGAAGAACTTGAAAGGTGACCAAAATGGAGGCTCACCGGCAGGGAGGAAGATGGCGAGGGGGGTGAGCTATGAAAGTTTTTATGAAGTTTGGAAGAAGAAGGAGGAGTTTCCAGAGTCCATCCATCCATCCATCATCCAACCGGCTATATCCTAACACAGGGTCACGGGGGTCTGCTGGAGCCAATCCCAGCCAGCACAGGGCACAAGGCAGGAAACAAATCCCCGGCCAGGGCTCCGACTGCGGATATTCTGAACTACGAGTCCCAAAATACTTCTGCAAATGCTCGCTAGAGGGGGATATCACCATCAAACCCCTGCTAGTAATAAGGGCAAACACAGAGTCTTGGTAAATTAAAAAATATATATATATGCTCTTCCACAAAGCTGAAGCTCCTTAGGAGCCTGTAACACAGGTGACCATCCAGACAAAGAACTCCCAATACAGATATTCGAAGAGTGGTCCAAAATGGAGCAACCAGGTCAACAATCCAAACAATAAGAAAAGCAGATAATTATATGCAGACACCCTCACCAAACTCCCAAGCACATTTGAAATGAACTGCAAGGGACTGTGAGAGGCCACCTGAATTTAGAGGGCGGTGGGCAGTTCCTGATAGGTAACTGGACTCTTGGGGGACCACCCACAAAACACATGACACGTAACACGGGCAATCCTACATACACGGGCAAAATCGAAAAACAAAGAATAATGCACATAATCAACAAATGTAACATTAACATAGAATGAAAGAATCAAAAATGAACAAAAGAGACACTACACAAGCATTTAAACCCTAGCCGGGTTGGGGGGGATTTCAGGCTGAACTATAAAATTTCAGGGGCCAGGCACTCTTGTGACAATGTCTGCACTGCCTCTGCTGCTCCCCTGTATAGGTCAGGCTTTGTCTCTTGGCTTATGCTCATTTATTTATTTTGTTGGTTTATTTTTTTACTCAAAGTAGGTTGGGGTGCCAACCGGATCACCCAATTTAATGCTGTCAATAAAACTAACCAGACACTCATTGGTGCACAGTCGGTCACCTGTGCTTCTGCCTCGGTGGGTCCGTCTTTTTTGAATAGCTCCAAACTCTTGGTTGCCCAAGTCCAACATGTGACACCTCCTTCTGGGGACGCCTGTTTTAATAGTCTGGACAGGAAGTGGGCGGGACTTCCCTGTCTCAGTAGTCCTCATTGGGTGTCTGCTCTGCACTGATACTGTTAGCGACAGTGCCCCCTGTCATCCTGGTGGGCCCAGAAGGCAATCCTCAGTGAGTAATTTTGTTCTCTGATGTTCTTTGTGGTTTGTGGGTGGATCCCTCAAGAGGAGGGGCCACCATTACCTCACCACTAAGGCACCGCCCCTTATTCTATAAAGGCAGGCAGGGAAAGAGAGTTCCTTGCAGTTCATGTGCATGTACTTGGTGGAGGAGGTTTTTGTATTTTAAGTTTTGCCCTTATTTCAATTTTCTAGAAATTCTGGATTTTGCTTGTTGGATTTTCATATTGGGAAGGCTGAAGAATGCCGGGATCGATTGTGGATACCAAACGATTTCAACGTCTGCCAAATATTTGAAATCAAACGCTGCCATTTGTAAATTGCCGTCCTGACTGGTTGACTCACTTCTCATCTCCATTTTGTTTTTTCCCCTTTCATAGTAGTGGGAAGGAGTTGAAAGTTGTAATAATGAAGTAAACCTTCCACCGTGTCAGCATCATCATCAAGCATCCTGATAGGCGCTATATAACATGAAGGGGGCTCAGCCAGCACTAAAGGGTGACATCTGCTTATCTTTAAAGGGCTTTCCTTTCAGCTGGTTGTGTCCCATGCAGACGGTCACAGCACCTTCTTCTTATAACTGACTGAACTGCAGTCGCCAGGTAGAGGAGTGACAGCAGGGTCCTCCGGGGGGTGACCTCTTCCGTCCTTGCACTGCTAGATCTGCTTTGTCTTTCTTTTGCCATATCTTGATTTTATTTTATTTTTTTCAAGCATTGATGGAGACGTTATCAAGCTGCTGGTCGCCAGTGTGCTCTGCTGCGATACAAACACATCAAAGTGCCCGGTGACGACAGTCTTAACAAAGCTGCATGTTCCTCAGGGAGCCGTCTCTTTTTATTGGTACGAGCCCCATGCTGATTATGTGGCTTTGTGTTTCCGGCAGCATTCGATCCACTTGTAAAGTGAGATAGCAGGAGCAGCAGCAGTGCTTACTAATCGATTAATCACTTCCAAAGCAGAATGTGGGTAGCGAGGGCCGAGAACACCATGGAAGATCTGATGAGGTGCCACCATCACGATGGGGGGCTTGTGGGGCATGGGTCACCCGGACAGAGGATCTAGAAGGTGAATGCCAGTGCAGTCGTGATGCCAGGAGTATTAGAATCAAGGGCAAAATAACAGAAACAGGACAAGAAGAAGGAGTTTGCCATTAAAGTCAGTCCTATTAGAGTGGTGGACAGTTGGCTATCAGAGGTCAGACGATCAGCCGTGACAACTGAAAAGATTCACAAGAAAGCTTCAGAGTTTCCACTTTTCAAGAAAATTAATGAAATATATGCGTGGATAGAGCTCTGGAACTGGATGGGATTATGGAGTTCAGGGACTCGACAGAAAGATGGATGATGGGATGGATGGATCAAGCTCAGAGCCTAAATGAGGATGGATGGACAGATGGATGGATGGGTGGAGCTGACAAACTGGATGGGAAGATGGGGCTCAGATGCTACATGAGAGGATGGATGGATAGATGAAGCTCACAACTGATGGAGCTCAGAATATAAATGAGGATGGATGGATGGACAGAGCTGACAAGCTGGATAGGAAGATAAAACTTAGAACCTAAATGAGAAGATGGATGGATAGATGAAGCTCACAATAGGTGGAGCTCAGAATATAAATGAGAATGGATGGATGGATTGATGGATGGAGCTGACGAACTAGATGGAAAGGTGGGGCTCAGAGCCTAAATTAGAGGATGGATGAAATGATGAAGCCCACAGCTGATGGAGCTATGAGTATAAATGAGGATGGATGGGTGGAGCCGAGGAACCAGATGGGAAGATGAAACTTAGGGTCTAAATGAGGGGATGGATGGATCAGGTTCAGTGGAGATGGAGATCAGAACCTGGATAAATGTATGGCTGGATTAATCAAGTTCAATGCAAATGGAACTGAGAGCTTCAATAAGGATGGATGGATTGATGGATGGATGATTGGATGGATGGATGGATAGATAGATTTGACAAACTGGATAAGAAGATAAAACTTAGAGCCTAAATGAGAGTATGGATAGACAGATGAAGCTCACAAACTGATGGAGCTCAGAATATAAATGAGGATGAATAGATGGATATATAGATGGAAGGACAGACAGATGGATGGATGGAGCTGAGGAACTAGTTGGGAAGATGGAGCTTAGAGGCTAAATGAGAGGATAAATGGAAAGATGAACCTCACAACAGATGGCACTCAGAATATAAATAAGAGTGGATGGACAGACGGATGAATGGACAGATGGATAAGCTGAAAAACTGGATGTGAAGATGGGGCTCAGAGCATAAATGAGAGGAAGGATGGATGGGTAGATGTAGCCCACAGCAGAGTATTAACCAGGGTGTATGGATGGATGGAGACAAGGAACTAGATGGGAAGATGAAGCTTAGAGCCTAAATGAGGGGATGGATGAATCAAGTTCAGTGGATATGGAGATCAGAACCTGGAGGAATGTATGGATGGATGGATTAATCAAGTTCAAAGCAGATGGAACTGAGAACCTGAATAAGGATGGATGGATGGCTTAGGCTCAGGGCTGATGGTGCCGTGAGCCTAAGTGAGAATGGATAGATTGATGAAGCTCAAGGTGGGTGGAGCTCAGAGTCCAAATGAGGTTGGATGGATTAATGGATGAACCAAGGCAGTAGATGGAAAGATGAAGTTTAAAACCTCAACAAGAGGATAGATGATTTGATGGATTAACTTGAAGGGAGACATTACTGTGAGCCCAAATGCAAGGATAGATTAGTGAAGCTGAATAACTGGATGGGATGTTGGAATTCAGAGCTGAAATGCCAACTGGATGGTTGGGCGAAATTCGGGAGTGAGATGTATGGACGGATTGTCCTACAGTGTTGCCCACATTGCTAAGAGGGATTTACTGACTTGTAAGGAATTCTCTTCCACTTCCCACTCTAAAGTCACTGAGTTCATGGATTTGTCATTTTTATCTCATTACCTATAACCCCCCCCCCCCACCACCCTATCATCATCATAAGTGTTTAGACCCCCTAGGCCCTAACCCACCCTCCGCATAGCATCAAGTCATGTTAACCTTTCAGAATCCCAGATATTCTGCTGAATTTTATTAAGTGCTTTTAAAGTCAAGAACTACCCCCCACACGCACACACACACACACACACACCCCTGCCCCAGCCCCCAATCCCTTAGGTGTCATGTCAGTAGATGAATGTCCTCTGAGTCATCGGCCCAGCAGCTGTGCCCCCTCCTGCCACACATGCCAACTTCTTCACTTCATAGCTGTCATCTCCTGACATGAATGTCCCCTGTGACCTTCAGGCTCTTACCTGGCTCGGCACTGGCAGAAGACCCTCTTGACTCGCAGCCTCTCCATCTCCTGTCATTCCAACAAATAAACATCTCCCATCATCTTCCTGTTTGGCCCAGTGGGGGAGGGGGGGGGCTCAAAGTTTCCATTGACCCTGTCTCAGCCATGGCTCCCCTATTTAGGGGAACTCCTGCATGGAAGTTCATTACTCAACTACATCATTGGGGGGGGGGGGGGGGGTCTGACAGAGGGTTGGATTTGGAATTGCAGTCCAAGAAACCTAGCTCCCCCCCCCACCTCCCCAGCTGTGGTCTTTTGTCTCTCCGTTAAAATCAGAGGTGTTTGCTTTCATTAATCCAGACGGCTTTAACACCTGAGATAAGGCGAGCAGCTTAACTGTGTCAACAGGCCTCCTCTAAATTAAACATGAACATCGGGTCAATATTAGCTCACTGTCTTTAAATAGCGCAGCTAATGAACCGTGTGAGTGACCACCCAAACCTTACACCCACTGCTACACCCCCCCCCCCCCTTCCTGTCTGCACCCCCAAGGACCACTAAGTGTGAGTCAATCATCCGGCCAGCCAAGCAAGGGTTAAGTCCAGGTGGGAGAATGGAAGAGAGAATCGTCCATCAGCTAGGCTGGGTGGGCCATGTCTGGCCTTTATTAACTCTTTGTTGAACAGTTAGCGGCTAGGCTGCCATATTCTTGCTGTTTCTTACGCTCTTTGACTGGAGAATCCTGCCAGTCACACAGCTGGTTTAGTTTCTGCCTACGTCTCTCCGTCAATTGATTAATATGTGGTAGACCCCCATGTGAAACTTACATAACCCCCAATGGGGTCACTGCTATAGGTTTGGAGCCAGTGTGCTACGTGTGGAACAAAGGAACATTAGTTATAAACACAAGGTGGGTGACGGTGACCTTCTGGAAAGGATCAAGGGGTTGGCACCCCCTTCTCATCATCTCAGCCATGTGGAGAAGCCATTAACAAATCAAATGTGAGGTTATAGCCGAAAAACCGGAGAATATAAAACAGGAGGTGTTAGGCTCAGATGGTGTAATGCAGTGGTGAGCCTTCATCTGGAGTCATGTGGGCAGGTTGGGTCACCACAGCGCAAGAAAGGCATAGCAGCACATGAAGCTGTGCAGAGGTGCAACCAGGTGCATCATGGGACTTGAGTGCACAGACTCAGAGACTTAGACCTGATTCGTCAGAGCTGGGGAGACTACATGGGGGTTCTCATCCAGACTGTTCAACAAAAGTATAACAAGAAAAACAAAAGAATACTTTATTTAAGGTCAAAATGTATTTTTTAAATATTGATTTTTTTTTGTTTGATCCCATTTTTTTATATAGAAAACCGATTATGGTCTTATCTTTATTTGTAAATTCCCACTTATTTTCCTTTAGTTTTAAAAATCTTAATTTTCCATTTTGGCAGTCAGTCGGAACAAAAAAATAAAAATAAGCGGACCGCTGCAGTCCACTTGACTTTCTGATATCGCTAACTTACTGGCTCAGAGAGCCTCTGCGTAGAAGAATAGCAGCAACGAGCACCTGTTGGGCTCACATGCGCCCCCTTCAGGGCGGCACGGTACTGTGTGCGCTACCTTGTGCTTTTCACTGCGGTTTTATGTCCGATTACCAAGACTAAATGTCCCACTCATTCATTAAAGATATTAGAAAGTCAGGGTGTATAATAAACGTGTCTGCACACATTATGTTGGCGACATACAGAGAGACAGCAACAGGCACGCGCCACTGAGGAGAGCGCAGTCCGAGGTGAGGGGAGGGTCGTCGCTACTCACCGTGCGTTTCTCCCCTGTATTTGAATAGGAAATGTGTCAATTCAGCGATTTTGACTATAAAAATGATCAAAATTATTGGAGTCATACAGAAAACAAACTTATAGCACAGACCAGTGGACAAATTTATTTTATGTTATCATTATCAGTTTTTTTTTAAACTTTTCATGATGACAGGTGCTTTACTTCCCCTGACCACGCGTCCTTGGAGCCAATTGGTTCGCACCATGAAGACGCGCTGCTCAATACTGTACACCACCGTCCTGATGAGAAGTCGAGTGACTGAGTGAAGGGGTACGGGCGGTAGTTGCAAGTTGTAAACGGAGGTTAAATGTCGCGACGGCTGTCCGCCGCCTACCTCTTCGCTCCGACGCAGGGGCATCTCGACTTGTTCGAAGCTCCAAATACTGAGGAGCACATTACACGTTGTTTGGTTCAGATTGCTTCGTCCTAGCGAGTGTTATTACAGAATATTCGGGGCCTCTTTTAAGTGAATCTCCATGTTCTTGCGAGAAAAATAACGGCAAGAGACGTAACGTGCAAGAAAAATCAAGAGTACTGTGGCTGTATAGTGAATATAAATACAGTGGCACTTTGGTATACGTCCTGTTTGGACGCGAAAATTTTTGCTTGGTATACAACCTTTGTTTGGAATACGACTCTCGTGCTAGAACACCTCGCGCTACCCTTGTTTACCTGTCTCGAGACAAAGCCACGACTGCCCACGAGCGTCAGTACGCGCTATAACTCTCTGTGAATTTTCACGTAATGTTGTGTTTTTTCGCGTAAATTTGAATTGATTGTTGAAAAGTATGAAGGTGGCATGCGTATCCGGGACTTGGCTGCTGCATACCGTATGCCGAGAACGATGGTATCCACGATTGTGAAAAACTAAGACGTTATTAAAAAGTAATGTGAGGTTAAATTTTTATTTATTTCATCTAATTGCTTTTGTAATTATTTGTTTTAGTATTAAGCAGTGTTTAAATTATTTTATAGATCCCCATCGATGTATAATATGCCAATAACAATAGGATTTTTTTTTCATGAGAACGGATTAATCATTTTCCCTTTATTTCTTATGGGAAAAAATCGTTTGGTATACGTTCTGTTTGGTGTAAGTCAAAGGATCTGGAATGGATTAAGGACGTATACCGTGGTACCACTGTATTCATTTTTATCTGACCCTCACGGACCCCCGTGAAACCCATCCATGGAGCCCCATAGGCGACCACAGGTTAAGAACTCCTGGTCTAGAGCCAAATGACCCACCCTTTTGTACCCATGGTGAAAAATAATTACAGGAGAAATAAAAAGAGAGACTTGTATCTAACTTGCTTTAAAAGATAGCATTCGTTATTAATGCATAACGCATAATCCTGTATACATGCCGTACATATTCATGCCGGAGAGAAGCCAAGTGGGAGAAAGACCGGAGCGCCCCCTGCTGGATGCAGTGACTCGAGGACACCATTGAGAGGCAGCACTTCCTGATAAAACGACTGGTGGGAATCTGGGACTGCTGGCCAGTGAAGCTGAAGCAGAGACCTTGAGAGCCTTGAAGAAGCATCTTGACGAGATGCTGGGACAGCTTAGCTGTGCATGGGCTAAACAAACGGGTGAGATGGGACAGCATGGTCTCCTCTTGCCGGTCTTATGTTCAGTGTGTTGTCATTTATTAATACATGCAGGGGTGAGCTGGACCACTAGTACAGTTCCTAAGGCGTCGCTCTCAGGGTGGGCCGTGTGCTCCAGCCCCACAAACCATGAAACAAGCAAGTGAGCCAATGAGAGAGGGACAGTGGCGTTACTAGAGGGTGGGCATTGGGATGTGCAGGGAGGCCAACTGATTTATACTTCGGGGGTCAAGCCTGTGCCGTGGCTATGCACGTTACGCTATTGGAAAACAGTTTATACTTGAGCGTCGGGTTTGGGGCACACGTCTAAATGCCAGCCGGCAGTGTTGGTAGCACACAGGAAAGGCGAATGGCCCATTAAAATGCAGGCAGTTTTTTGCCCACCGGGGTCACCCCCTCTTGTTGCTACACATTTTCTTCCATCGTCAAATGTATTTGTCCCTTGCATTTTTTTTTTCACTTTTTCATGCATTTGCCAACTTCCAAACTGGAACACAAAGAGAAACGCGTTTTCTGGAAATGCGTAGTGACCAAAGTGGCCAATCAGAGTCGTAGGGGTCTGCGTTGGGTGTGTGCGCGTGTGGACATGACATGTGGTGACGTTTTTGAGGAGGCCTGACGCTAAGTCTGTCTAATTCAGCCTCTAATACTGAAATGACCTCAGACATATCGACTTTTAATTGGGTGGGCACTTGTGTGCAAAAAATGAAATAAGTCGTGAACTTGACTCAGTAATTGGAAATATTGTTAAAATGTTCACAGCCAACTTAACTTAGTTGTCACAGTTAAACTTTTCCAGTTTCCTATGATGCTTACCATGTCGTTTCTCATCTAGGAGATTCTTTCATTGTGGAACATGTGAGGTGTCCTTTATTCCGTTCTGCCATTCTCCCAGACCCTCAGTGCTCTCTGCTTACCTGCGCTCAGGTTCAGTCGTGCCTTGGGGTGGAAGGCGGTCACAGATGACACAGGTTAGCTGGCATCCCAGCCAGCCGGGATGCCATTATTAGGGAAGGACGTGGGTGGACAGGCATCTCCGACCAGGCTGGTTTTTGGTAGCTTTACAGGCCGACGGGCTATAATAACGGAAGGTCAAAGGGAGACAGCCCCCCTGGGGCCATGACAGTGTCCATCTGCTGGAACTCCCATTGCTACTCCATTGCTACATTGGGAGATGTAGTTCTGATGGAGGGGTACTTGGCTGCCACCAGGGGGAGCTGCAGGGAAAAACTTGGTCCCTATTTTGGGGGGTGGAGGGGCTCCTGCCAGACCTGGAAGTACTTCCGTCATGCATTGCGGTGGCACCAGAAGTGCTCCCAGGTCTGGGGTAAAGGAAGCGGCCTCATCTGCATCTGAGAGTCAGAGTCAGGAGAGGGGGAAGAGGAGGAGGAGGAAGAGGAGGAGGACAACACTTATTTGGGAGGATTGTGGAGGAGTAAAGGGAGGATTTGTTTGTGCTCAGTGGCTGGAAAGGCACTTTTGGTACGAGTTTTTTGTTATGACTTTTCACTTTTGTTACAAATCATTCATCGTGAACCTGGGATTTGTCTCTGCAAATGTGTCCGGGGTTGAAGGCTCAGTGGAGCCCCCTACAGGCTGCAAGGCTAAGCCCTCGGAAGTCACCTATTGGTTGATCTTTTGTGAAAAGATTTAAAAGGGTGGTTGATCACATCACGACATTTGGAGTAGTCCTCATCATCCTCATCATCATCTTCATCTTCATCATCATCTTGTTCCTCATCTACAACACCTTTTTGATCTTTGCTCACTGCGCACACATTGTAAATTTAAAAACACTCATTTTCCTTTCTCCTTTTGCTGTCAGGTGCCTGGCGCTCAGGTATCTAATCCTTCTGTCCTTTTGGTGTTGATAGATCTTTATTTTGTCCAATTATCTTTGGCATCAACCCAATAAATGCCCAGTGTGCCATCTACTCAGGGCTGGCTTCCACCTCATCGCCATACCATTGTCACCCGATGGATGGAGTTGTGCAGAGATGGTTCTCCTTTCTGACATCTCAGCAGAGGACTTCTTAGGCTTTCTTAGTGTGACCATTGGGTTTTTGGTTGCCTCCCTGACCAAGGCCCTTCTTGCTGGGTTTATTCTAGGGGGAGTCTCAGGGGGGCTCCAAACTTCTCCCATTTTGGAATTATGGAGACCACTGCACTTCTGGGAAGACTCAAAGATCTGGAAACAGTTTTGGCACGTGGGCACTCAATCCTTTAATTGAGCACAGCGGGCCAAGCCAGAAATTGTAATGATGATGTGGGTGGTCCTGGAAATAACAGGGTGAGGAAGCAGTAAGCTTCCTCAGTAAGGTGGTCCACCTTGAAGATTACATTGTGAAGGGTTTGCATTTCGGACCTCCCCGCTGTAGCTTCACCGACCCCGATCGAGACAACCATTAGGGGTTTGATGAAAGCAAACAGTCATGAGAACAATAACCTCATAATAAAAAAACAACTCCATGACACACTGGAGAAACCATTCCCACCCCCCCAAACACCGCCACTCCCCTTCAATCACGCAGCTTCCTCCAACAAACGGTGCGGCCGCCTTGACGCTCGCACTTCACACGCCTTCTTGAACGCTGTGCGGCTGAAGCCCCCCGTTCCCAGCCCGCTCTTCCAGCGTGTAGATGGCGGTTTAATGGAATCCCATGGGCGCTGTGAGAGAATTTTCATTTCTGTTTTGTTACATTGAACGGCATCTGTGCCGGCTGATAAAGGGATTATCAGAAATCCCAAAAGAGTCGGCTGAAGGAAGTGGCGTTTTTTTTGTTTTTTTTTCGCTTTGCGGTGTAGATGATGACGCTCCTCGTTAACATGTGAGATTTTTGTTTTGTGCTTTTTTAATTCCTTATTTTAGAGATTAATATCAGGTGGAGAATTTTCATTGCGGCAGGAATGCACTCCACTCCACCCGCCCTCTGCTCTCATTTTGTCCATTTTAGTCCTGCAAAGTCTGTTATCTCTGCAGCCTGGAGCCTCCACCCCGGAGTTGACTGGATGGACAGACGTCATTATTGGAGTCAGATATCCTTCCATCAAGGCTAACCCTAACCTTAGTGTAGCCAGGCAGAGCTCTGATGGTCTGCTTGATGGACTCATTGGAGTCAACTGCACCAACTTGGAGCTTCAGGGTGCAGAAATACAATGGCGGACAAAAGTTTGGGCCCCCTGTCTGAAAAAGTCTGTTACTGTGGATAGTGAAGTGAGCAGAAGATGAATGGACCACCAAAAGCCTCCGAGTTCAAGATGACGCGTTTCTTGTCAGCATTTCATGCCAGATTAGCGTTTGTTTTTGTTTTGCCCAATTGTTCAGTGAACAAAGGAAAGGAGTGCCATGTAAACATCTGGGTACCCCAAGATATTTAAGGTCTTGGATAACTTTTCCCAAGGTGGGCTCATTACCACTATGGCTTGTTCACAGTCATCATTAGGAGACCCCCAGTGATGCAAATGTCAAAGCTGTCTAAATTCTCGGGCCCCTCTAAGCAGCTGCCTAGCACTCTGACAAGTAAGAGAACTGACGCCCACCAAGCAGGAGAAGGTGACAAGAAGAGAGCCAAGTGTTGTCAGCTCGCGGTCTCCTCAGGTCGTGATGGCGGAGGTCAAGTAGATGTCTGGAAGACCAAGAGAACTTTCTGAGGGAACTGCTCGTCGGATTGCTAAAAATGCAAATAAAGACCCCCGTCTGACTGCAGAAGACCTTCAGGAAGACTGAGCCGACTCTGGAGTGGTGGTCCACTGTTCTTCTGTGCAGCGACACCTCCACAAATCAGACCCTCATGGCGGAGTCGGCAGGAGAAAACCTTTGCTGTGTCCTCGCCACAAAATTCAGTGCCTGAAGTCTGCAAATGGACATCTAAACAAGCCTGGCGCATTCTGGGCAACGAGTCCTTTGGGCTGACGGAGTCAAAGTAGACCTTACTGGGCACAACTTGCAAAGGTGGGCTTGGAGATAAAAGGGGGGCTGAATTCCAGTAAAAGAACACGTCTCTGACGATTAAACATGGTGGTGCTGGGGGGCTCGTGTGGCAGCCTGTGGCACAATGGGGACACGTCATTGGTGGAGGGAAGAATGGAGTCCAAGAAATAGCAGCAAATTGGTGGGCAAGCATCAGACCACCAAGTTAAAAAGAGGATTGGGATTCGATGACAAGATAATGACCTGAAACACACACCAAAATCTACAATGGGACACCTCAAGAGGTGCAAGCTGAGGAGGTCTGGCATGCCAAGCATTGTCCTCAGCAACTTCTACAGATGAGATAATTGGGGGTCTCCTCACCTACTCCATCGCACTCAGATCAGCATGGGACCTCATGGCTCTACAGCGGGGGGCCAAATTGGCACAAAATATCATTGGAGCAGAACTCCCAGCATCCATAACAGCGGAGTTCTCAGGCGGGTCCTTAACCTTATTAAGGACACAGCCCACCCAAAACATCAGGGAGATGCTACAAGAGCACAGCAGTGAGAGCATGAAGGCTCAAGGGCACCGTTATGCCATCATGCTTGTAAATAAAGCCCACCCACTGCCCTCCCCTCACACAGCAGGGCAGCGCGTGTCTGGAGGACGTAAGGCCATCTTGAGACCAAATACCCACAGAGCTCACACCGAGTCGTTTCTTTATTTGCACGTGCACACTTACTTCGGTTTGGTTTTTGCATTTCTTTATTACCTGAAGTGTTTTTAGTTTATTGTTGTAAATTCTTGTCTGTTGCTGGGGGACTCGCAGACTTAGATTTTCATTGTCCTGAGCACATCTGACACTAAAGTTGAAGTTGAAGTCAGCTAGAGTCAGCTAGAGATCTGTGCTGCTGAAACCTGCTGGGGTTGTTAGCATTCGAGATGTGTAGAGGGCTGCAGGTGGGACACGAGAGGAACATTTGGGCATCGTCATCATCATCACAGAGATGGGAGGAGAAGTCAGGAGAGGAAATCACTTTGTCTAAGGAGCGAATGTAAAAAAGAAAAGAGAAGTGGAACCAACAAAGATCCTTGAGGCACACCTGCGGAGAGTTTCTGTGGAGAGGACAAGCAGTTATCGACCACAAAGGCAGGACAGGACTTGAACCAAACCAAAGCAGAGCCACGGATTCTAAGATTATTGAAGGATAACAGGCAGCATTACGGGATAGGATGGGATTCATAATATACTGTATTAATGTTTGTGATGCGCCATCTGTTGGAATGACAAATGCAATGAATTTAACTATCAATGTTCGGGATGTCCCATCTGTTGGAATGACAAATGCAATGCATATGTCTCTGTTATATGCCATTTGGTATGAGATTTGTAAAAGCTGTGTTCAAGCTGGTTAGCGGTACCTGGTTGTTATAAATGAGCAGCTGTCCCCCGTGGCTCTGCCCCCCATCGTAGTGAAACAGGACAAACTTTAAAAATCAATAAACAAACAGGTGTTGCTCGTTAAGCGGAGGCAAGGTGCGCTCCAACACATGGCGAGAGGTAGACCGACTGAAACTGAGGCTGGCGAATGAGTGAGGAAGGGCCCCACCCGGCTCTCTACTCCTGGCATCACGCTTCCCCTTCCCCTCGGCCCACAGCCCCTCTCTCAGATTCACCCAAATAAATTGAACTATGACACTCAGTGCGATGAGAG
Source organism: Polypterus bichir lapradei (assembly GCA_026402145.1). Lineage (NCBI taxonomy): Eukaryota > Metazoa > Chordata > Cladistia > Polypteriformes > Polypteridae > Polypterus > Polypterus bichir. The sequence goes on along the minus strand of JANRMT010062850.1, from coordinate 23,651,664 downwards.
AAGTCGCAGAATCAACCGGAATGTTCAAGGAAATTATAGAAAAAAAACCCGATCTAAATCCGTTAAGTAGTTCTCTCCTGAAAAGAGGACAGACAGACAGGCAGACATTGGATTTTATATATATTGAGATGGACAGTCAGAGACTGCTTTCCATGGCCATGTGCTTTAGAAGTACACTGGGTGGTGACATCCCTCTGGCATGCAACCTGTTTGGTCACCCACAGGGATGGTTGTCAGTCCTGTTGGGGTCTTAGGGTGCTGTTGAGGGGAGCTGCTGGAGGCAGACTCTTCTGTCACAGGAGGGGTCCAGCTGACCTGAGTGCAATGTGATGGCACCAGAAGTACTCCCAGGTTCTGTATAAGGGAAGCTTCTTCACTTCACCCTAGAAAGAAAAGTAATGCACTGGAGCTCCTTTTTTTTCAACAGCAAAAGAGAAATATACTGTGGCAAGCGGATGGGGGCCGTACCCAGCCAGGATGCCCGGAAGGACCGAAGGAGGGATTACACCTCCTCCGGACCACGAGGGGGCGACCACCCTGGTGGCTATGGGGACCACAGGAAAGGAGCATGGAAGCTCAACCCTATAGGGGCCTGTGGTCACCGCCAGGGGGCGCCCAGATGCCTGGGGAGCCCTGGTCCTCAGCACTTTCGCCACACCCGGGAAGAGCTGGGGAGACAAAGACCAGGGACACTCAGAGTGCTTCCGGGTGCACAGCCGGCACTTCTGCCACACCAGGGAGTGCTGGCAGAAGTTCCTCAGGAGGCATATGGAGCATGTCCGGGTGGATATAAAAGGGGCTGCCTCCCTCCATTCGAGAGCTGGAGTTGGGTGGGAGAAGGACGAAGCCAGGAGGAGAGGAGTGGAGGCGGTCAGAAAAGAGAAAGGCATTGTTGAGGGCCTGGACTTGAAGGGTGATTTGGTACAGAGTTCTGGGTTGTGTGCACTTGTAAATATGGAGACTGTAAATAAACGTGTGTTTGGGTGCAAACCAGCAGTGTCCGCCTGTCTGTGTCCGGGCCAGCTTCCACAATACATAAACATCAGAAACATCAGGGCCCATACACTCCTGGGGCAAAAGGACAGTGTCCATTGTACTTATACATTAAGATGGCCCTGGGCACTCAGAGTCAAGAGAGTAGTCAAGCAAAGCTTACCAGGGTGGAGTGGAGAAGGGCAGAGTCACATAGCTGGGACTGTGGAGTGCATTAAGGTATTCATGGCAATAAATCTCTTTATTAAAATCGGAAACTGAGTCTAAACTGTTGTGCCAGGGGTTTGGGGTGTTGCAACGTCCCCTAGTGGTTCACAGAGTATAAAAAACAAATGAAAGGTGAAGAGGAAGAAAGTCAGAGGAGAGACAAACAGCTAGAAATTGAGAACACTGCAGCTTTAGTTATGGACAAAGAGTGTAAAAAGCGTCCTGTCCAAAAGAACAAAAAAAAATGCAAGGACCGGGAGACAATGAGCTGAAAAGGATGGTGAAAAAGACTAGCAAGGATCCGAACAAACAAAAACAAAACGGGAGATAAAAATCAAAGATCAATAAACGGAAACGCGGATGACTTGACGGGGGAGAGCGGAGCACTCCGTGGTATATTGTATTGAATTTACTGAATTTCTCCAAACGTTTCAGCGCCGACCTCTTTGGAAGTGGTGACGTCACATGCTCGCGCCCAAACCCGCTCGGACACGAGCGTTAGGAAGTGCGCGGTCTGCTCGGATTGATGAACTCCTGGGGCCGCGCTGGCCAGTCAGCCGCTGGGCTGGCTGTTCTACTGCCACGTTTTTGCTGCTTTAGGTTGTGACGGGAAAAAGGAAAATAAACATGAGAGCTACTGTGCGGCTGGCTGATCCTGTCCTATTATATATTGCTGCCTTCCAACAGACAGTAGAAGGGAAAACGAAAAACTATTTTAAAAGTAATACTCGTGAAGGACAATTTCAAAACGACGTCCGGGAGCTGTGGTGTCAGCTTTTTCTGCTTTAAGCAGCGGCGTGCTACCTTTTTCGCCACCTTGACTGCCTCACTTTCGTGTTAAAACCAAGGGAGGTAATATGTGACCGCTGTGGCTAACGGTTCACCCTTCCTCTCGGATGTTTGCAGTCTTCATTGACAGAAACAGAAGAAACGTGTTGGGCCAAAACTCAAAACGAGTGGAAATGACATCAATGTTTGGAAGCCATACAAAAGACACCCTGAAACGGCATTTCTGTTGTTAGATTTAAATACGTATGGCAACATTGATAGATTAAATACGATGTTGTGACCGAGTAAACAGAATTCCACGAGCCGCTACTAAATGTTGGGGCACCAACCGGGAGTCCCCGTTTCATTCATACTAAATAACAAAAACGGGGCTCGACGGCGCCAGTCACATAAAAATCGTAGCACGTTGGTCAGCTCAACAACAGAAGAGCTTCTGTGATGGAGGGATCAGGTGGTCGCTTAGAGATTACTCCATACAGTTGAGGGTTCAAAAAGTAGACGACCATCATCTGGGGAGCGTCAGTTTTTATAGCGCCTCGTCCAGAAAGGCGGGACCGGGCCAGTTGCCCACATGTTGCCTTCTCGGTGCTGCTGTTCGAAAAGGGGGAGGAACCGCTAACGTGAGCGCCCCCTCCCGTCCCATCATAGTATTGTTTGCCATAGGAAGGGAGATCCCCAGGCACACTTGCGTGTCACTGTCATATTGTCACATTTTTCTTTCCAGTTTTTTTTTTTCTGTCTACAGTCACGTGACATTCAGAGTCACCTCAGATGATGGCTTGTATGGTTAGACGAGGTGGCACATTTTGATTTCTTCCATACTTTCTCATTACATTTTACTGCGGTGACTTTGATGTGTTAACCGCACGATGGCCTGTTTCTCCACTGGTCGCATCCCACTTTTGAACCGCAGGCTGCCTCCAGCGGGTCACAGGTTGCTGTTGTTTATAATGGCAGTGGGATGGGCGGCGCAATGGACTGTGAGTTTGTCGCTGCTTCAATGATTGTGCTTGTTTTAGACAACAAACCGCACCCCCCGATTGACCAAGGTGGGCTCTCCTGGTGGATTGCGAAGACGCTTACATGGAGGAAAAAGTGTGTCGCGACGCTAGAAAAGTTGAGAAACATTGGCTTAGTGCATCCCGACATGCCAGTCCATGCGAAATGTTTAGGAGTTTTTCTCATTTTGGTACCTCTCACGTTCTACTGGTATGGGTTTAAATTTACTGGAAGAAATGAACGTAAAAAATTAACAAAGAAAAGGAGCAAAGCAAAATAAACGACAAAAAAGCTAAGAACTGTGTCTAGCAAGCACATTGAAGAAGATAAAATTAACAACGCGCAAAATGGCAATTTACTGCTAAATGCACGGCGTGTGCTGAACTCACTTCTTGAATTCCAGTATCAGAAAATGCTGCTCAAACTGAACCCGAAAGTAAAAGTTACACTCTGTAGTCAGAAAATGGAGGAAACGACGGGGCAGAGAGACTGGACAGGATAACGGCAGCCGTCAGACATCGGCTGTGTGTGAGCCACTCAGTCAAATCCTGATCGCTGACCAGTGGACGAAGGTTGAGGGATTGCTTATTTAAAAGGGGCTGTGGTAAGAAACGCAAAAGAAGTAAAATGTGATGGAAATGACTGACCGATTGTGCGCCATACCAAATTTTGTGGCCTTTACAAACAGTAATGGAGAAAGTGGAGAAAAAAATCAAATTAGAAAAGTTAGATAAAAGCTAGTTAAATGCAGGTATCTGTGATATTCGTGTAGTAAGATGGGTTGATATTTAAGTATTCAATGCAGACCTTGGTGTCAACATTTGCAGTGCGCCTTCTATTGGAATGTATTTTGAAATGCAAACAGTAATAAAATGTATTGCATTTGTCATTCTAACACATGGAGCAATACAAACATGAACACTGGTTTTACAAATCCCATACTAAATGGCATATAACAGAGACATATGCATTGTGTTTGTCTTTTCAACAGATGGCACATCACAAACATTTATAGTAAAATTAATTTCAGTTGTCATTCCAACAAGATGGCACTTTTCAAATGTTAAGATGGCTTCTACAAATCTCATACCAAATTGCATATAACAAAGACATATGTATTGCATTTGTCATTTCTACCGATGGCACATCACAAACATTTACAGTAAAAGTCATTGCATTTGTCATTCCAACAGATGGCACAACACAAACACATTAATACAGCTTTTATGAATCTCTTACCAAATAGCATATAACAGAGACATATGTGTTGTATTTGTCATTCCAACAGATGGCGCAACCCATATTTTAACACAGCTTTTATGAATCTCATTTCAAATACCATATAATAGAGAAATATAATTTTAATTCCAACACAGGGCATATCTGTTCTATGCCATTTGGGAAGGGATTTGTAAAACTGTTTGCTAATTTTTGTGATGCACCATCTGTTGGTTAACAGAGGCACAGCAAGTGGATGGATACACAGATGCTCAACTCACAGAAACCTATCTTTAAATTAAGGTAGGCCATACTGAAAAAGAGTTTTAAAAAGGAAGCAGTGATCTAAGTGTTTTCTACTACTTAAAAAATGGCACAGTATATAATTACAATAGGTTATAATTTATAATTTATTTATATAGTTTATAATCAGTGGAGGGCTGCCCAGGGTTTGTTTCCTACCTTGCACCCTGTGTTGGCTGGGATTGGCTCCTGCTTCTTTTCCTTTAGTTTTAAAAATCTTAATCTTCCATTTTGGCAGTCAGTCGGAACAAAAAAATAAATAAATAAATGGACCGCAGCAGTGCACTTGACTTTCTGATTTCGCTAAGTTATTGGCGCCGAGCGTCTGTGTAGAACAGCAGCAAAGAGCACCTGTTGGGCTCACATGCGCCCCCTTCAGGGCAGCACGGTACTGTCTGTCTCACCTTGTGCCTTTTATCTGTGGTTTTATTTCCGATCAGGAAGACTAAATATGTCACACACATTCATTAAAGATATTAGAAATTCAGGGTGTATAATAAACGTGTCTGCAAACCTTATATTGGCGACATACAGAGAGACAGCGACAGGCACGCGCCACTCGCACGCATCAACCCCGTGTGTGAGGGAGAGCGCAGTTCGAGGGGAGGGGAGGGGAGGCTCGTCGCTGCCGCACCTCGAGTGTCTCCCATGTATTTGAACAGGAAATGCGCCAATTCAGCGATTTTAACTATAGAAATTATCAAAATTATTGGAATCACAAAGAAAACAAACGTATTGCACAGACCAATGACCTGGTTTAAAAGACCATTTATTTTACATTATCATTATTATTTTTTTTTTTACTTTCTGCTCCGCTGACCGCACTTCCCTGATGCAGAGTAAGATGTAAACGTAGTTTAGAAAAAGGAAAAGGAAAACGATTTAAAGGGCATGTTTAGAAAAATCATAATTCTTAGATAATGATTCTTTTGATTGACCAGCATGCACAAACAACTTGAAATACTGCAAATCCATCCATCCATTATCCAACCCGCTACAGCCTAACTACAGGGTCACGGGGTTCTGCTGGAGCCAATCCCAGACAACACAGGGCGCAAGGCAGGAAACAAACCCCGGGCAGGGCGCCAGTCCACCGCAGAACACAGCAAATGTGATTTGCAAAACTGGAGAATTACCAGATTTCAAAATAAAAAATTAAGATGCAGACGCAGTCGATTTCTCAAAGAAATGTTTAGAATTTCACCATCAGGAAATGCTACTGAAACTGACAGCAAATGCAAAAAAGATGCAAACGCATGGGCCTTACTGGTAAACGGGACACTGGTTGGTGGCAATAGAACGTCACGAAATTCCTACCATTTAAAAAAGGAAAACCCGCGTTTCACTTAACAGTCGACTTACATGAAAATCTCGATCTGACAAGCAGACCGGGTCCATGAAGGCAACACGAGCAGAATGGCGTCTCCAGCCCACCTTCCCCGTACCCCATCCATGTCTTGCCATTTCATTTAAAATATTCCAGAAAAAGAAAACGCGCCAGACTTCTGATCGTGGATCTTATCTTTGAGTCGGGGAGGAAGATCTTCATTTCTTACAAAATTCGGTCCTGACAGAGTCTGGGACATATTGAAGAGGCAAAGATAACAGAAGCTGGCGTCGGAGGGGCGGATGTCGTATCGCTTACGTGGGCTTTGAAAAGTTTCAGGGGTTTCTTCTTCTTCTTCTTTTTCTTTCTTTCTTTTTTTTAAATCTGAGCCCGGCACTGTCTGCTCTGACAGACTCAATTTGATCTTCTCTCCGAGATTACGCATTGCTGTGACACGCGTTATGTGACACAATGGCAAGCGGGCGTTATCTGCCAAGAGCCACACTTCAGAAGAAACCGAAGATGATGGAGACTCCAAGACGAAGAGGCCTCCCCCTGCGCTTCAGCTCCTTTGATTCCTAAGAGGGTACAAACATTTGTTTTCCATACGTGCTGAATCTTCCACAGTTTCACATTAATGTCTGGGTGAATCTGGTGAGCTAAACGGCAGCCTCAGGACAGGAGGGATGGACCCTGACCCAGTGCAATTTAAAAAATCTTTTCATCCATCCATCCATTTTCTGCCTCTCGCAGATATGGGTCATTGGCAGTCTAAGCCAAGATCCCCAGATGTCCCTATTCCCTATGTAGACAGCAGGGGGCACTCCAGCTCCCCAAACACCCAACATAAACAGGCTCGGACACAAGTTAAAAGACAAAAGAGTCTTTCTTTGTGGGAAACTCTTCCCTATAAGCATTTCCCACCACAGCCACAAGTATAAATACTACACAAGCACAATTAAAACTCTTTCTTTCCTTCTTTCTCTCCCTGTCATTGCTTCCTGCACTCTTCCATGTAAGCGTTCTCCTCCTCCTACTCTTCCTGACTTGGGCTCACTGATGTGAGGCAGGCAACCCCTTTTATCTAATCCCCGGGATTCATCTAATCAACCTCAGGCTCTGAAGTCCAAGGCTTTAACCAGCTCAGACCAGCCAGGCAGGCCCTTCTCCTCTGACCCCAAACTCCAACATTCCCCCCCCCCCCCCCCCACCATATACAAGCCGCTTGCTAATTTTTTTAATTATTATTATTGCTTTTCACCCCTTTCTGTTGTGTATGAAAATCCCAGAAGGTTGGCAGATACAGAAATCCTCAAACTTGCAGTGACCATCCATCCTGCCCCGGTCCAGATCACTCTGATCACATTTTTCCCCATTCTAGTGTTCGATGTCAACATGAACTGAAGCCCCTGACCTTTACCAGCAGGATTTGATGCATTGCGCTGCTGGCACATGATTGGCTGATTGGATCAGCAGGCGATTGTGCAGTGAGTGTCCGGAGATTTACACAACGTTTCTCTTCCTTTGTCATCCTTCCTGGGTCACACAAGTGCATTGAACCCCACCTAATGGCACAGGCGAGCTGATGTCATAACCTGAGATTTTACGGTGACAACATACTGAATGTTATCTCAATCTGATAATAAGTTTTACTCAAAATTGCATTACTAGTTAGGAAAACTCAACATTTTAAGTTTGTTGAATTTTTAAGGCAGATTTAAGTTTACACTAAATAGAATTCGTGGACTTCACAGTTTAGAAGGTGGGATGAGCGTCGTTCCTCCGTGAACCTCGGTTACATTCAGCAGGTTTAATGAGATTACTTAATGTGGTGCAGTGGGCAAGGCTTTGGATTTCATACTTCCAATCCCACTTCTGACACCATGTGACCCTGTTCAGGTCACTTCACCTGCCTGGGCTCCAACTGGATAAACAAGCAGTTTGTAACCAGCTGTATCTCCAATGCCAGGCATCACCTTGGATAAATAAGTAAGTGTGAATGTATGCTAATTGTAGCCTCTATTAGCATACTACAGTTAATAATAATAATAATAGTACGCTTTTAAAAAGTTCCCATACAAATTAATCAAAGCACCATAAAATACAAGCAAAGAAAACACAAATACAGAAGCAAATCAAACCAAGCACTGAAAAGAGTCTGAGGCGACCTCTGCTGGACAGGTAGAGAACAACACTTGAGATGAAAGCTGAGGCACGTAATGGGCAGCCCGGCCCACTTCAGTGAAGAAACACCGCCACGGACTGCCAAAGTGCCTGCCATCGTGGCTTTCTCATGAGCTCCCCAGAAAAACTGAGCAACCCCGACTGACTACCAGACTTCAGAATGTTTAGGTGCCTTGTGACAATATGAGCTAAAAAAAAAAAACAAAGAGAGCCAAAAAGACATGAAATGTGTGCTGCTTTAATGAACATCACGTCAAAAGTATCGTCAGCCTTTCTAAGAACATAATTTGAAGATTCAAGTAATTACGATGAGCTACACGGCAGTGTGTTTGTAACAGCAGAGGAGCTGAAATTTAAAACCACAAGTTGACGAGTTTAAATCCCACCGCTGGATGCTGTGCTGTCAAGCGGAATGAGAGTTTTAGGCGGCCTTGATCACAAAAGAGAGATATGAAGTGCGCTATACAGTATGGTAGACAAACAGATAGATAAACTGATCTGAAAGGCACTGTATAATACATGCATATATATGAACAGCACTATACTCGTATAACAGGTAGATAGATAGAAATGTAAGGTACTATATAAACAGATATCCCCGTGTCTGCGTGGGTTTCCTCCGGACGCTCCGGTTTCCTCCCACAGTCCAAAGACATGCAGGTTAGGTGGATTGGCGATTCTAAATTGGCCCTAGTGTGTGCTTGGTGTGTGGGTGTGTTTGTGTGTGTCCTGCGGTGGGTTGGCACCCTGCCCGGGATTGGTTCCTGCCTTGTGCCCTGTGTTGGCTGGGATTGGCTCCAGCAGACCCCCGTGACCCTGTGTTTGGATTCAGCGGGTTGGAAAATGGATGGATGGATATGAAAGGCACTATATGATAGATAGATAAATAGTGTTGTGATGTAAGATTTTGCATAAAACTTGATAAATGTTTTGTATGTCTTTATTTGTAATTTTCGCAAAGCAATGTAATTTAGTGTTACTTTGGTGAGAGGCATTCGTGTTTGCCCCCCTCCCCCCCGTTTATGATTAAGTTTCTTTGTACTTTTACGACAGGATTTGGGGGATGTGTCTTAACCAGTTTCTTTGCTAAAGTCTTTCTCTCATCCGATACACAAAGCCAGGTTAGTTTAACATATGCTCTTGGTGGGTTGCAGGTGTTAAGATGTACTATTTCCCCCCATTGGTCTGAGATATGGCTGTTTGGAATTGGCTTGTCTCAGAGGCCTTTAAGTACCATGATGTCCTATTGGCTGTAGGGGTTGGACAGAAAACCTATAAATTTGCTTGCTCAACCACATTCTCTCTGTCTCTTACTAACATCTGAAAAGAAGCATCTCTCTTGCTAACCTGTGATGATGTAGAAGTATCTTTCTCTTGTTAACAACTGATGAAGACCATCACACCATGAACTGAAGACAACACAATGAAGAGCACAGCTCAACAGACATATTGAACAGACATGTGGCTGAAAGCTGAGCACCAATGATGCCTTAACTAGAGACATTTTAAGTAACTACAAGTCTGTGTGCCACCTGAATTACACATCACCATTTAATCAGGTTGTATAGTTGCCAATATTCAAATGTACTTTGCATTTTATTATTTATGAATATTATCAGTAATACATTATTTTATGTGTAACTTAACTCCTGCTTGTCTTTTTACTACATGTAATTGCCTGAGGTTATAGATATAGAAGGGAAGGTGGGGATAAGTTATATAGAATAATACCTTATAAACAGTGGTAAGTCTGCGAGATTAGGCATTCTAAGGTTACATATTAATAATACAATAGGGGAAAGTAGAGCAAAATATATATTACTCTACCAAGATAAAACAGATAGATAGATAGAAATGTAAAGCACTATATAAACAAAGATAGATATATAGATATGAAAGGCACTACATAATAGATAGATAGAAATGAAAGGCACTATATAATAGATAGATAGATAGAAATGTAAGGCACTATATAAACAAAGATAGATATATAGATATGAAAGGCACTACATTATAGACAAACAGATAGATGTGAAAGGCACTATATGATAGATAGATAGATAGATAGGAAAGTCACTATATAATACATAGATAGATGTGAAAGGCACTATATGAATTAAAAGCGACAGTTACCATAAGATGCCTTTCTTCATAAAGTCCGACTCAGAGAGACAAGCTCAGAATGACATGCAGACTCTGCAGTTTGCGCCATAATCCATGCTTGAATATTTTAACAGCCCGTAAAGAGAGCTCAGGCAAATCTTGGGGAATTTCGAGGTAATAAAAGATGCTAATGACAGCAGACTGGGGCCACGGCTGAATTCACTGGCTCCAGAAATCAACATTATTCCTCTTTTGTGTTAGGGATAAAGGGGCAGAGGAGTGCCTTTGTCAGTTGGACTGGCAGCTGATCTGACGGGCACAGCTGGCTGGAGAGAGACTGGCTTCCAGGCCCTATTAGTTTTGAATGGCTGAGTGGATCCCGAGATGTGATATTCGCTGACAGCAAGAGGCTGCAGCCCAGAATTTTGTGCATTTAGGGGGAAAAATAAAAGAGGAGGCAACATTCCAGGGTAGGTGGGTTATCCTACCTTGAGCCAGTCTCACGGAGACCTTTGAAGAGTGCAGCTGGAGTCGGTGTGAGAGGCCTGGGTGCAGATGAGGACGTCCCCTATTGTGGTTTTGCCACCAGGAACGGCAGAGCCTTTTCAGCTCCTCTGCATTTTACTGCTCTCAGGACTAAATAAAATTTGCAGGCGGCTAATGAGTGGTGTGGCATCCAGGACATTAAACAAGAGGACTGTGAGGAGGAACAAAAAGCTAGAAATGTCTGTCTGTGCATTTATTAGACGTCTCACTTCAAGGTCTTCCAATGCTGTCTCTGTCCTGGTGTGTATAGAAACACAGAGAGTTCCAGTTTCTGTATGACATCTCGCCTGAAGAAGGGGCATGAGTTGCCTTGAAAGCTGGCATATTGTAATCTTTCTAGTTCACCAATAAAAGGGGTCATTCTGCTAGACTTGTCACCACATCCATAATGGCTAACACAGTACAACACCCTAGTACTTAGATCACATTAAATACACTTTTATTAATCCCATGAAGAAATCCAGCTCTATCTATTATACAGTGCCTTTCATACCAATTGTGTCTTTCACATCCATCGGTGATATTGTTCCTTTAACATCAATCTGGTGATGTTAGAATCTTTTGGTCCTAAAACTCGGTTTCCTGGAAGCTTTTTCTGGTGTTCACCTCACGTCTGTATTTTCATTTTTGATGTCTTCACTCCTGTTTTGCCAGTGCCATAGATCGCTCGGGTTTTTGACTCTTTCCTCCCAGCTGCTTTTCAAACAGACATGCCAGCGTAATTAAAGGTGGGTATCGTGTCCAAGATTGTGGACACAGTCGAGCTCCCTAGGCCTCCTCCTTTGTTATTTGATTCTTTGCTGCGTGTGCTGATTGCGGCCATGGCTGTGGTGGTGGTGGTTATTAAATTAAATTAAATGGACGTCCTGGTTCTGAATTGTTGGCTACATTTCGTCACCTGGTCTGTCACTTCAGACACACTGCCACTTTTTTTTTTGTCACCACAGTCACTACATAGCAGCGCCTTTTGGATCTCCTGCCTCTGAACCCTGCTCATTAAAGTGACCATTCCTTGGGTTTCTCCTCCGATTTTCCATCTCCCAAGCTCTCTGCTCGTTTTCCATTTGGATTGGCCATTTTCTGTCTCGTTGGGTCGTGACACGGCTCTTCCCGGTCATTTGTGGACATTACCTGGAAGCCATGGGAATAGGCCTTTCCCAAAAGGAACGTTACACGGAAAATTGACAGTCAAGTGTGAACAGGGTTCAAATGTCAAAAAAAAAAAAAATTAAATTCTTTATTATAACATCTGGAGCTCCTGTCATGGGACCACTGGGGTGCGCGTACAGCAGCCCTAACCTGACACAGACAGACAGACGCAAGTTCCAGTCCAGCACGCACATTTATTTACAGCTGGGGAGCGCTCTTCTCTGCTCCCCACAGTACATGAACCCCACCAAAGCCTTGTACACAGTCCTTCTCCTCTCCTCTTCATCCGCCTGCAGTCCTCCTCCTCCTCTTCCTCCTCCTGGCAAGCTTCGTCCACCTCCTCCCGACTCTGGCTCTCTGAATAGAGTGAGGCGGCTCCTTTTTTGATCGCCCTGGAAGTATTCCAGGTTGCTCATTAATTGGGTGGCCCCCATGGAACCCAACACAGCCGTGCCAAACTCCAACTCCCAGCATACCCTGCAGGAATCTCCATGGTGCCACAGCCGCCCAGCAGAGCTGCCCTCCTTCCAGGTCCTTCCACACAGTTGGTGTCCCAGCTGTCACAGTGGTAAGAGATTCTTACGTAAAAGTGAATAAAAGGAGGCAATGTGGCTCTCTACTGTTTTGTGGTAAGAGTTTCCTACGTAAAAGTACACAGAAGAGTCAAGGAGGCTGCGGTCGTCTCCAGAACTTGCCGCTGATTTCCTCCACTTTTGGCCCCCTGTGACAATCAGACACACGCACACATTTGTTTCTCGTTTTTCGCCTAAACATCTCCTGTTCACATTAAATCTGTTAGGAATCTCTGGCAACATCACAATTTGAAGTCAGGGGCTCCACAATGAGGAGATTTTCGGTTTGTTTGATTGGCTGATCACTCCTTTTCCTTAGTGGGGTGGGTGCAGCGATTTTCAGGACCCATTTTTACATCCTGCTGGAGCTGAATGGCGTTACCCTGAGAACACTCAGCCGAGCCAGCTAAAGGACCATCCGGTGCAACACCAGCAAAAGACTTCCATACCTCAGTCGTCGTTCTATCCATGGCCCCCACAAGGGGTGGGGGGCTGACAGGGCTCTAGCCAGGGGGCCCGGGATCACAGGGGCCCGGCGCGGGATGAGTAGATATTATGCACAAACAAAATGTATGAACAGAAAGCAAGAATTGATCCTACAGCATTGAGTGTCAACTTCAGCATAAAATATTTTGAAAACTAAAAACAATATCAAAAAAGCTTCAGATAAAAAAATTTCTACATACATTTTTCTACAACTTTCTCGCTTTGATATTTTACGAATCCAAATAAAACGTAGACCTCTCTACTATATTAATTGCTGATTTGGTGTCATATAGTTTTATATATTCTTTATTTATAAATATTATAAACAATAAACTTAAACAAATTATACATGGTTTTAAACACCATTAAATAAGAAATACTACACAAAAAAATGAAACGTTTACGTTACCTATTTCTGCATATATAAAGAGTTAAAGTTAAAATTTTGATTTTTTTCAAAATTGCCGCCATTTTCAAAAAAACGTAATTTCCGGCTATTTGCAAGAAAATTGAGGCCTGCGACAACCGCCATTATTTTAGTCGGAAAATTTCTTATAGGAAACCCTACATTAGAGAAGTATATCAAAAATGCCGGAGTACATGAAAAACTAAGCGTCATAGAACCGTACGGATCTTCAACTAAATTGTATACCTACATTTAAATCCTATTGGGTATCACGTTTTCCTTAACCCTAGGTGAGGGGACCACCAGTGATCCTGGCCTACGGGCCCGCGTTAGAATGTGGGGGCCATGGTTCTATCCTGGTCTTTCCGTCAAGTGACAGGCGGACACTTTTCGTATTTGGTAGCTCCTGGAAGCCATACATAAAATGTAAAAGTACCGGTAAAGGGTGTCAATTTAGACCTCAGCAGAGCACTGCTCTGGGACGTTCTCACGAGAACAGGCGTGAAACATAACTACGGTCTTTGGTAGCATGTTGTCGTCTAAAAATGTATCAAGTTTACTAAGGCCTGTTAGATTCTCCGACTTCGTTACCTTGGGTGCAAAGATACCCTGAGAGACACCTGAATTGTATTTTTTCCAAATACGTTGTGACCATGAGAGCAAGGAAATACTTTTACCTGCTCCATGAAAAACTCTTCTGAAATGTGCCTGACTTTATAGGTAGGAATTTCTGTGCGTTGTGAAAAACAATTACTGTACACACTCAGTGGCCACTTTATTAGGTACACCTGTACAGCTGCTTGTGAACACAAATCTCAAATCAGCCAATTGCATGGCAGCAACTCAATGCATTTCGGCCTGTAGACATCATCAAGATGACCTGCTGAAGTTCAAATTGAGCATCAGAATAGGGAAGAAGAAAGGGGAGTGAAGTGACTTTGGACATGGCAGGGTTGTTGGTGCCAGACGAGCTGGTCTGAGTATTTCAGAAACTGCTGATCTACTGGGATTTTAAAGCACAACCATCTTTAGGGTTTACAGAGAATGGTCTGAAAATGGGAAAATGTCTAGTGAGTGGCAGGTCTCTCCCTTGTTGATGTCAGAGGTCAGAGGTCAATGGCCAGACTGGTTTGAGCTGACAGAAAGGCAACAGGAACTCAAATGAGCACTCGTTACAAGTGAGTTGTGCAGAAGAGCATCTCTGAATACACATTGAACCTTAAAGCAGGTGGGCTACAGCAGCAGGAGACCACACCAGGTGCCACTCCTGTCAGCTAAGATGGCAACCGAGGCTACAATTCACAAAATTGGACAATAGAAAATTGGAAAATCGCTGCCTAGTCTGACGAGTCTTGATTTCTGCTATGACATTTGGATGGCAGGCTCAACACCATGAAAGCAGGGATCCATCCTGCATTGTATCAATGGTTCAGGCTGGTCGTGGTGTGATGGTGTCTGTGATATTTTCTTGGCACACTTTGGGCCCCTTAGTACCAACTGAGTGTCGTTTAAATGCCACCGTCTACCTGAGTCTTGTTGCTGACCAGGTCCATCCCTTTATGACCGCAGTGTCCCCATCTTCTGATGGCTCCTTCCAACAGGATAACACACCATGTCACAAAGCTCACATCATCTCCCACTGGTTTCTTGAACATGACAATGAGCTCACTGGACTCAAATGGCCTCCACGGTCGCCAGATCTCAGTCCAGCAGAGAACCTTCGGGATGTGGGGGGAATGAGAGATTCGCATCATGGATGTGCAACTGAGTGATGCTATCATGTCAATGTGGATCAAAACCCCTGAGGAATGTTTGCAGCACCTTGTTAAATCGATGCCATGAAGAATTACGGCAGTGCTGAATACAAAAGGGGGTCCAACCCGGGACTGGCACGGTGTACTTAATAAAGTGGCTGGTGTGTGTGTATCTCTGTAATATGTTTTGAACGTACGGAGCAACTGATAATCATAACAGAGCAGAAAAGCTGGCGTCATAATAAAGTGAATACGGGTGGCACGTGCCAAGACGTTGGTTACCTTCAACATTGTGATGTTATGTAAAACGGCACAACAAGGGCACACAATTATGATATGTTTTTGTGTAAAATTCATTGTAGTCATTGCAGCATTGGACCCTTTATTTCCTTATGGGGTAGTCAAATTTAGCCCTCCTGGCTTTAGTGAGGCACGTTGCTTACTGCTGCTTTTTACTCTCTGATTCTTACAATGAAAAGACGGCCCACCCTTGTGCTCAGTGGGGGTTAAAGGGGCAGGGGGCTCGCATCCCAGCAGCCTTTGTATGCCTCCCTTTGAATGGAAACAAATAAAAACGCACACTGTAAAGGGGTACAAAAATGGAAAAATGGAGTATCCCCCCAAAAAAAATATATACTTGGAAATGAGAGATGAAGGGCTGGGACAACAAGGGAGGCGAGACTCAAACGACCAAAGTGGCAAATTAAGAAGCCATAATGAGGGTCAAAAAGTCGGGAGTTTTGGATTGAAGTCGATACCCGGAGACTGAGGGGGTCTCGCCACCCTGCTTTTATACAGGCAGGCCGATGAGGTCACATGTCAGGTGATGCTGGCCAAGAGTTGCCATGGTTACGGTACACTAAAGAAGCCAAAAAATGGTGACCCCCGCCAATTAAAATTCCAAGGCAAAAACAAATAAATACGGGGCTCAAATGCTTTAATTTGCTAGCAGCTGCCGCAGTCGGGCCGTCCCGTGCTGACACCCCGACTAACAGGCCCACCGGCTGACCCCCAGATGGCGCTGTCGTCTCCCTCTCGCTCTCCCGTTTTGACGGTGATTGCAGCAGACGTTCGCCTTTCAAAAACGAATCGCAGGCCGGTGATGCAGATTTGTTTGAATGCAGCGGCTGGAAGTCAAGTGTAAATCTGTCGGCGCTCGTCAGCGTTAAGCGGCCGCGATGGGTTATTTCTGTAGACAAGGAGCCACAAGAAATGCGAAGCACATTCGCTGAGCGGTATTGTGTTGGGGGGGATGGTGGGGGGGAACGTGAGCAGGACGGGTCGCCCCTTGCTGAATTTCCAGCCTCTTCGCTTTAGGCGCTTGGCACATCGCTTCCCATTTCCGTGTCTCATTCTGCTAGATCTTCTGCTCATTCCTTCCAGGGTTGCAGCAACTGCTACTGTTTGGGTAGCCCCCGTGTCTCAGAGATGGAAAGAAAGGAGCTAAAGTCCCACCTCAGGCCAGATTGTTAAAATAAGATGATCCCCCAAGTCCTGCTTTTGAGCTCTGCACCCCAAAAAAATGGCAGACTGAAGTGGTTTTCACCTCCAAGCATCCTGTTCCTCCAGGCCTTTAAAAGCAAAGGAGTCTGGGTAGGAATGAAATCAGGGAGCAAGAACTGTGATGGGATAAGGTTTGGATTCATCAGACATATTAGCCAGAAAGTCTATAGCTCTGACAACCAAAAATGAAGGCCCATGAGTGGCTGGGTGACTTTCACAGATTCAGATTCTGTAACTTCACTCCATGATTAAGGAAGGTTTGTCACTCAGGCTGTTCTTGGCAAAAGTGGGGAAATGCTGACCTCAACTGGACACATGAACTGTCAGGATCCTGCCTAAAACATCAAAATACTTCTTAATGGTCCCAAAACATACACAAGAGCCCTTAACAAGGGAGAGGGTAACCATAAACCTCTGGCTTGTTGAGACAGTTCAAACAAAATAACTTTACATATAAAGAATTTATTCAGAAAAGAAAAAAAAATATTCAAAATGCAAAAAAAAAAAAAGGAGAATGGGAGTCCCACCTCAGGCCAGATTGTTGGAATAAGATGATCCCAAATCCTGGACATGAGCTCTGCGTCCCAAAAACTTCAAAATACTTCTTAATAGTCCCAAAACATACACAAGGGAGAGGGTAACCATAAACCTCTGGCTTGTTGAGACAATTCAAACAAGGATTTGAAAAGATTTTCCTTAAAAGGCAATGCAGGGAAAACTTATCCCAATACACTATCCAAAAAATTAGAGGCAGAAATTCAGAAAACCATAAAAAAGGGAAAATACTTACAAAGTCTCCTAATGGCACTCAATGATCCACTGCTAGGACCCTTTCTCTGGCCTCAGTGTAAAGGCAGAGGGTGGAGCCAGCAGTAGTGATGTCACGGTGGACCCGCCTCCACCCAAAAACACAGCAAATGGAGGACCACTTAAAGGAATGGGACATAAATACTAAGAAATAAATAAAAAATCAGTATTAACAAAAAAGTCGGAGTTAAAGCAAGCCGCCCTAATCCGAGGTGTGCATAAAAAATTTAATAATTTACTTTATCAGGTAGACGTACAAAATAAACACAAACAGTTGCATCATATATCTGAAATATAGTCTAAATATTCTCGAATGTAATAGAAATTTGTTATTTGTCACCCTGTGACTGAGGTCAATAGAAGGCGAGACGCCTAGAGAAGGATCAAAACCCAAAAATAACATTATATTTGTAATCATTGACCTTGAAATAGTCCAAAACGATATCCCACATGCCTGTGTTTCAAATCTGCCTTTTTCTGGGAGTGGGTCTTGGAGGGCTAGGACCACCGGTACAGAATCATATGATTGTATTCATGATCGGTGACCTCGAAATGGCTTTGTAAAAAGGAGTAACTTTGACCCATCGTATCCCATTAGGGTCAGGTGATGTGTCTTGTACAACTTCAAGACCTTCTATTCATTTTTGCTGAACACCACAATTAGTTTACTCCTTATCAGATGTGGCTCATTTCCCACACAAAAAATGAGAGTTTTTTTTTTTAGTCCAGAAGGACAAAAAAAGGGGGGATCACCAAAAATTGTGACGTCTTGCATAACTTGCGGGGGGGTTTTCTTGTACCGGTGAGTCAGGAAGTGCCAGGACAAAACAAAAAAACTGAAGTGATTTCTAAGCAATTCATAAATAATTCTTAAACGAATACAAAAAGTATTCAAAAAGAGGAATCATCATGATTTGAACACAAAAAAAAAAAATCCAAAGAGAAACAGTAATACAAACCCTCGTTCCACCAAAGCACATTCTAGAAAAATCCAGGAAAATCACCAAACAAAAAAGCAAACGCTTACAAAATGTCTTAACAGCACCAAATGATCCCCAGCTGAGCCCCTCCCTCGAGTCTCAAGGCAAAGGCAGCAGGAGGAGGAGCCAGCAGTAGTGAGGTCAAGGTGGCCCCGCCTCCTTTAGGTTCCACCCACCAAGTATAGAGAATGGAGGAGCATTTAAAGGAACAAATAGTATCAAAAATGCACAAACACGTTTAAAAAAATCTTGTAAGACTAAAACAAGAGATGTCATAAATGTTTGGGGCACATTCTTTAGTTGGACTGTCTCCAGACGATTTTAAGTTCTGAGAAGCAGAAGGGGCGGGTTCAAGTGGCTGGAAACGGGAAGTGACATCACCAGTGGTACGTCTGTCAATCATCCTTTCTGTAGAGGGAGGAAGAAAAGAGATATATTAAGTGACGGCGACAACCCCTGGTTCAAAGTGCCATTACAATCAGCCAAGTTGTCCCCTAGTTACATTGTGTGTGACAAACTGCAAACACAACAATATAAAGGAAATAAGCACAAGCCATGGAATAATGCGCTTTGAGATCAGAAAAGGCGCTATATTGATCAAATGTATTTTAACACTGGCTGTTAACACAACATCCCAAAATTCTCTAGAGGATCTGGATGCTGTTGCTGATCTGATAAGCTCAGTCTGTTGCCCCGCTTTTGACCCTCATCAGGAAAAATGACAGAAAGCCAAATTGAAGGGGAAAAGTGATGGAGCCTTCCTATAAGCAAATAGATGTAGGAGGTGGGCACCCCTATACTGCTGCCTATATTTAACATCTGTAATGTTGAGCCCACCCAGACCTCACTTGATATTTGCTGATCGAGGGTCATCTTCTGTGAATGGTGACCACACATCTCTACATACCAGTAATCGTTCACATAAATAAGGACGCCAGGTCTTCACTTTCACTCCCCTGAGGCTGGCATGGGGGGGGGGCACTTGGGGGGTCATGAAGGCCCCTGAAACCCCAATCAGGTAATTAAACAGCAGGAGGGAGGACACGTTTTTCATTTGTACAGACTGCAGTCCAGCATGGCTCTTTGCTGCCGGCCCTCCGAGTGCAGTGAAGCAGGACAGAGTGAATCAGTAAAGGTCAGGGAAAGGAAAAAAAAAATCAGTTAATATATAGATATTTAAAGACGTCTGGAAAGCGAATGCAATTCACGCAAGCCTCGACTGACCTTCTCTGCACTCTGCCACATGCCATAATGCCTTTTAATTTCCTAATTTTGAACATGCCAAGTGTTCTTTGCAGATGCTTTGTCCTCTTTGTTGTAGCCCACCATTTCCCCTCCATTATTTCTTTTGAACTGGCACCTTGCTCCTACCTTGTGCCTCATGTTTGCCAGGATAGGCTCCCCAGCTTCCTCGCAACCCTGCTCAGGACAAAGCGAGTTTAGAAGTTGAATAGATGGATGGATGGATGTTTCTGCTGATGTTCTGCTATCATTGAGGTGATATGTCATTTAAACAGACTCTTCATCTAGGCAAGCCTTCGTGATGAAAACCTGTTTTCCATAATGGCACAGATGGAGCAACCATTATTGTCATATGGCCTATAGGGGTGCTATACCCAAAGTCTCATGTTTAGAAGGTGACATCGGAGTCTAGTAAGATGTAGGGGTCAGGGGAGTCAGTCAGTGACGCACTGGGCACCAACCTTACTAGAAGAATGAGAGGTTATATGGGGATAGTAGACATGCCACCCAGAAAACAGATGGGGGAGTGGGGGACAGGACAGTCATGGTGAATCCTAACCTCTCAACCCCCAAAAACGCCCCTCATCCAGCCTACAGTATGCATGTGGTGATGTCAGGCTTGACTGAGTAAGAAATCAATGAAAGCAACTGGTGAATGACATGGCTGGTGAGGTGGGCGGGGCTGGGAAGGAAGAGAGGGAAGAAAGTGGAGAGGCTGTGGTGGGTGTGGCTATGAATGGCTGAGGGTGTGGCTCAGAATACTGGAGTGAGGTGAAGGAAGGGCTGGCTGAGAATGGATTGGTGGAGGAGGGCAAGACTGGAAATGAAGGGGTGGAGCAAACTGAGGAGGATGTGGTCAGTGTGCTTGTAAATGGCAAGGAGTGGGGCCAAAAATAGTAGGGTTTGGTGAGAAGGGTCACTTGTCATAATGATCTAATCATAATGGCCATTTGTTATAATAATTGCTGGTTTGATCCTAATAGACCTGTCATAATGGTCCAACCTTCCATAATTGTCACCGGTTTGACCCTAATACACCTGTCATAATGGTCAAACCAATCATAATATTTACCAGTTTCACCTTAATAGACTTATCATAATGGTCCAACCTATCATAATTGTCACCGGTTTGACCCTAATAGACCTGTCATAATGGTCCAACCTATCATAATGGTCACCAGTATTACCCTAACAGACCTATCATAATGACCACTGGTTTGACCCCAATACACCTCTCATAATTGCCCAACCTATTAAAATAATGACCAGTTTCACCCTAATAGACTTATCATAATAGTCCAACCTATCATAATGTTCACTGGTTTGACCCTAATAGATCTGTCATAATGGTCCAGCCTCTCATAATGGTAACCAGTTTCACCCTAATAGACTTATTGGTCTATTAACGGTCTAGACTTATTGGTCACTTGTCATAATGATCCAACCTATCATAATGGCAATTTGTCATAATGGTCGTTGGTTTGATCCTTAAAGACCTGTCATAATGGTCCAACCTAACATAATAGTCACTGGTTTGACCCTAATAGACCTCTCATAATGTTCCAACCATCATAATGGTCATTTCACCCTAAAATACCTTTCATAATGGTCACTTGTCATAATGATCAAACCTATCATAATGGTCATCAGTTGCACCCTAACAGTCCTATCATAATGGTCCAACCTATCCAAAATGTCACCGGTTTGACCCTAATAGACCTCTCATAATGGTTACTTGTCATAATGGTTGCTGGTTTGACCCTAATGTACTTGTCATTATGGTCAACTAAAGCAATGATCAGACCTATCATAATGGTCACCAGTTTGACCCTAATGCACCTGTCATAATGATCACTTGTCGTAATGGACCAACCTATCATAGTGGTCACTGCTTTGACCCTAATAGACTTCTCAAAATGTTCCAACAGGTTTGACCCTAATAGACTTAATGGTCTATTAATAGTCTAGACGTAATGGTCACCTGTCATAATGGTCCAACTTATCATAATGGTCACCGGTTTGACTCTAAAAGTGAAAGGCAGATGCAGGTTGGGTCACCAGCTCATTCCATGAATGTTTTGCAAATTTTGCCCAGAGTTTCAATTCCTGCTCGAAACAAATCTTTGGACCCTCACAGCTCAGCACTGTGAGGTTTTTTATGGGGGGGGGATAGCATAGTACTTACGGCTGATTGGCATTGTGATATGAAAGGTGTTATATAAAGAAAAGATTGGCATTCTGAAAAGCCCACCCAGTGACATGCAGGAATCCGCTAACTGCCCCTCTCTGCTGGCACTGAACTGAATAAATCACAGATTGTTGTTATTTTTTTTTCTCCGCGGCTGTCCAGTTGGATTTGTTCTTTTTTTTTTTTTTTGTTTGCTGATGGGAGCGTTTCTTTTCATTTTTTTTTCATGCCCTCATAATTTTTGTCTATAATCCTTTCTATTCTTATGACATGTGGATGTTGCCATGCCGACTGTGTTAAGGTTGAGCGGATTGGCTGGGGGACGACGTGATCCTGTCAGACGAGCAGAAGGACTCTGGGCTGTGGCCGGCGATGGCAAAGGGCTAATTAAAGGCATCTGCATGGCGACTGTCACTTCTGTAGAATTGAGGAGGGACAGCCCATATGGCCCAGGCTGTTAGCAAGTGGAACGACGGTGGTCCCAAAGTGGGCTCCCTTCTGCCATTTAAATGCTTTGATGTTCTTGGGCTTTTCTGGTCCCCTGATGTCTTAAAGCTCATGTCACCCTTCTATCCTTTAAAGTTCTCGGGTCACTCACTCCACACATCTCCTCTGGCTCTCTGTGCTGTTCTGATGTATTCAAGCTCACTTAAGTCATCATAAAGCCACCTCGGGTTCTTTCTGGTCCTCTTATGTCCTCGGGCTCAGTTTATCATTAAAAGGATCATTCCAACAGATAGATAGATAGATAGATAGATAGATAGATAGATAGATAGATAGATAGATAGATAGATAGATAG
>JANRMT010062850.1:23570823-23629098 GCA_026402145.1 Polypterus bichir lapradei | reverse complement strand
TAGATAGATAGATAGATAGATAGATAGATAGATAGATAGATAGATAGGGAAAGAGAAAGGGGAAAGACACTATAAGCCATAGATAGATAGAATGGAAAGGTAGTGTATAATAGATAGATAGTGAGAAATGAAATATACTATATAATAGATAAACAGATGTGAAAGATACAGCATAAGAGATATATATGAAAGGCACTATATTAAAGATACACAGATGCAAAAGACTGTATAACAGATAGGTCAACGTGAAAGGTACTAAATGATAGATAGATGTATTAATATGAAAGGCACTATATAATAGGTTAATTGATGCAAAAGACTGTATAATAGATAAACAGATAGATGTGAAAGGCAGTATATAATAGATAGTTATGAAAGGAAGTATATAATAAGTTAATTGATGCAAAAGACTGTATGATAGATAGATAGATAGATGTGAAAGGCACTATAGGATAGATAAATAGATGTAAAAGACTGTATAACAGATAGATCGATGTAAAAGGTACTAAATGATAGATACATTAATTTGAAAGGCACTATATAATAGATAAATTGATGTAAAAGACTGTATGATAGATAGATAGATGTGAAAGGCACTATATGATAGATATATTGATGTGAAAGACACTATATGATTAATCAATTCCATTTGCCACAGCTGGACTCTAATCAAATTCTAGACACATCTCAAGGAAAGTTAAACCACCCAGAACGCACCTGAACACAATCTGGGGTGCCACTGCATACTTCTAGGAATGACAGACCACCGTTTTGATTGTAATAAATTTGCAGACCGTTCTGTTAACATGTTTTCACTTTGTCATTGTGGGTTGTTGAGTGCAGATAGAGGGGCAATAGTGGTAAATGTATCCATGTCAAATGAAATCTATAACACAATAAAGTGTGTAGAAAATGAAGGGGTCTCAGTACTTTCTCATTGCCCTGTTTCTTCTTCTGCCTAGAGGGGACTGGGTGGTCTAATGGTCTGGAATCCCTACAGATTTTATTTTTTTCTCCAGCCGTCTGGAGTTTTTTTTTTTGTTTTTTCTGTCCCCCCTGGCCATTGGACCTTACTCTTATTCTATGTTAATTAATGTTGACTTATTTTATTTTCTTACTGTGTCTTTTATTTTTCTATTCTTCATTATGTAAAGCACTTTGAGCTACTTTTTGTATGAAAATGTGCTATATAAATAAATGTTGTTGCTGTTGTTGTTGTTGTTGTTCTTAGGCTCCCCTTAGTGCTCCCTTAGTCCTTGTGCTCCATTTGGTCCTCTGTGGTCCTCAGGCTCCCTTTGCTCCACTTACGCCCCACCCAGCCGCCTGGTCCTCCAGCCTGTCTAATTTCCTTGGGCTCAGTCCAGTCTGTTTTGTTCATATAATGTAAAGTCCCTGTCTCCCACTGCTCCACATATCTTCTCAGACTCACGCTGGCGCTTTCAGGCCTTTGTGCTCATTCTGGTCTGTGAAGTCCTCAAGCTCATCTTGCTGTCTGATGGCATCAGGTTTAGTTCATTTCTTGTTCTTCAGTAGGCTCATTGTTCTCCTTTAAGATTCTCAGGCTCACTAGGTCCACATATCTCCTCAGACTCACTGTAGCACTCTCATGTTCTTGTACTCTGTGTGGTCTTCTGAGTCCTCAAGTCAAGCTGTCCTCAGGCTCATTTCAGTCCCTTTAACTTCAAACGGCTCCTGGCTGTCTTTTAAAAAATTTTTAATTTTAAAATTTTAAATCTTTTACATTGTTTGTATGAAAATGTGGGTGGCATGGTGGCGCAGTGGGTAGCGCTGCTGCCTCACAGTTAGGAGACCTGGGTTCGCTTCTCAGGTCCTCCCTGCGTGGAGTTTGCATGTTCTCCCCGTGTCTGCGTGGGTTTCCTCCCACAGTCCAAAGACATGCAGGTTAGGTGCATTGGCGAGCCTTAGTGTGTACTTGGTGTGTGTGTGTGTGCCCTGTGTTGACTGCAATTGGCTCCAGCAGACCCCAGTGACCCTGTACTTAGGATGTAGCGGGTTGGATGATGGATAGATGTATGAAATATACTATATAAATAAATGTTGTTGTTGTTTTAAGATTTTCAGGTTCACTCACAACCCACACACCGTATCTCCTCAGACTCACTTTGGTCCTCTGATGTCCTCAAACTCAAGTCAGCTCTTTTTCTTCACAGGACTGTTTGCGGTCCTCTCTAGTCATCATTCTCACTCACTCCGCATATCTCCTCAGATTCATTCAGTCCTCTGATGTCTGTGTGTAAACTTTTGTCCTCTAAGGACCATTTTTTTCACAGGGTTCCTTTTTATCTTCTGTAGACCTCCAGCTCACTCACTCCACACATCCCCTGAGGCTCATGGTGGTCTTCTGATGTCCTTGGGCTCCTTTCAGGCCTTTTTCTTCACAGAGCTCTTCTCTGTCTTTTGAGATTCTCAGGCTAACTCACTCCACGTATCTCCACAGACTCACTTTGTTGCTCTTGTGTCCTTGTGCTTAGTTCAGTCCCCAGACATCCTCAACTCAAGCCATCCTCAGGCGCAGATCTCCTCAGACTCACTTTGGCCTTCTGATGTCCTCAAGTCATTTTTGGGCTCATTCAGTCCTTTTGTCACAGGACTCCTCACTGTCATTTGGGTGCTCTTCTGTCCTTAGGCCCAGTTTGGTCCTCAGATGTCATCAAGTCATCCTCAGACTTTTTTGTTCGCAGGCTCCACCCTGTCGTCTGATGTCACTCACCCCACTTGTCTCATCCTGGCCCACCCTGCCCTCTCCTGACTGGCTCATGTCCTTGGGCTCAGCCCAGTCCTTTACCTTCTTAGGGATCCTCCCTGTCTTTTACGATGCCCATCTTATCTTCTCCAGCTCACGTTGGCTCTACAGTGCTCTTGCTCTCCCTTAGGTCCTTCAATGTCCTCAGACTCATTTAGTCCTGTTTCTTTACTGCACGTGTCTCCTCAGACTCATCCTGGTCCTTAAATGTCCTCAGGCTCCATCTGCACCACTTACCCACCCCCACTCCCCCAGACTGTCTCACGTCCTCAGGCTCGGCCCCCCGACTCACTCTTGCAGTCCTCTGGCTCTCTCTGATCCTCTTATGTCCCCAGACTCACGCCACTTCTGCTGTTTTCTTATCTTTAATCTGATTGTTTTCAGTCATTTGGGCACGATTCGTTTTCCAGGCCAGTGGAGCGATTGGATAAAGTGAGTTTATGAGCTGTCATGAAGGAATTCTTCTGGGGTCTTGGTCTAGTCGAGGGGTGCAGTGACCCAGGTATTCAGAGACTGCAGATAAGTCCCCCAGGAGATCTGTAATTGTTTAATTTATTTATTTATTGTCGCCATGCAGGCAGAGCGTGCCAGGCCTTGTGCCAGGCAGGGTGTACAGCTGCGTATGCCAACCAACAGTCGGTGTGTCCACATGCAACTCATTATAGAAATTTTGAAACGGCTGCAGCTTAAAGGGAAATATGATCTGCTATTGAGTGCCAGCCTGAAGCGCGATTAAAAGGGGCTTAGGAGAGCTGATGATGGACGCTGCGTCCCCACCCCCACATCCTGCCACTTCCCCATCTCACCAGCTGGCCAGTCACATTCCTTACTTGGCTACATGCCCATGCACCTGAAGCCACTGGGGGTGGGGGCACCCGGACAGCTCCACACACCTCACACCCTAGTGGGTCATTGGTGGGCAGTAATGCCAGGCAGACTCCGCTCCAGGGGGGACATTTAGCTAAGCTAAGCCCCCCCCACCAATCCCAAACATCATATCGAGCTCCCCCTTCACCTGTACTGTCTGGTAATGCTATTACTTGTTAAATTTTTGCAACTTTATCACACCAAGCCCCTTCTAATATTTCAGATGCCCCCTTACTGTTTTCAGGTGTGAAGTCATGCCCACTGCTATGGGAAATCATGTCCCCCCTCCAGAAGGAAAAGCAAAGCTGAATCGAGCTGAACACACATGGACCCCTGAGTGTTGGTTTTGACTGCAGTCGCTGTGCCCCTTACAGGTGCCTCACTCGGAGTCCTGAAACGTCTGTGCCCTATGCCAGGCATTCAAACAGACCTGGGCACATTTATATCATTACAACTCAGAAGAACTGTGACAAGAACAGGATACCCAGCTCAAAGAAGCTTGACAATCTGATTCGCCTAACTTTTCCAAATGACACTGAGTTGAGATTTCAAAGTCCCCAAAGTGGCACTCACTGCCACACTACTTGGCAACTTGTTCCGTGTGCCTACTGAGGTTTGTGGCAGTGAATCAGTATTCATGCTCTTCATTCTTCAACTTGAAGTTCGTCGTCTCACAAGCACGTACTGTTATGGGTACCCGTTCATCCGATCAGCACAGCTGCCAACCCACAAAGCAGAGAAGGGCATCAGGTCTCCCCCACCTTCAAACCCACCATGGCTTTATTGTCAATGCCTGCTTTGTGCTATGCCACAAGCATAGTGCCAGCTCACCCTACCCCAACGTCCCCCCGAATGAGGGCATGATGGTGTAGCCCTTGTTCAAATGCCAGCCTGCGGACTCTCTGTGTGGACTTTGCATGTTCTCCACGTGTCCACATTCAGCTTTTGACAAATTCAGCTATCCTTCCTCATCCCACGACTGTTTTATTGACAACCCAGTCGGCCGGCTGTGAGGGTCTGTGCTGATGGACATCCAGCGTTTAATGTGATGAGGTGGTCTTGAGCTCCCTATGATTCTGAAAAGGAAAAGCAGTTCTGGCCGAGGAACTAATGGTTAATTTGTTTAACGTTCTCGGAAAGGCCCATGTCATAATGTCTGCATGAAAGGTACGTGCATTGGACAACCACAAGTGAGCAGAAGGTCCGTGAAATCACAAGCACAGCTGCAGTTACCAGCCCATTAGACATACAGGGAATAGGAAAAGTCTTCTTCACCCATTTGAAGTTTCACATTTTCTGCTTATCCAACCATGAATCTCAGTGGTAGGGCTGCTACCTCGCAACAAGGAGACCTGGGTTCACATTCTCAGTCCTCCCAGTGTGAAGTTTGCATGTTCTGCCTGTGTCCACATGAGTTTCCTCTTGGTGCTTTGGTCCCTTTGTGGAGTTTGAATGTTCTCTCTGGGTCCACAAGGGTTCCTCTCGGTGTTTCAGTACCGCTGTGGAGTTTGGATGTTCTTCCTGTGTCCACATGGCTTTCCATTTGGTGCTTTGGTACCTCACTGGAGTTTGCATGGTGTTCCTGTGTTCACATGGGTTTCCTCCTGGTGCTTCAGTACCTCTGTGGAGTTTGCATGTTCACCATAAATCCACATGGGTTTCCTTTTGGTGTTACAGTACCTCTGTGGAGTTTGACTGCTCTCTCCATGTCCACATGGGTTCCTTTTGGTGTTTCAGTACCTGTGTGGAGTTTGAATGTTCTCCCCATGTTCACATGGGTTTCCTCCTGGTGCTTCAGTACCTCTGTGGAGTTTGAATGTTCTCTCTGTGTCCACAGGGGTTTCGTCCTGGTGCTTTGGTGCCTCTGAGGAGTT
The DNA here is from genome assembly GCA_026402145.1 of Polypterus bichir lapradei. Classification (NCBI taxonomy): domain Eukaryota; kingdom Metazoa; phylum Chordata; class Cladistia; order Polypteriformes; family Polypteridae; genus Polypterus; species Polypterus bichir. The sequence continues at coordinate 23,623,593 of JANRMT010062850.1, read as the reverse complement.
TGCATGTTCTCCATACATCCACATGGGTTCCTCGTGGTGCTTCAATACCTGTGTGGAGTTTGAATGTTCACTCTGTGTCCACATGGGTTCCCTCCTAGTGCTTTGGTACTGGTGTGGAGTTTGGATATTCTCTCCGTGTCTATATGGGTTCCTCTTGGTATTTCAGTACCTGTGTGGAATTTGGATGTTCTCTCCATTTCCACATGGGTTTCCTCGTGTTGCTTCAGTACCTCTGTGGAGTTTGCATGTTCTTCATACTTCCACATGAGTTTCCTTTTGGTGTTTTAGTACCTGTGTGGAATTTGAATGTTCTCCCCATGTTTACATGGGTTCTTGTTGGTGTTTCAGTACCTGTGTGGAGTTTGCATGTTCTATCGGTGTCCATAAGGGTTTATTTCTGGTGATTCAGTGCCTCTGAGGAGTTTGGATGTTCTCCACACATCCACATGGGTTCCTCTTGGTATTTCAGTACCTATGTGAAGTTTGCATGTTCTCCCCATGTTCACATGGGTTTCCTTTTGGTGCTTCAGTATCTATGTGGAGTCTAAATGTTCTCTCTGTGTCCAAGTGGGATTCTTCCCTGTGCTTCATTTTCCTCCACAGTCCAAAGACATGCAGGTTAGATGGGCTGGCTATGCTAAATTGGCCCCCTCTGGTGTTTGTGCGTCCATCCTGAAATGGACTGCCCACCCCACCTTCCCAGAGGTTTTTTTTCCCTGCCTTGTGCCTGATGTGTGCTGAGGTTGGGTTTTGACTTCACTGTGATGCTGCTCTGGATAAGCGGGTTTTAGAAATGAGTGGATGGATCACTGTGGATTGAATTTGAACTTTTCAACATTTCTCAGCAGAAAAAGACTCTCCAATGTCAAAGCAGAAAGAGATCTCCACAAAGTGGTCTCAGTGGATTACGAATGGAAAGCATAAAATCAGTGACCTCCTGAGTATTCACCCCCCCTGTAAGGTCAGTGGCAGCCATGACAGCATTGAGTCTGTGCTCACAGGTCTTTCTCTTTCTCTCTCAGCTCTGCCAGCTTTTCTCACATCTTCTTTGCCCAGCTGCTCAGCTCTGTCAGATTTCATGGTGATCTGGGAGAACAGCCTTTGTCAAGGCCAGCCACAAGTTCTTAGCTGGACTCTGAGCTTCGTCACTACCGGACATTCACATTGCCATTTTGAAGCCATTGCTGTGTACTTTTGGCTTTCTACTTGGGCTCGCTGGTCTTGCTGGTCTTCTCCCAAAGTTCTTCTTGAAGATCTCATCAGGTTCTCCTCCAGGAGCATTGATTTCCACCTCACAAGCCCTTCCAGAGCCTACTGCAGAGAAGCATCCCCAGAGCCTGACCTTGCAGGCACCACAGTGCTTCAAGGCGGGGATGGTGTGTGTGTGTGTGTGTGTGTTTGATAATGTGCAGGGTAACATGGCAGTTAGTCTGATGGGCCCTCATTTGACTACAGAACCTTCTTCCGACTGACTTCAGAGTCCCCCATGTTTCTTCCTCTGAGATGTCCTGTGTGTGTGTGTGTGCATGCAACTGGTGAAGCCCCTGGGCACAGCTGCTTTCTGCCCAGTCTCTCCAGTCTTAGCCAATGTAGCTTGGCACTCCTTCAGTTCTCTGAGGTCTCCTGGTGGTCTCCTTCACGAATCATCTTCACGTTTTTCGGATGGTCTGCTCCAGCAGATTTCCAGCTCCACCATATTCTTTCCACGTCTTTATGTCTGACGTGTCCATCTCCATCCTGTCCGTTGCCTCTTTTGTCCACTATATTTGTTGTGATTGTGCCCATTGTTTTCTTTGCCCACCTCTATATAAACCTGCTCTGTAGTTGTTGTCTGTCCACCTCCATCATAATTACTACCTCTTCTCACTTTGACTTAACTGGATATTCAGTGATTTTTCTTGTCTCCATCCTCTGACGTGAGCTTTTTTGATGGAGTTACTCGAGTGTTCTTGTGTCTTCATTGCGGAGGTTAGGCCCAGTGGCATTGGGGTGGGATTTCACCAAGGCCCCTGATCCTTCAGTCCCAGATAAACACAATCAATAGCGCTAAGCCTCTGATCTTTTTTCTCATTCTACGAATTTAAATGCACATATCAGTTATGAGAGGTCCCATGCATAAGCCCACAACAAAATAGCAAAAACATGTGACAAAGGGGGCTGAGACCCCCATCCCTGTAAATCTCAGAAACGCCCCTGGCCAATCCCAGACAGGTGGTCTCTGACTACTGAACTAATTCTGGAACTTGTAAAGCCAAGGGTCTGCCCCAGCAGTGATTTAGGGGTGTCACATTAAAAGGGGGGGGGGATACTTTGGAGATCAATTGTTGTGTGTTTTATATTTGTAATGAATTCTGACCACTTTGCAGAGGTCTGTTCTATCTGAAGGAAAAGGGTCTTCATTAGCAGGGAGGTGCAGGAGCGAACTGTTTGGAGAAGGCTGATCAGGCAATTCAACCCTACACAGGAGTGGGAAAAGAGGAAGAGGAGGAAGAAGAAGAAGGGGTCTGTTCTTACTTTGCCATTCAAGTCTTTTTCTGTGCCAAAAAGCCGAGTAAACTGCATTGGAATTCAATGTCGGAGAACTTCCAAATGGGAGAAGAGTTTATATGAAGAATCTCTTCGCCCAAGCTGACCTCCTGCAGCCCTCCCTGGGGGTCCATTCCGAAGGAGTCACGAGGCAAATAAAGCAACACAGACAGTGAGGTTTGGCTGGGCAGGGAGGCTGTTTGAAAGTCGCATCCACTTCTGTGCCCAAGTGATGGTCCAGCAAACGAACCCATGAGAACAGGGGCCATCAAGGCGTGACCCTAGATGGACGGATGGACGGACGGAGCCAAGACACCACACTAGAGAGACGGTCGTCTGCAGCTCGAGCCGTCCGGTCACGTCATGTGTGTGTATCTGTTATTGGGATGGCGGAAAGGAAAGTGACCGGCAAGCAAACCCCACAGCTGTGATCTCACGCAACGTCGGATGAAGTGACAGCCTGCCGTGTCCCTCGGCCCGTCGAGGTGCCTGCGCTAATAGAAATGTGACACCCGCCAGGGTGCAGAATGACAGCCAGCATCGCTACTCATCGCGAAGGACAGATTCGACGGTGACGGAGTCACGTGCGAGGTGGCCGCTGCGGATGTGGTGCTTCGGTCACAGCATAATTAAGGAACGGGGACACCAGAAGAAGATGCTGGGGGAGCCTCAGAAAGCTTAGTGCGCAGATACAGAAGTCAGTAGATGGCACATGGACAATCAGAACGGCGTGAATACGCTGGATTGGACAATTTTGGACAAGACGGAAGAAAAAAAGAGAAGAGCCATAGTATATGGCAGTGGACAAATGTGTCCGAAAGCAGAGCAAGATGAAAAGAAACATTAATGAAGACCATGGACAAGAAGATATAAAAGTTAGGAGGAATCAGGTGGTCAGATAAGGAAATAAATGATGGTGGTGGATGCAACAGAGATATAAATAAAGTGATAGGTGGACAGAAGAGAGATATGGACAGAGTGGTGGCAGACACAATGGAAATACAGCTTAGGTGACAGTGGACACAATAGAGATGTAGATGAGGTGGCGGTGGATACAATAGAGATATAATAGAGAAGAAGGTGGCTAAAATAGAGATATGAACAAGGTGATGTTGGACATGATTGAGATATGAATGGAGTGATGATGGGCAGAGTAGAGATACAGCTTAGGTGATGGTGGACACAATGGAGATATGGATGGAGTGATGGTGGATACAACAGAGATATAACAGAGAAGAAAGTGGCCAAAATGGAGATGTAGATGAAGTGATGGTGGACACAGTAGAGGTATAAACAAAGTGATGGTGGACAGAAGAGGGATATGGATAAGGTGATGGTGGACACAGTAGAGATAGAGCTTACGTGATGGTGGCCACAATAGAATTATAACAGAAATGAAGGTGGACAAAATTGAGATATAGAAGAGATAATGGTGGACATGATAGAAATATGAAAGAAGTGATGGTGGACACAATAGAGATGTGGATGAGGTGATGGTGAACACAATAGAATTATAACAGAAAAGAAGGTGGCCAAAATGGAGATATGAAAGAGGTGATGGTGGACATGATAGAAATATGGAAGAAGTGATGGTGGACACAATAGAGATATAATCAAAGTGATGGTGGACAGAAGAGAGATATGGATAGAGTGATGGTGGACACAATGGAGATGCAGCTTAGATGATGGTGGCCACAACAGAATTATAACAGAAGAGAAGGCGGCCAAAATGGAGATGTAGATGAAGTGATGGTGGACATGATAGAGATGTGGATGAAGGTATGGTGGACAGAAGAGAGATATAGATGGAGTGATAGTGGACACAATGGAGATATAACAGAGAAGAAGGTGGCCAAAATGGAGATGTAGACAAAGTGATGGTGGACACAGTAGAGGTATAAACAAAGTAATGGTGGACAGAAGAGAGATATGGATGGAGTGATTATGAACATAGTAGAAGTACAGCTTAGGTGATGGTGGACACAACTGAATTATAACAAAGAAAAAAGGCAGGCAAAATGGCAATGTAGATGAGGTGACGGTGGACATGATAGAGATATGAAAGAAGTAATAGTGGACAGAAGAAAGATATGAACAGAGTGATGGTGGACACAGTAGAACTATGAAGACGGCCAAAGTGGAGATATAGATGAAGTGAGAGTGGACACAATAGTTATATGGATGACAGGATTGTGGACACAATAGAGTGTGGTGGATGGCCAGGACGCCTCAACAATGGAATGACCCGGGGAGAGAGCTTTTCCAGGACTATATCTCCCCTGGAATGCTAGAGGGCAGCCCCCCTTGGCTTGCAGTGGGGCCACAGGAAACTGGAAGCTCAACCCTGTTGGGTCTGTTGCCACTGCCAGGGTGCGCCTAGATGTTTGCTGAGCCCTTGTTTGTGGTACGTCCACTACACTCAGAAGTGCTGCTGGAAGAAAGTCATTGGCCACTACTAAGGGAGCCAGAGTCGGGAGGGAAGAGGAGTAGAGGCAGAAAAAGAGAGACAAAGAGAAGAAGAGGACTATGAACTGCACTGTGGTGCTTTGTACTGTGCTGTGCCCTGAGGAGTGAGAAGGAAGCGCTTCCCAGCTGTGAATCAAAGTGTGTTGTGTGCTGCACTTGTGTCTCTGCCTGTCTGTCTGAGGTTGTGGTGGCTGTGCATGCCCCGGTGGTCAACAAGTGATATGGAAGAAGTGATGGTGGACACAGTAGAGATACAGCTTAGGATGAAGATGGACACAATGGAGATATAGACAAGGTGATGGTGGACACAAAGGAGTTATATTGGAGAAGAAGATGACCAAAATGGAGCTATAGACAAGGAGATGGTGGACACAGTAGAGATAAAGATGAGGTGTTGGTGGACACAATGCAGGTTATGGACAGAAAAAATGGAGACAATGAAGAAACAAACAGCAGTTAAGGTGCAGGGGGCCAGGGAGGGACAGATCATATCCTCCACCCACCCCCACACAAAAATGCTTCTGTAGGCTCTATAAATGCTCTCCCCTGGCATTTGAACAATCGTCAATGAAGAAGAGGAGATGCTTTAATCTCCAATCCAGGGGCGCTGGAGGGGGATTCACTCCCAGTCCACAAAACAATTTCTGATTTTAAAATTGGCTTATGAATTGCCCACCCAATTGTTTCCAGCCCCCAAACCCACTTTACCATTTCTGGCATTGCTGCTGGATAAAGATGAGGTGATGATGGACACAATGGAGTTATAATAGAGATGAAGGAGGACCAAAACAGAGATAGAGATGAACTGACATCAAACATGATGAAGATATTAGAAGGATGAAGATGGACATGAAGAAATTATAGACGAGGTGACGGTTGACACAATGGGGGTGTAGACGATGTGATGCTGAATTTGAAGGAGTTTTTGAGGAGGTAAAGATGGCCGCCATGGAGACACAGGCAGGATGAAGATGGACAGTATGGAGTTGTGCTCCCTAACATAAGAGGTGTTTTGAGAACCGAAGTTGATGCAGCAAATATCACAAAAGTCCAAAAATGAGAACAGCATTGGACACAATGGAAAAGGACAGCAGTAGTCGGGTCAGGAATGCAGAGAGTGGACACAGAAGGCAGTGAGGGACCGGAGTGGACGTTGATTGGGTTGAAAGAGAAAATGTTTTTTTTGGACTTGCAGCTGGACATGAGAGAAATGAAAAGAAAACTAGTTTGTACATAAAGGCATTAAAAGGTTGGTCAGTCTAATCAGGCCGTGGTCAGAACAGAGATGGACACAGTTGGTGGACCTGGTCGCAGTCAGATATGCACAGTGAGAAAAGGACAAAGCTGGAGAAAATGGACGTCCTTCCTTCTTTTTCTCTTCATTTCTTCTGCACTTGTCCTCGTCTTGCCTTTTCCTTTTGCTCATCCAGCTCGCCGGTCATCTGCGTTTTTCAGAAAAACATCCTGTCCACCACCCCAGGACAGCTGACTTGGGTTTGCATTGCCTTTGCTCATTTAGTCAGCTCTGTAATCCAAAGCAACTTGAAAATCGGATCTCAGGCGCTGACCCCGACTTTGGGGTGTTGCTGGTCCAGCGTCTGGGCTGAGTGCCGAAGTGATGGCCTCGCTGTGGGGGCCTGCTGATTGATTGATTTATTTTTTCGTTCTTTATTCCCCCCACAACAGAATGGCCAGTTTGTTTTGCCTCGACTAATGGCTGACCGCTTCTGCTCTCCCGTTTGGCCGCTTGTTTCCCTCGGCTTATTTTCCACACCGCAGACCTTTGGCTTTCTCCATCGAATCTCCATGCGGTGTTTTGTCAGCCATTGGATTGTCGGCTCAGTGGTCAGTGAGCTGCAAATCGCCAAATTACAGAAGGTGGCCCTGGAATAATTAAGGCCACGGGGTCAGAGTGTGGTTGGGCCTCTGGGAGAAATTCAGACGGACACGGTGGACAAAGAAGGAGTTAATCAGAGAGGTTATGGACATGCTGGAAATGGAGATCACTGACTGAGGTGGAGACGGTGGACAGTACAGTAAAATAATGGACACAGTGGACAATAAAGGCCTTAATCAGGGAAGACATGGATGCAGTGAATAATGAAGGGCCTCAGCGGATGAAGAGTGCACTGTCCAGGGAGGAGATGGACAAGCTGGGCAATGAAGTGCAATGATTCACACAGTGGACAAAGAGGACACTTATCAGGTTAGAGATAGAGATGGTGGACGGTGACATGAAGGTACTCATCAGGGAGGAGAAAATGGACAAAGAAGGATGTTAATGATGGACATAGTGAACTTAGAGGACCCTTATCAGGGCAGAGATAAAGTTAGCAGACAATGACGTGAAGTGATGGACACAGTGGACAATAAAGGCATTAATCAGGAAGGAGATGGACGCAGTGAATAATGAAGGGCAGTGGTGGGCACAGTGGATGAAGAAGACACTTATCAGGGTAGAGATGGACAAGGTGGGCAATGAAGTGCAATGATTGACACAGTGGACAAAGAGGACACTTACCAGGTGTGATGGATGATATTTAGAGGCAGGTGGTTCCTTAACCGGACAGGAGGCCAGCCCTATGCCACTCCAAGAAACAGGGCAATGAAAACTCTTCCTTGCCCAGAGGATGTCGATGCCAGGAGGAAGACATGAGCATCCCTGCTGGGTTAAATCCAAGAACAATATCAAGTCGGAACGCCTGTACAAGGGTTCAGTAAATGAATGAATGATCTTCATCCATCCATCCATCCTTCCATCCACATATCCTCAAACTCACTTATTTATTAACCTAATCAAATTCTTGTAACTTCTTTATAATAACATTATGAAGTGCTACTAACCCACTGGAGTACTTGGATTAAAGTGTTTAAAGAAATATATGAGTTACAAAATAGAAGGGTGAATCAGGAAGGATGCCATCTTACCAGCACCATAGGCTCCTGGGCAAAGTAGTACTCTGGGCCTCTGTTTAAATAGCAGAAAAGAAAAATACTTAGACCTTATTTATATAGCGCCTGGAGAATGGGAAAGGTGCTATATAAATTAAATGTATTATTATTTGTATTATAGGCATTAGAAACATTGTGGGCCCCTGTGCTCCCTGTGCACCCCCAGCCAGTGCCCATTGTGCCCATATGTTAAGACAGCCCTGGGATGGTAGTTAAGTGGTAAATTAACACAGAGCAATAAAGACGTCTGCTTTGCTGCTGAGTCTCTGAAAGTCTCAGTCTTCTTTTTATATAGCGCCTTTCCTAGTTTTTAACAGTGAGGTGTACACCCCAAGTCCCAGCTCCTTTCGCTCCTTCTATCCACACTCATGTTGGCTGCCAGATGATCAAGGCATAGTACCAGAAGGGTTCTGGTTTATATAGCGCCCTACACAGCAGACAGCATTTCAGGGTGTTTGACTTGGCTCTGATGGTGAATAGTTGTTGGGTTTGAACCCACAGACGCCCAACCTCAAGTTCTTCTTCATCACTGTTGGTCAGCCTTGTGTGTAGCCCACTCTGCCGAGGTCTCCCTCTTCTGTGTCATCCATGCTTTATTTGATGTAGTGCCTTTCACAAGCACATCATCAAGGGGCTCATAGGCTCAAAGGGCAGAAGGAGGAGATGCCAGTCCTGCATTACACAAACAAAGGGAGAGCCTGCAGACTCTACCTGGTGCCAGTTAAGGCAGAGCCAGGGTGCCCATTTTCTGGACAGACACTAAAAAGGCATGTGTAGTGGAGACATGGGCAAAGTCACACCTGTCCATTCCAACAAGTTCTGTTGCTGGTCTTTGAAATCCACAGCTTGACAGTTAGGTTGACTGGGAGTGAGTGCCATCTTGCCCATGTTCTACCTGCTTCATGCAGAGCCAGTCTCTTTCTTACATAATTTGGGTATCCATTTCATTGAAGCTCGTCTCGCCGATGTGCATCACCTCCCAAAATGAAGCAGGTAAACCCCGGAGGCCGAGTGTTGTGCGTGAAGCCTTACGGGGTGGGGAGCGCCACCGCAGCTCTTCTCCCATCTGATTTTGACGTTAACGTCCCGGCTTTGTTTTTTATTTTTATTTATTTCTTTTTTGCGGAGGCATGCAGTGGTTAATTTCTCAGCTGTGCCATCTGATTGGGTTAAACATCGGCCAGTAGCTAGGAAGGGGGGGGGGTGCGTGCTGTCTCTCACAGACCCCCCCTCTTGAGCGTACTCTGCTTGAGGGCGCACAGATCAGTAGAGCATTAAGCTTTTAATTGAGGTGCATATGTATCATTCCTCAGAGTCGAGGCAGCCGGGATTCACAGGGAGCGCGGCAGTCGTCGGCGGCACCCAGGCACGGGGCTCTCTCTCTCGGGTTTTGGATTCGAATGACTTTTAACGCTGGAATACGGACCTGTCAACAGCCAAAATAACATTTAAAGAAAGCAGACTGGCACTCGGGATTGAGGAGAGACTTGGAATTGAGCGAGCAGATCGGAGCGGAGCGGAGCCCGGGCGCAATGCTGCTAGGTGAGTGAAGAGTCGGGGGGCTGAGTGAGCGCTGCTTCCGTCTTGCATGATCGCATTGGCGGGCTTGTAGAGAAGTGCCTCTCGTTTAGTAGAAGGCAAGAGTCCACTTTGGGAGACCTCGGCTCAGCCCGCCTCAATAAATGAACGTTGAAACGAACGGCTGTGCCGCGGTATTCCAGAGCTGGTGGGCTCACTAAGTATGTGCAAGTGAGGGACGGACATTACTGGTGAGCTTCATCGCGATCTCACCTGAAAAACTCACATGTACGCCTCCTTTAAAGATGTACTCGTAATATGGGGGCTTGAGGTCACGGGAAGCCCGTCCGGAGCTGGAACTTGCTTTGGGTCCGGTGCTGCGGGGATGGGCTCGGAGACCCGCGACCAGGAAAGGGCTTAGGCAGGTGTGAGAGATGTGATATATCTTAGGTTATGATAAAATGATACGGTGAACTTTATATAGGGGAGTATGTGTGTGCGCTCGTAGTCCGTTAGTGTATACCTATAGCCGTATACCTATACAGGGTGGTCCAGATCTAATTATTCAGATTCAGATCGTCTGGATGACTTTGCTTTATGAGGGGACGATTCCAGTTCGGCGTGAAGACGATTCTTCATGTCGTCAGTTCGCACACTTCCCGATGGTCCAGGAGTTTTCGGGTGATTTTCTATGTAATAAACTTAGTAAGTTATAGCGTAATCAAAATTGCATAATTAGATCTGGACCACCCTATACTATGTACATATATAGAACATATTGACATGTGCGCGTACGGATGTCTGTCTGTGTGTATACGCATATATTAAACAGTGCTCAATAAATACACAATATGTAGCGCAGTGCCTCACAGCTATCGGCAATGGGCTTCAGCTCCTGTCATTTTCTCATTAGAATTTTAATGTTCTCCCCATCCATCTGAGTTTTTCCAAGTGCTTCAATTTTATCTCAAATCGCAAATACCTAAGTGCTTTGTTAATTTCTAACCCCAAATTGACCTGGTATGAGTGACAGTGAATGTGTACCCAGCAATCACTGGACTGGTGCCATGTGCTGCGGGGTCATCCTGCCCTGTACCCGGTGTTTCTTGGCATGGATGTGATTTGACGCCCCCGACCCACTGCTGGATAAAATGATTCAGAAAACTGGAGTGGTGTGGATGTGTGTCATATAAATGTCATGTAAAATGTGTCTGTGAGTATCATATAAATGTCATGTAAAATTCATATAAATGCATGTTGAACCGACATTGCCAGGTAACAAAATTTGCAGTGTTACATTAGTGTCAAAGTAACTGTTAAAAGTATATTTATGGAAAGCGAGGGCCCAAATATATATATATATATATATATATATATATATATATATATATATAAACACACACAGGGGTGGGCAAAAGTGGGTTAACAGCTATGAGTATAAGAAATCCTTCTTTATTCTTGTATTATCATTTATTTATTAACTGTTGCATTATTTTATCTGTCTTATTAATATTAAAGTGCATGCTTGGGTGTAGCAATGATAACATACAAATAACTGTAAACCTAGTTTTGCCCAGCCCTATATATTTATATGTATATGTATGAGACTACGCTCTGTATAAGCAGGTTAGGAATATGGATTTTGTATACTGTAGGTCTTAGGGTGATGGAGACCGTCCTGGCAGCATTAAAATATGTAATATACATATATGTGTGTGTGTATATATAAATATATATATATGTGTGTGTGTGTGTGTGTATATATATATATATATAAACATATATATATTTATATAGATATATTTATATAGATAAATATAGATATATAGATATATATATATATAAATATGTTTGTGTATAGATATGTGATTGTGTTTATATACAATATGTATATAGTTTCATCCATTTATTTCTCTCTTTCTCTCTATGTATTTAAATATTGATCTAGATATATATATTCATAGAGAGATTAAAAGATAGCTAAAGTGAGAGTATAGATGGTATACCAGTGTAATATATTACAGTATCTAAATGGTATAAATTTCACATATTTAACAATACAAATGTAAAACATTTTAAATAACGCATAGATATGGTGTCCATCCGTTCCAGTTCAAGGTCTTAGGGTGCTGGTGTCTATCCTGGCAGCATCAATCACAGGGCAGGACTCAGTTGGGTTACCGCTCAGCCATGTGAGACTAATTCTGAGTCACCACTTTATGCTGAGCCCACCTCCTCAGGACATGGGAGGAGAAACCCAACGCAGACACAGGAAGGATATGCAAACTCGACACCAGCAGTGCCAAGACATGGGATTCAAATCCATTCTCTTGCCCTCATCCCCTCATGCCCCTCAGGCAGATCACTGAACCATCCAGTATGCACCATGTGTGTATGTGTGTGTCAGGGCAGTGCACCGTGTAATATACTGCAATGTAAAAGATATGCTCTGTAGTAATCTGTATACATCAATTCATCCTTTTTCGGATTCGGCTTAACCCAATTCTGGGTCACAGAGAGCTGAAGCCTGTCCTGGCAGCGTTCTGTGGAGGAAGGAACCCTGGATAGGATGCTGGCCCATCACCTCCATCTGTATAATGAACACATGAAATCATATCCACGATGCTATAGGCTCCATCTGCGTATGACCTTGAAACTGACTACAATGATTCATTTCGTTAGATAGCTATAGGGCACCGTGTACAGTGATATTAAATGATAAGACATGGAAGGCGTTATATGATTCTTTTAAAAATGCGCTACATGACAGATCGCCAGATATTTGAAAGGTACTTTTTAATAATGACTCCGAGAACGTCGCCTATCACTGAGATACATTTTTAAAAGTCACGGCGGATCTTCAGAGCGATCCCATAAGGGAACTGCTGTATTTTTGCTACCCAAAAGAACCATCCACATGAAAGACCCTCTTCTTTATTAAGGTTCCATGTAAAGCCCTCATTAGATGATAGCAGATTTGTGGCCCCGCAGCGGGCTCCTGATTTCAAACGGACTCTCGCTGCATAGACTCACGCTGGCCGAGTTCGGGGTCTCTTGATCTGTTAGTATCTTATCAAGTCGACCACTGGACATTAAGGATTTCTGTTTTGTCCACATGTTAGGAACCTTTTCAAAGCAAAGACCCTGTTTCATGTGCAGAGGCGCCCTTCCCTGAATGAAATGGTTCTTTGTGAGACAATCAGGTCGACTAGGAACCGCACACAACCCAGTAAAGCGCCACTTTAGGTCCAGTATGTGTGCACTTGTGGCTCCCACTGGGCGCAGCCTTGACTCCGAATTGAGTTAAGTGGGTTTAAACGGTACAGGTTTCTATAGTATTGTGCCCAAGGAGCGTGACCAGACGTGCAGTAGAGTGGGCAACATCCCCCACTCTCAACCGAGGCCGATGCTTAGAGGAGACAAATCGACGAATAACGCCAGTTTGCCGAATAAATACCAAGTGCGGACGCAGCCGGCTCGTTATGGAGGGTTGGCTTCATTTCCGTCGGTTTACATTCCCTTAAACGTGTCGTCCACTTTTTTTCTCCGCGTTGCCCTATAGTCACGTTCGCCCTTTATATCCACAGCGAAGCCATCTTTTCTTTCGGGTGAATATTTCGGTTTTATTAAGAATTCATCTCAAAGGTGGATAAAACGCCTTGTCACAAAGGTGACACAAGCGCCACATCCTCTCCAGATTTCAGTGACTAAACGTGTGGGGGTGTGCGCATAAAGACGAGTAGGTGAACAGCAGCTCTTCAACGTTTTGTTCTGTTTTTAATTTTATTCGTGTGTGCAGCTGGGAATGTCGCGATGTGAAAGGCGCTATACACGCCAGAGACCCACAGAACAGTTGCCTTTAATATATAGGTTTGGGGGCAAAGTGTAAATACAAAAATAAAAAATAAACGGTGGTCCCATTTTGCACCCGTGTGTGCGTGTTTGTGGCCCCCTGCTGTTCACTCTGACCCTCCCGTAACCTGAGTTTGATTAAGGAGGATTTGCAGATATTTTGTCTCATCTCATCATCTCAAAGTTGAGGATCGCGGCGACAAGCAGGTCAAGCCCGCACTTTTAATTCTTTTTTTTTACGTAACACAAAGAAACAAACTTCTGTCCTTATTGCGTCCTTCTATTCGGCCCTCGTGGTGTCGCCTTCGGCAGACGCGCTCCCGCTTCAGTCCCGGTGTTTCGATTGGTGGTGCGCGCCTCGTCGATGTATTCATGTCCTCCTAATCCCATTGGCTCAGATAATAACGCGCTCAGTCCGTGTTCTCCGTTATCTGACACCGGCACTATAGGAGAGATAAACGTGTGGGTCTCAAAGTCGCTAGTCAATTACATACAAGGGGTGCCGGGGGTCCCGTACAACGTGAAAGAGATAAAGAAAGGGGGGGGGGGGGGATCTGATGAGCAACTCGTCGCGCTTCAGTGCCTCGGCGCACAGATTGGGATGGGGAACTGAGGTGAAAGGATCCACCTGGAAAGAAGCGGCGCGTTTCTGAAAGCTCAATGCCGCCTCTTTATGTTGTGAAAGGCTGGGGTGCGCCTTTTAAAGGTGCTATAAAAAAATACATTGACTTTTGAGATTTAAGAGGGTTCGAAAACTATCTGGTTATTACGATAGTTGTAGAGTCTCAAAGAAGAAAAACGCTAAATAAAAATCTTGGTTTAAAAAAATGAAAATGCCGTTTGCTATAATGAAAGGTTCCGTTGTGCACCTTAATTGTAAGGTCGCTTTCTAATAGTGTCAACAGGGGCCGTGCTTTTTGAGATTAGACTAAAGCTTTCTGTTTTAATGTAATAGTCGATTTCATAGCTAAAGGAACTATATAAATAAATAAATAAATAAATACAGAGTGATTCATCCGCGTCGTCATTTGTTTCAGCGATTCCTAATTTTTGAAGACTTAAAGAGCATGGTCGAGTTGCCGCTCGCCTTAGGAGTCTGCCGTCTCCGTCGCGAAAATAAAGAGAAAAGAAAGAAGAGTACGGGAGAGATGTCAAACGCGGCGCCATCGCGGAGAGTGGGAGTGCCCGGGGAGTTAGTGAAGCTTGGCAAGGTCACCGAGGACTTGTGGTGGTGGAGGGTACATCAAACGGCAGCGGCAGCGGCGGAATGCTGTGCTCGGCTTTCGCTTGCTGCTCTGGGCACCTTAACTGTACATTCATCCTTCGTCTCTTGCCTCGCCGATTTCCACGCTGATATTCATATCTGCGCGCGTGAGCGTGTGTGCGCGTTCACGCGTGCGCGCTAGCTTTGAAGGCAGAAGACGCAATTAGAACATTCTCGACCAAAAAATGTTACATTTCCTTTCATAATGCACTGTGGCGAGGCAATTGGGGGGGGGGGGGGGGATTTGTTCTCTTCATGCCCGAATAACCTTATCGCAACACACACACACACCACTCTGTCGTTGTTCTACTTCTTCTCATCCGTCAGATAATTTTCCTTTCGTATAGCACCTTGGCCTGCTGGCACCCAGTTCAAAGGAAGGCGTTTACCTTCGCTGGCAGCTCGCCTGCCCTTTTAAAAATATAGAGACTCGTTTGCTGGCTGATCCTGTCGTACCTCAGGCTTCACCAACCAGACTGCACTCCTGCCAATTCTCCTGCCTCGCCGATGTTCACAATGCGCCTGTCCGTGTGCTACTTTAAGAGTCCGCGCAGGCTTTGAATGTAAAAGACACACTTAAGCTGTGGTGGGCTGGCGCCCTGCCTAGGGTTTGTTTCCTGCCTTGCGCCCTGTATTGGCTGGGATTGGCTCCAGCAGACCCCCGTGACCGTGTAATTAGGATATAGCGGGATGGATAATGGATGGATGGATGGACACACTTAAAAGATGCTCGGTGGGAGAAAAAAAATGATATGCTTTGGAAGGACTATTTTGGGGGCTCTCATCAGACTATAATAACTTTTGCACAACACACGCACACCCCACCGCCGGAAATTCACCAACTCTGCAATAACATCCCCTTAATCTACAGAGATCTGGTTTACATGAAGATCAAATCCTGAGACGTTCACATATGTTAAAAAGAAAAGAGCATGTCATGGGGGTGCACTTACATTTTCACACGACTGTACATAGACATAATTTTGTTTTATGTATTTATTTAGGAAATGATGCCAGTCGAACATGCACCAAATATCACCCCAACTCCACGACAAACAGCGTAAGCCGATATACTCATAGATTCGTCAGATTCCGTTTTTGCTTTCAGGCAGGATTAGCATTTTTCCGCATCACAATAATGAAAAAGACAACAAACCCCCCCCCCCCCCCCACTCCCATCCCCCGAAACAATAAAACAATTTTTTTAACGGCACATTTCCGCAGAATCCCCCGAAGCCCCATTACCGCACATTATATAACGGGTCAGCTGCATGACGTCAGGAGGCCCAGCGGTCTGTGCAGACGGGCAGCCTTCACGGACCCTCAATGGCTTCTGCCATCAGTGTTGAATTCACACCACCATTCGGTCTCGGGGAACTGCGCATCTAATCCACCACCACCTAATCCCTTCAAAAATTTAGGACTGGTCACTTTTTAACATTCTGCTCCTGTGAGAGACCACTATCCTGCACTCTAGCCCTACAAAGTAACATCTGGTCTGATCTCAATGTCTTCTGTGTAGAGTTAGACCCCATGAGTGTCTCCTGCTCTGACCTCCCAGCTCCCACTTCCCGATTTCGGAATGGAGTAAGTGGTTTTGGAAGTGGATGGATGAACAGCTTTCAGATGATGCTGAATGTGGACACTGCTTCATTCTGAGCCTGCCTACCACTCGTAAAAATAAAGCTTGCCAAATTGCCAACCATCTTTGGTTTCCGACAGAAAAATCCACAAGAAGCTTCCAGAAAGACCCTTTCTGTATTGGGATCTGAAACAGCTTCCATAAACTGCAATGCCTAGAAGGTAACAAATTTGTGAAACCCCAATGGGTTCCTGATTATTAAAACGCTGTTACTTCATGCGATCACACAGGTTAATAAGTTCAGCTTTCTAGATTACATTAAAGATTTCTGAGTTGTCCACAAAAAATCAAAGAACAAGGGACCAGTTTTCCATGCAGAAGACCCCCCCCCCCAAATGAAATTGATCTTTGTGACACAATAGGTCTACGAGGAAGCACAGAACCCAGTAAAATGCCAGTCAAGAGCCAACATTTGTAAGAAGACTCCACCAGTTTCACCTGACCAGTGTGATCCAGTCAGATCCCAGCCTCCTGCAGCTTTTATTGTGTGTCAGGCTGATCCCGCCTGTTTGATCAAGTCTGAGCACCGTGAGGCTTTATTAAGGCTGCAGCCGCATCCCTTCATATATAAAAAAAAAACCCTCAGGCTTTACCAGTTTGCACTCTGAGTCTGCTGATCTCAAAAATCTGCCAGTTACACGTGTTTCAGTCTGATTGGACCTCAGAACTCCGCAGCTTTACCAGATTGCAGGCTGATGTTGTTATGTTACACTGGAGAGTGTGACCCTGTTAGGCATCGGGGTCCTGCAGTCTTAAAAATAAAATAACAGCTCTGTACTGGCACTCGGAAGGGTTGTGTGATTTATCATTGAGCCTTTGCTTAACAAAGAACTCTTTCATTCTGGGAAGAATTCTTTGCATGTGAAGATTTTTGGCCTTTGAAAAGGTGCTTAATACGTGGACCAGACAGAAATCTTTAATATGGCGTAGTCGGCAGGATACTGACAGATCAAGAAAACCTGAACTCCGCCTGTGTTATTGTATGCATTGAGTCCTTTAAAATCGGGAAGCCAGTGGTATATTATAAATTTGTTACCATTTATTATTATCACATATTTAAAATTCTATTAATGATTTTTGGAAAAAAATGAAATGTTTAATACTGCATAGTGTAGTGGGCAGGATAGTGAAAGATCAAGAAAATCTGAACTCTGCCTGTGTTATTGTATGCATTAAGAGTCCTTTAAAATTGGGAAGCAAGTGGTATACTATAAATCTATTACCATTTATTATTATCATATATTTAAAATTCTATTAATGACTTTTGGAAAAATGAAATCTTTAGTACTGTATAGTGCAGTAGGCAGGATAGTGACAGATCAAAAAAATCTGAAGTCTGCCTGTGTTATTGTATGTATTAAGAGTCCTTTGAAATTGGGAAGCCAGTGGTATACAGTATTATAAATATATTACCATTTATTATTAGCACATATTTAAAATTCTATTAATGATTTAAAAAAAAAAAACTGAAATCTTTAGTACTGTATAGCGTAGTCGGCAGGATTGTGACAGATCAAGAAAATCTGAACTCTGCCTGTGTTATTGTATGTATTAAGAGTCCTTTAAAATTAGGAAGCCAGTGGTATATAGTATCATAAATATATTACCATTCATTATTATCATATATTTAAAATTCTATTAACGACTTTTGGAAAAATGATATCTTTAGTACTGTATAGTGTAGTACACAGGATAGTGACAGATCAAAAAAATCTGAAGTCTGCCTGTGTTACTGTATGCATTAAGAATCCTGTAAAATCAGGAAGCAAGTGGTATATTATAAACCTATTACTATTTATTATTATCATATATTTAAAATTTTATTAATGATTTTTGATATTTATAAAGTCACGTATTCTTGTTCTTGTCCTTATATTATTCTTCTTAAGGGCACATTCATTAAAGCTGAGCAACTAAGCATTTCACTATGCATTGTACCGTGGGTATAATTTGTATGTGATGTGGAGCCTGTTTTGGATCATAACTAAATAAAGATCCTTTCTGGAACCTTCTGTTGGATGGTTCTTTTTGAAACAAAAAAAAAAATGGTTCACCTGTGGCATTGCTCTAAAGAACCAGTCTGGCCCCTTTACTTTTAAGAGACTATAGGCAGTCTTCTACATTCAGCATCCCCTGAAGGCCATCCATTCCCTTCTGTCCGAGGTGGGCGTGCGGGCGCATCACAACCAGCGGTGCTCTGTCAGGGTATCCTCCTTGCCGGGTTGCACTGCTAGTAGTTACTGCACATGTGCACATCACAGCTACGTCATATTTTCGAGTGTTTAGTGTCCCTCCTGTAAAGGGGAGCTGCTCGAGGATCATGTTGTCTTTGCAGAACCGCAGTGTCTTGATGTCAGTGCAGGTTCAGCACAGGTTAAGGGGTCTGCGTGTTTAGGGCTGGGTGTGAATGGTATCCACATTCTCCAAGGTATAAACTTAAACGCTGACGTAACAAGTTTGGTTCGGCGTGTATGTGGTTTAACTATTAGATCTGATTATATTTTTTTTCAAACTGCATACATCGTCCTCCATATTTGCTGTTTGATGTTTGCTTTTCTATCCACGTGTACAAAACTTCCCTAAAACTGCACTGACATCAAGTCACTACGACTCTGCCAAAATGCAAATTGCTTAAACATGAGGTGTCACCACATATCTGTACCATTGCATCACATTTTCTTATTTGTCTGACGTCTTCTTCCAAGTCGACTTACAATATTTGAGATACAACTGACGACACGTCGCATTGGAGCACAGGCAGGTGAAGTGACTTTCTTACGGTCGCGTGGTGTCAGAAGTGGGATTTTAACTTACAAACTGAGGGCCTGAAATCTAATGTCTTCATAATGTATGTCATACAATCGATGTTTAAGGATCACATGTAGGTAGGCCATGTTTTGTCAACCGAGGGAAGACACTGGTGGCAGAGGAAAAGGTGGGGCACCAACCAGGTCTCAGTATTTACAGTGTCTAAAAATAAACAAGCACATCTAATAATGGCCAGACAGGAAGCAGTGGGAAACAGAAATTAACAAGAGGATTCAAGGCTTCCTCGTGTGGTCAGTTTTCAGGTAGAAGCTCTGAACTTCAGTCTGCTCTCCCTACAAGGAGACACACCCGGACCCCCCCCCCCAAATTCTGCCACCCTAGCTGCTTAGTTTGCCTAAATGGCAGAGCGGATCCTGAGCACAACATATTGCAGCACAGGATCTTAAGCACCCCACTTGTGTTCATGTTTTAGGATGTGAAGTCCATGTAATGCTGTTGGAAAATTGCACTTTTATAAGTACGCTAAATGCGACTCGTAATGTTTAATTTGAGCATTTTATTTAAGTGTGGAATCGAAATGTTCTGTAACTGAAACAGCAAGCAGGTACCAAAGACCTCATTAGCTCATTAATATTCATGAGGTAGAGTGTCAAACAAACTGCGTCCATTTAGGGGCCATTGTGTTAGGGGTCTTGATTAGCCCTCGGCGTCTCTTAGACCGTGTAGGCCTTTCCAAAGACAGCCATTGGGATGCACAGGCCAGACAGGAGTAGCTGTTCCTGGCATTTGCTGGGGTATTCTGAACTATTTCAGGGAGAGCAATCTGAAGACGGATCGACACATAAGGGAATCCAGGCAGGGATGCCTTGTGAGTGGAGTGGCTTCAAACCCCCTGGTAAGATTGTGAAGTTGAGATAGTCGGCCTCGGCCAGTGGTGAGATGTTCTCACTTTGAGTTTTAGCTCCTCTGTGCCGAGTAAATGTTGAGGAGGTGTGTATTGCAGGATAAACACGCGGATCAAGGCTAACAGCTTAGGCATTTCCAGCATCAACATCTCCACCAATATAGAAACGGAACTCAGAGGTTAAAGTGCCTTTCGTGGACACTTTTACACCACAAAACACCCTGCTTGTCCATTTTAATGCCTGATGTCTGTCTGCTGAACCTCTGACATCGCTGGGGTAGAACTTGTATGAAGTCACAGGACACAAACCTACATTCACACCGCTTGTCTTAGATAACCTCATAAATGTAAAGGAACCCATAAACATGTAACTATGGGATATATATATATATATGAGTGGACTCATAAACTAGATAGATATGAAAGGCACTATATAATAAATAGTTGTGAAAGGCACTGTATGATAGAATGATAGATGTGAAGGGTACTATAGATAGATACATCTAAATAAATAGATAGATGTGAAATGCACAATAAATAGATAGACATGAAAGGCACTATATGATAGATAAATAGATAGTTAGATATGAAAGGCACTATATAATAGACAGATTTTACTTTTTACAGAAGATCATTAAATAAATTCATATGTAAATGTATAGATAAATAGTTCTGTGCATAAAAATAGATACATTTTCTCACATTTGTGCAGAGTCAGTCCTTAATTTTCCAGCTGTGGCCCTGTGTTCTTACTGAAGTCATTTTTAAAGTGAATCCACGGTGCCAATTCCTTTCCTAACTATAACTGTCCCCTCCTACCGTTTGCTTGAAATGGAAAGGCGCAGCTCCTTCTGTCATTCCTCTTTGTTCATAAAAATGGTTCTTTAAAGGCATCTTACTGGGTTGTATGGCTGTTTGAGTGGGAGGGGGTCCCCCATGGAGTTTTCGCATGGTCGGGGGGGGGGGGGGTGGTATTTGCAGTTTTCACCAGGTTGCCAAATTAGTGGGTCCTCCTTGGAGTGTTTTTTGGAGGGGGGGGGGGGTCCTTCTTGTAGTTTCCACACTGTCCACAACTAGGATGGGGTCCCCCTTGGTTTTTTTATGCGGTCGGCAAGTAGGGGTTCCTATTTGGAGTTTTTGAGGGATCAATGAGTGGGGTGGTCCCCCTTGCAGTTTTCGTGCTGTTGATGAGCTTTGTCAAAAACGGGAGGAGCAAATGCTTGGCTTGCGAACATCGGGGGCTGCAAACCTAGAAGTGCAATAGACAGTTGACGGGGAGGACTCTCAGTGGTCAGGGGCTAGTCGCCTGAGATTAGGAGCTATAGCTTCTGAAGCCCCCCAAACGACGACACTGTTCTGTGCTACTCTTCCAGAGTAAACAACAATCCTTAGGTACTTTAATCTTTTTCATATTTACACAATACTAGCCCCCCGTACCACACTGCAATATTTCCAACGACTCATCGCAAATTTGTCAGATCTCCACCATCATGCCGATGAGGCCCAATGTCTTCATAAAGAGTTCAAGTGGTGGTCCTCGGAATCAGTCAGAATAAAAAATTCGTTATCTTGAGGGACACTGAGCATTAAAAGAGAGGATCGCTTACTGGGACGTCTTAGCTCTTCGCTAAACAAACGAGCCTGACGGACCGAATGATCTCCTCTCGTTTGTCAGACGTCTTGTCAGAATCACTTTGTCCATCTGCCATAAGAGGGCACTGCTGAGCCGTGACTGTTCAAAAGGCGCCTTTTTTTTCTCTTTTTTTTTCCTTCAGATGAAAGCAATTGAAATGAAGCGAACGGCACACATTTTTATTTCGATTTTGGAGTCATGGAAGAGATTTATCTTTAACTGACAGCTCCGAAATGTAAAAGATTTTCCACACTCGCTCGTGGTGACAGGGCTTTATTACAGTCGTCAGATCGCTCCCGTGGCTTTTGCACTATTTATTACGGAGTCAGTGAGCAATTATGTGTGCGGGGTTTAGCAGAGGGGGTCTCTCGGAGTGGAGACGAGCGCCGCATACCTCCAGAGCCGCGGAGACTGAAGGGAAAATTAGCATCAGAGAAGACATCTGGAATGAAAGGCCCGGCACCCTCTCAGCACCCGCACCTTCTGCTCATTTTTTGTGCCTACACCTCAGCATGGTGTCCAGTATTGGGTGCCCATTACTGCCAAGACAGACTCTGAAACTGGCAGCTTCATCAAATGGATGGCTGGACTTCACGGGAATCCACGATCCATTTTTATATATATAGCGCCTTTCCTGCTGAGCCTGCAGATCAAAGAACAAGTTAGAGGGAAAGACTTGAAAATGATTTGTTTTAGGGAGTCTGCGTTAGGAATGAGCCTGTGTTTTTAGTTAGAATGCCATTTTAAATGAGCGGTTCTGCTGAGTAAAAACTCTTCTATCTTCTGGATTTTTGAATCATTCTTTTTAAATGGTCGTCACTGTGGTGCCGGGACCGGCGTTGATATCTGATAGCTGAAGGGTCCTGGGGGCAACAGCAGGCTGGCCAATGTCTAATCATGTCCATAACGGCTTGCTTAAGCCAGTGTCAATGTGCCTGGAAGCCCCTCCACAGCTGGTGGTCTCTCTGTGGCCAGTGCTGCCCATGAGCTTTGGAAGTATAAAGGTGGACCTGCTGCACTGAGAGCTCTTAGTGTTTTTGGGGGGTCCAGCTACTGTGTCTCGGGGACAGACAGAAAAGTGAGGAATCTGTGTATGTGTGAGGGATGAGTCTGCAGGGCAACTGTGTCTACGTGTCCTCAAGCTGGGCGCTGGCGGGTGCACATGGGCAGTCACTGCTGGGTAGAGTTGGGACTTTCTTACAGTGCCTTTATTTACTGAGGACATTCGAACTCCCCAAGTGGTCGTCATGATGACCGGGGCTGACTTTGTCAATTGGTGATTTTATATAGCGCCTTTCAGAGAGAGTAGCAGCTCTTCTTTTAATATCAGGTGATTGTATAAAGCAGGGCGGCACGGTGGCGCAGTGGGTAGTGCTGCTGCTTCGCAGTTAGGAGATCCGGATTCGCTTCCCGGGTCCTCCCTGCGTGGAGTTTGCATGTTCTCCCCGTGTCTGCGTAGGTTTCCTCCGAGTACTCCGGTTTCCTCCCACAGTCCAAAGACATGCAGGTTAGGTGGATTGGCGATTCTACATTGTCCCTAGTGTGTGTGTGCGCGCCCTGCGGTGGGCTGGCACCCTGCCCCGGGTTTGTTTTCTGACTTGCGCCCAGTGTTGGCTGAAATTGGCTCCGGCAGACCCCCATGACCCTGTAGCTAGGATATAGCGGGTTGGATAATGGATGGATGTATAAAGTACCTCTTATAGTGAGGAACATCTCGTGAATGAACACCAGCTTGTGATTTCACGTAGCACCTTTAACAGTGAATGACAGCTCCTGATTTTATGGGTGTCTTATAATCAACGATTTCTTGTCATTTTATTACGGTATTGAGCCTGTCAGAGTGAAGAACATCTCATGGTTTAAATAAGGTGCGTTAAAATGAAAACCAGCTGGTTTTCTATAGCGCCTCTTAGAGTGTGTGATTTTATATACAGTGCCTTGTATATCAAATACCATCTTGTGATTTTTTGCAGCTCCTTTTATAGTGAATAAACATGTTGTTATTTTATATTGGTTTTATAATAATCTGACGACTTTGTCCAGTATTGTGCCTGTCAGAGTGAAGAACAAGTCATGGTTTAAATAAGGTGTGTTATAATGAAAACCAGCTTGTGATTTTAAATGAAGTGCCTTTTACATTGTAGATGCCACAGGGGCTGGACAGGCATCCCGACCAGAAGAGCAGATGGTTCCTTTCCTGGCCAGAATGCCCATCTGCCTGTTAGGAGTCTCCCGTCCGGGTAGGGAACCATCCCCTTTTCTGGCCCATCCAGCCCCTGTGGCATCTATATAATCTAATACCATCTTGTGATTTTATATGGCACCTTTAACAGTGAATAACGTGTTGTAGTTTTGTTATGTTGCGTGTGCTGTAATGAACTTCATCTTAATGATTTTTTATAGTGCCTCAAATAGTGAATGGCAGTTTGTGACTTTTATCTAGAAACTTCAGATATGCATCTCCAACATTGGCTCCTGCCTTGTGCCCAATGTTGCCAGCTTACCCGCTGGCCACTGTGACTTGACCTTGAGCTAGATTAAGTGGGTTCGAGGGCGACTTGCACTGCTATGTTATGTTGTTATGTCATGTCATGTCATGTTATGCTACGTTATGCCATGCCATGTGTGGCAGGCGGCTGAGGATGGCACATAAGCTGGGATGCCCGGAAGGACCGGAGGAGGGCTTACGCCTCCTCCAGACCACGAGGGTGTGACCGCACTGGTGGCTTTAGGGACCACGGGAACAGAGCTTAGAAGCTCAACCTCTATAGGGGCCCATGGTCACCGCCAGGGGGCGCCCAGATGCCTGAGGAGCCCTGGCACTCAGCACTTCCGCCATACCCGGAAGTGCTGGGGGGAAGAAGACCAGGGACACCCGGAGTGTTTCCGGGTGCACAGCCGGCACTTCCACCACACCTGTAAGGGCTGGCTAGAGGTTACCGGGAGGCACCTGGAGCTTGTCTGGGTGAGGATAAAAAGGGCCACCTCCCTCCTTTCGATGGCTGGAGTCGGGAGCGTAGCTGGACTGAGCTCGGAGGAGAGGAGTGGAGGTGGACCTGAGAAAGAGAGGCATTGTGAAAGGCCTGGACTTTGGGATGAAGTGGGTTGTGTGTGTTTTCACTTTATATTGTAAATAGTGGTGCTTTAAATGATGTCTGCCTGTCTGTGTCCGGGCCATCTTCGACACATGCTATGTTATGTTATGTTATGTAATTTCATGCCATGCCATGCCATGCCATGAATACCTCCCTGCCATTTTTTGTATAAAGCGCCTTTCTGCCTTGAAATGTCATATTGCACCTTTTGTAGTGATTAGCAAGTTTGATATTGACAGTAGTCCTGTGATTGATGTCATTTGTGTGATTTGTGTAATTTATGTACTTGGACTCGTTCATCTTTCGGCAAGTCCTTTCTGTTCCTCCTTTTTCACTGATGCAAGATTTGTGTTGACGGAGGTTTCCACAGTTTCTCCCCCTTCTTGTGAGGTATTTTGAGCTTTGGCTTCAAAAGTTGAAAACTATATAACCATAGGCCCAAGATATAATCTGAATTCCTCACAAGGGAGGGGATTACTGTAAACCCCAGGCTTGCAAAGAGGTGGGTTACAAAAAGCTTCTTTATCAAAGGAGGATTTATTTACAAAAACAGGAAAATATAACAAGAGTTGCTTAAACAGGCGATCTGAAAAGAAACAAGTCCCAGTTAAAAAATTCTAAATCGAAATCCTTGAACAGAGGCATAAAGAGACGGCGAAACTAGTAAATCCAAAGCAGTGAGGCAGTACTCACAGAGAAGACCCAGTGCTCCACCAAAGCACCTTTAAGGAACTGCAAGACACTTGGCTCTCCCAGCTTGCCTTTGAAGACTGGGGGCGGACCCTTAGTGTGAGGTGTTGGTGGCCCCGCCCCTTGGTGGGGGGGGGGGTCCACCCAGGAGAACAAAATCACACATGTAGAAATTCAACAATTAATAAATAAAATATAATTGGCATAGAACTAATAATTATACAGAACATAAATAATAATATGTGGTGGGCTGGCGCCCTGCCCAGGTTTTGTTTTCTGCCTTGCGCCCTGTGTTGTCTGGGATTGGCTCCAGCAGACCCCCGTGACCCTGTAGTTAGGATATAGCGGGTTGGATAATGGATGGATGGATGGATGGATAAATAATAATATTAACAGAATAATCACAGAATCAAAAATACACTGTAAAGGAATCGAAGCCTAAGCCGAGGAGGAACCCTGGTTTAAACTTAGTGATGATCTGTGAGGGCTGAAGCCTGTTTTTGAGTTTGGGTAAAGGGCTCATTTTAATTTCTATGACTCCGAGAAGCCCAAGTGTCCATTTTGGGGGCTCAGCCTCATTAAGACCCTGACAGCCGGCAGGAATCACAAAAGCAAGAAGTCAAAATGAAGTCAGTGCTGAAAAAGGGAGAGGACAACTGTCAAAACCCCTGGCCCATTGGCCAAAGTAAAGTTTCATTTCACTCCAAGTCATTTGGAGGGGTGGCCTCATACCTTTGACCATTTAGTGTACGAAAATAACAAGTAATACACAAAATATTAAAATAAACACACCCAGAATTTACAAAATGGTATTTAAAAAGAGGGATACGTGAAAAAGAAACAAACACTTGAGCCGAGGAGGAAATCTCGACCATCCCATACCAGGCTGGAGGCCCTCGCCGTACAGCTCTTTCATCGACACTCGTGTAGGCCCTCCTTAACTCTCCGACTTTACTCAAGGACAAAGGCGTATGAGGGGCTCGAGATAATCCTCTGCTGGCCATTAAGGGGCTCTGTCATCTATGCTTCTTGTACGACTCTTACTTCATTTCACGACTTTCATTTCCAATTAACCAGGACTGGCACTTCAACTTTAATCCCTTAAGAAGCAGTGGGCTTTTAATTGAGCGTGTTGATTACTTAATTAACGATTTTCATTTGTTCCAAATCGTATTAAAGAAGAGAGTTAGGGTGACCGAGAAGACTGCGGCATGGGGTATGCTATTGGTGCAAGGTGCCCACGCCTATGGTAAAGCACACAGAATGGCGGATTTATGCCATCTGACAGGCCACAGATTTCCAAGTGAGAGGCCATGGATTTCCAAGTCCATTCCAGGTCCATTTCTGATTACTCATTCATTTACTATTTAAAAAGCCGCCAGGGACACAGACTTGTGCTAGGAATTCAGTTTTGTTTCTGCTGTGATTCCTAGTTTTTGTGGTACAGCCATGGCTGATGCCCCAGTTCAAGTGTATTTAGTCTTTTTGTTACAATTTAAAGGTAATTTTCATATGATGTTACATTTTTTGATTTCGTTGTGTCATTGTATTTAGGCTGAAATCAAACAAATCACCAGGAGCAGATCAGATTTACCCTCGCATTGTTAAGGAGGCTGGCGAGTGCAGATAGAAACCCTTGGCACATATTTATAGGAAGTCACTGCGCACTGGAGAGACGCTGAAGGACTGGAAAATGACAAAAATCATCCCGTTATATAAAGAGGGTGAGCGGGCAGATCAGAGCAACTACAGGCCAGTAAGCTTAACGTGCATCACAGGAAAATGAATGGAAGGAATTATTAAGGATAAGATTGAGCAACGCCTGGCGAGGACAGGAGTTATTGGAGACAGAAGAGGGAGGTCGTGTTTCACCAACAGGCTGGAACTCTATGGGGAGGCAACAAAAGGATACGACCAGAGTGGAGCTCATGAGATTATTGATCGTGACTTTCAGAAAATGTTTGATAAGGTGCCACATGAGAGGGTGGGCATCAAACTACAAGAAGTGGCAGTTCAGGGTGTGGTGTGTAGGTGGGTGCAGATTTTGGCTCAGACACAGGAAGCAGAGGGTGAAGATGTGAGGAACCTCATCAGAATTGGGTGATGTTAAGAGTGGTGACCAGCAGGGGGCAGTGCTGGGGCCGCTGCTATTTCTCTCTATTATAATAAAAAAAATCCTGCGACGAGACGTGAGTTTTCGAAGAGACATTTTGGAAGCAAGTCAGGCGGGATGGAGACTTTTACCATGAGATTCTTTCAAGTCACGTCCTACTTACAACAAGACCACAGTCACCAGGTGCATTCCAGCACTTAACCTGGGCAGACAGCAATCCATTAAAGGGCTTACTTATGAACACACACACACACACACTTAGGAAGATCCAGTTTAGAATCACCCATTCATCTAAATATGGCAGGGAGAAACGATGAAGTCAACTGAACGAACACGAAAATTGTCGATCGGTTACACAGCAAATTGGTTAAATGCGTATCAATAGACTCTGCTGAAACAGTTGGTGGTGATGGTGCAGGAGATGAAAACATCAATTTACAATATCTAGATGAATATCTACAACCGTTAACATCGTCAGGCCTTCTACCGGCCGAATTACTGTTGAAAGAAAGACGTATCGTAATGTTATTGTGTAATTTATGTCTAAGTGATGGACTATGCAATGGAACGAGATGAGTCAGTTAGTCAGTCATTGCCCAACCCGCCATATCCCAACACAGGCTCATGGGGGTCTGCTGGAGCCAATCCCAGCCAGCACAGGGCGCAAGGCAGGAACAAACCCCGGGCAGGGTGCCAGCCCACCGCAGAACAAGATTTGTTGTATTGAAAATCGGTCAAACAATTCTAACATGTAAAATATTAACAGGCGACAAGAAAGTTAATGTGGTCCATCTTAACATTATACACCAAAATAGATCTTGATATGCCATTCATATTAAAACGTTTACAGTTTCCCGTTAGAATAACTTTTGCTATGACAATTAACAAATCACAGGGACAAACATTCGAAAAAGTCAGTTTATTTATTAGAGAGAAAGAAACGATATTCACTCACGGGCAGTCATATGTGGCGTTGTCACGATGAAAGTCCAAACATGGAATCAAAATTCAATGCGATATTGACGAAAGGTTAATTCCAAATATTGTTTTAACTGAAGTTTTAATGTAAAAGTGAAAATAATAGAGTATGTAACAATTCCCATGAAAATAACAATCCTTTTAAATTGTATATCCAGTTAACCAAATCCGGGGATTGGCAAGCAAAGCGAGCAGGGGGCGGAGCCACCTAGTATATCGATATATAAATGATTTAGATAGGAATATAAATAAGCTAGTTAAGTCAGAAGAGGATACCAAGATAATCTGGAATCCATTATATCATCATAGAAGGACTTGGACAGCAGACAGGCTTGGGCAGACTTGTGGACGATGAAATTTAATGTCAGTAAATGTAAAGAATGAGACGTAGGAAGTGAAAATGTGAGGTTTGAATACACAATGGGGGGGTCAGAAAATTGAGAGTCCACCTTATGAGAAGGATTAAGGAGTCATAGAGGACTCTAAGCTATCGACTTCCTGACAGTTAAGAAGGCTAACAGAATGTCAGGTTATATAGCGCCTTGACGTGTGCAGTACAAGTCCCAGGAGGTTCTGCTCCAGCTTTATAACACACTGGTGAGGCCTCATCTGGAGTCCTGGGTGCAGTTTGGGTCTCCAGGCTACAAAAAGGACATAGCAGCACAAGAAAAGGTCCAGAGAAGAGCGACAAGGCTGATTGAGGGCTACAGGGGATGAGTTAGGAGGAAAGATGAAAAGAGCTGAGCCTTTACAGAGATGAAGAGGAGACCTGAGTCAAGTGTTTAAAATGATGAAGTGATTTAGTCCAGTGGGTCGAGACAGTAACTTTGAAATGAGTTCATCAAGAACACGGGGACACAGCTGGAAACTTGTTAAGGGGAAATTTTGCACAAACTTCAGGATTTTTTTCTTTACACAGAGAACAAGAGACACTTGGAATAAGCGACAAAGTAGTGTGGTAGACAGTAAGATGTTAGGGACTTTCAAAACTCGACTTTGTTTTTTTTGGAAGAATTAAGTGGATAGGACTGGCGAGCTTTGTGGGGCTGAATGGCCTATCCTTGTCCAGATTTTTCTAATGTTCTAATTGTATGATTTTCTTTGCCGTGTTTCTATGAGGTGTCATTCGTGGTCCGTAGTGCCTAAGGGGGCAGGGCCACTTAATCACGCAGCAGAACTGACATGAACCACATGACGACAAACGGGAAGTGCAGGGGCTGCCGGCCAATACAAACGGCGAGGCTTGACCGGACCGTAGTTCAAACCCTGATCCTCGTCTTCATCGTCGATCCAACCATCTTCCCGTTGCCATTCTATCCTCTCAGTCTCCCTGGCCATCTTGTTCATTTCTCCCGCTGACTCCGCTCCGGCTAATCACAGATTCCGCGCAGGTAGTCTGATAAACGGCAATTTAGGAACAGATGAAAGTTATTAGTATAATGTATTCAAGTATAGCATTTCCATTTCAACAGCCCCCTTGATATGTGTAAGAATTTCCACTTAGCTGTAAAGGCTTTTAATAAGGACGCAAATGTGATTGAAATCTAAGAGCGTCTCTCTGTGTTGCAGTTAGGCGCCGTTTAATGAGATTCTCAGTGCGCAGCCATTGAGTCTGTCAGCTGCCTCTGTGCTTAAACTTCACCCCGCTGTTTCGAACGCCGCCGCTTCTTTTGCCATTTGTGCTTTGCGGCCACGCAGGCGACGTGCATTAGACGGCATTAAATGACAAGCAAATTTGGACGCCTGTTTAAATTGAAGGGGTCTTTTTTCTCGCTTTTGGAACCGACCCCCAACACCTACCACTCCCACCCCCTTCGTAGATGTGCGCCGCGTAAAGTGCATCGATCGGCCGGCGGCTTCGGAGCGCGCGGCTCTTCTAATCGGTTTATTATCTCGACGCTGCAGGTCCGTTCTTTCTAACTAGTCGGGTGTTTCTTATCGACTCACTATTAATGACTGTTAGGGGCACACAGGATGGACGGAAAAAGGGACCTGGGGTGGGATTCTTTTGGTTGGTGTGGTTAGATATCCTTTATTATTGTTTAGTACATTTGTGAATTTCTGTTTTAATTCTGTTTGCTTTTTGTCTCTGTGAGGGAGTGTGTGTGTATGGGTGGGAGTGGGGCCGAGGTTGGGTGCGTTCCTGGGGTCCCCGCCGAAAAAATAAATAAATCACCGTCATCAGGCGGTGTGAATATTAGCTGGGTTTGCAGACCGCTACACCCATAAGCCATTGCTTCCGCTTCTATCCATCGCGGTCACCGCGTAATTTGCAAGTTGCCTTTACTTTTTGATTTACTCTCGTGCTTTTGAACCATTAGATATGGTATTATATGCAGATAATGGGGGTCAGGTGGAAGAGAGGCCATCATTATAAGTATAGGCTGCAGGGGAGCATTAAAGGAGGTGGAAAACCAGTTATTTGAATTGGGGATTTACATTTTCTACTCAAAATGTTTGTTTTTTTTTTACCCTGAAGAAGACAACGGGCAATGAAGGCCTTTATTTATACGGTGTAGCGTGCGGCCGGGACACCTCATTGCTGGGAGGACCAGGGGAGCAAGCGTGGCCAACGCTAGATGGCAACTCCCCTGGGCTGCAGCGGTGCCTCGGACTCCCGCAGGGCATCATGGGAGTTGGAGTTTGGTGCAGCCCTGTTGGATGGGATCTGCAGGCGCCGCCAGGGGGTGCAGCTGGGCCCTTATGGGCAGTCTTTCCGCCACACCCGGAAGTGCTGCCAGAAATGGGTCATCAAGCACCTGGAGCACTTTTGGGTGGGCGATAAAAGGAGCCAGCAGCCACTACTCAGGAGGAAGAGGAGGACAGAGCTTGACCCGAGGGAAAAAAAAAAGGAGAAATGTGATGAAGAGAAGGAAGAAAGTGTGGCTGTGCTTGTTGGGATGCTGTAAATAAATCACGTGTGCTTTGGGACTTGATGTCTGTCTGTGATCCGGGCTGGAATGTTCACAATGGACAAGTTTTATGTAACGTTCCAACTCTTACATGTTTAGACCGAGGTGCTTGTGTTTATTGGCAGTTGAACTGTTGTTGTTGTCCTTTATGAATTATTATTTTCCATGTGTTTTTTCTTTTTATGTAATTTTTGTTAATATTGTTATGTTTTATTTAGTATTTGTGCATTGTGTATGTAAGTTTGAATACATTTCTTTGAAGAGGTGGGGCTATCATGATGTCACACCGTGAGGGACCGCCCTCTCCATCTTTTATACTTCTGTCTGTCTGGAGAGGTCAAGTCCCTCAGAGGTCCATTGCGGTGGCTGAAGGAAAAAGTTCTAATTGTGAGTGTTGGTTTTTCTGGTTTTCTGATATTGAATTATGGATTTACTGGTTATCAGTATTACTTACTGGTTACTGGTTTGCTTTGCTTTGCCTTTGACGCAAGTACTTTAGCTTTGTGGTCTGTAGGGGATGCTGCAGCTCCCCAAACACCCGACACAGACACGCAGGCACAAGACTCCAACAAACAAGAGGGGTTTATTTGTGGGAAACTCTTCCAAGGAATCATTTCCCACACCACAGCCACAATTCCAATGAAAGGCACCAAGGACTCTGTAACTTGGCCTCTGTCTCTCCCTCTCTTCAGCACCTCCACTCCTCACAGTAAGCGTTGTCCTCCTCCTCCTCCATCTCCCAACTCTGGCTCCCAGAGTTGAGGCAGGCAGCTCCTTTTATGTAATCTAAAGAAGCACATCAGGTGGCTCAGGAGCCCTTCCTGGTGATGCTGGAGCCCAACCAATTAGGCCTCGTCAGTCTCTTCAGCACCCCCTGGTGGCACCCACGGAACCCAACAGGGCTGAGTCGACAAACTCCAATTGTCAAGATGCCCTGTGGGAGTCTGTGGCAATGCCATAGCCCCAGGGGAGCTGCCATCTAGTGCCCTGAGGGAGACAAAGGCCTGTGTGAATGGCCTCCCTTTGTCCTTCCAGGTTGTGGGCCACCCGGCTGGTTAAGGTTTCCGGGTGGCATCCTTCACGGCTTTATTTTGTCTTTTTACATTTTTTTTGTTCTGTTTTTTTTTTTTTGCTTTATTTAAATCAATTTGGTTTTTTTTTGTAAAGATTCTGCATTAGCCTTAATAATAATAATAATAATAATAATAATAATAATAATAATAATAATAAGTTGCATTTCATAAACCAAAGGTTGAATTATATACTGAGGGGGAGAAAAAAAATTATCCCTGTCCTTTTCAAACCCTGTCCTTTTTTCTTCTCCATTTAGAGGGCATTTTTGAACTTCTGGAAGATTTAAATTGCATTTTTAAACTTTTCAAATCCAAGCCCATACTTTGGGCCTGTAGAGGCAGAAGCCTGCCTTTTGAGTTTAGGCTCTCTCTCTTAGACAGGCCTGGTTGGTGAGTCATTTTGGACAGCCTTTCTCCCTTAATGATAATAATATTTTAATTACATTTATAGTTCACTTTTCTAATCTACTCAAAGTGCTTTACATAGACACTGGGGAACCACTTCAGGGACCACCAATGTGCAGCATCCATCTGGATGATGGGACAGCAGCCATTCCTGTGCCAGTGCACTCACCACAAGTTAGTTGGTGAAAGGGTGAGAGAGACGGACAGAGGGGGGGTGATTAGGAAGGCAGAAGGATCAGATCAAGGTGGGCAATTTAGCCAGGACTCTTTTTTTATTTCGGGCACTGTGCGACTTTGTGAACTTGAACTTTCGAGTTTCTCTGACACGCTATCTCACTCGATCAATTTCCTTTTCTTGTTTATACCACTGTTTAAACCAACAAATAGTACATTTTTTCTTTGCCTCCACTTGGTATTCGCTGAAATTCTTCTATTACCATCCATGCTTTTGCCATTGCCTTTTCACAGAAAACCGAGCTTAAGGGCTGTTTATATTGATTTGCATATTCAAAGAGGTGTAATTCTGGGTGGAGTTGTGGCGGGACAGCAGGCGCGTGCACAAGCGTTACTTTTCACGCTGACCAGGATTTATGTAGCGGAAGTTGGCGAACGAACAGATTTATGCATCTGGATTTTTTTGTGGGTAAGCACATTTCCGCTTTTGTGCTTACGTCATGTTAGAGTGCGAATTCTATGCACGGCGTTATGCATGAGGCCCCTGGACATGGACACAAATAGATGAACACACACTAGTCTGGTCTGCAAAAGAAATGAAATCCTGCAGCACCTCCTCATATTCTCTGCTTTATACCCCAATAAATACGAGTTATCGTTAATAAACTAACAACCCAACTGTGCTTCCTTCACTCAGGATATGGAACCAATGCAGGAAGCTCCTCAAGTTAGAGGAGCGTTTATCTGCGGCACCTCTACATGACAAACACCTTTTTCCAGCCTCTCAGACTTCCAGTTTTGAATGTTATGGGATTAAATCACTTAGGGGTTTGCAGATAAATACTATCGTTGCATCCTATGAACAAATACAAAACCAAATAAGTTTAGTTTCCCATCAATGCAATATTTCCACTTTGGAAGCTTTGCTAAATGACATCTGCCCAGCTTTCCTCACCTCCTGCCCATTTCTATTCCAGAAGAGATCTTCATCAGTCCTGAGGACTCAGACAGCATCTCTATAAAATACTGCTCACAAAAATTAATGGACCACTTTTGAATCCGAGTATATCATCAAGTCAATGACACTTCTGGGCTATTGATCTGGTCAGTTATGTAGTAGAGGAGCTTGTTCATCAGTTTCAGGTGCTTTGGTGCACTAGAGGGGCAACAATGAGATGACCCCCAAAACAGGAATGAATGGTTTAACAGGTGGAGGCCACTGACATTTTTTCCTCCTCATCTGTTTTTTCACTCATTTTGCATTTGGCTACGGTCAGTGTCACTACTGGTAGTATGAGGCGATACCTGGACCCTACAGAGCTGGCACAGGTAGTCCGACATCTCCAGGATGGCAGGCACATCAATACGTGGCATTGCCAGAAGGTTTGCTGTGTCTTCCAGCACAGTCTCAAGGGCATAGAGGAGATTCCAGGAAACATGCAGATACTCTAGGAGAGCAGGACAGGGCCCCTCGTAGAAGGTCCTTAACCCATCAGCAGGACCCACCAGGCAAGGAGGAACAGGATGAGCACTGGCAGAGCCTACAAAATGACCTCCAGCAGGCAGGCCAGTGGTG
Organism: Polypterus bichir lapradei; assembly: GCA_026402145.1. NCBI lineage: Eukaryota > Metazoa > Chordata > Cladistia > Polypteriformes > Polypteridae > Polypterus > Polypterus bichir. The sequence continues at coordinate 23,589,051 of JANRMT010062850.1, read as the reverse complement.
TGAATGTCTCTGACCAAACAATCAGAAACAGACTTCATGAGGGTGTCCTGAGGGCCTGACATCCTCTAGTGGGCACCTTGGAGCTTGATTGGCATTTGCCTTAGAATACTAGAATTGGCAGGTCCACCACTGGCACCCTGTGCTTCTCACAGATGAGAGAACAGGTTCACCCTGAGCACATTTCACAGACGTGAAAGGGTCTGGAGAAGCCATGGAGAACGTCATGCTGCCTGTAACATCATTCAGCATGACCGCTTTGGTGGTGGGCCAGTGATGGTCTGGGGAGGCATATCCATGGAGGGACACACAGACCTCTACAGGCTAGACAACGGCACCTTGACTGCCTTTAGGTATTGGGATGAAATTCTTAGACCCATTGTCAGACTCTGTGCTGGTGCAGTGACTCCTGGGTTCCTCCTGGTGCGTGACAATGCCCGGCCTCATGTGGCAAGAGTATGCAGGCAGTTCCTGGAGGATGAAGGAATTGATACCATTGACTGACCCCCACACTCACTCACCAGACCTCAATCCAATAGAAGACCTCTGGGTGGGACATTATGTTTTAGTCCATCCGACACCTCAGACTGTCCATGAGCTCAGTGCTGCCCTGGTCCGGATCTGGGTGAAGATCCCCCAGGACACCATCCGTCATCTCATTAGGAGCATGCCAAACCGATCTTGTCAGGCATGTATACAAGCACATGGGGGTCATACAAACTACTGAGTACGATTTGGAGTTGCTGCAATTAAATTTCGTCCAAATGGACTTGCCTGCCTGCCCACACAATATCTGGAGTTTGGACTCTGTCCCACCAAAATTGTTTGAATGTGTTTATTCTGAAAACAAGCCAGAAGGCGATAACAGAGACACTTTAAAACATGTTTATGTCAATTTACCTCAATATAAAAGAGTGGTCAATGTGTTCAAAATTGTCTGAGGCACTCACTTTTGCGCTTGTACTGCACATCCGTCTCTCTTTGCATGAACCAACAGTAGTCACCCATCATGCTCGGAGAAAATTTTCCCTGATATCGGTTTTCCATCACCTTTATATCTTGATGAAATCTTTCCCCATGCTTATCTTTGACATCGCTTAGATTTGGTGGAAAAAAGTTGAGATGAGAATGTCAAAAATGCGTCTTCAGTGACATTCTGGTTCCCGTCAGCTGATACGCTTTCAGCAGGTTCTCTACAAGCTCAGCATAATTCTCTGCTCTGTAACTGTCAAGAAAATTCTGGACAACCCGCACGAATGAGGGGGCTGATTCAGTGGGCTTCAGTTTCCTTTTGAACTCCACGTCAAGTATCAGTTCACGGATTTCAGGGCCAACAAAAACACCTTCCTTAATTTTGGCTTCACTTTTCTCGAGACCAAACTTATTTCTTAAACTAGCCATGTGCGCCCAACTACGTTGCGTGTGTTAAAGTTGTCTGTGAAGGGCTCCCTGTTTAAACGCGGCTGCCAGTCGTGAACTGGGCCCTTCGTCGCACAGCATTATGATTTTTTTATAAGGGAAACAAAATTACAAAAGAAAACCCTTGGACATTGATTTGATAGGAACGGCCTACTCGGAATCACTGTCCGAATAGTAATTATGTGGTGGTGTAGAAGCATTTCTGCTTCTGTCCGTTCACAGTCCGTCTGGTCTTCACGACGCTATCGTTTTCTCTCACGATCTCTTCTCAACCTTTCTCCAATCTCACAGGTTGCTTTGTGGTAATCCAAAGAGTAAGGCAATATACACGGAGCAATGGTTATAAAAGGGGGACACATAGGTATCCAGGCTCTTTAAAGCATAAATAGGGATCACTTCACTGACATGTGAGCAAGCCACGGTACATCTGTGAGACGCGCAGCACTCGCCGGCCACAACGTAACAATAATAATTTCCGGAACGTGCTGTTACGTTGTCATTCATTTTACCCAATGTCTTTCTTTCATTCATATGTTAGGTAGGCACGTACCTTTTATCTTCGGCAATCTCATTCTCTAACCAGGCCTCAGGAGCTGACCAGCGTAACACTGTCCACCACCCCTTTCGTTATTCCGGCACATTGTTAACATCCATGAGTAACAACAACGTACTAAACTGGAAGGTGGTCTACGCATGCGTGGAATTCGCAGACAAACAAAGATCAAGATCTAAATGAAGATCTCTTTAGTTAATTTAAAGCACAACAGTTTGTTTAGTTTGAATGTCTGTGTTTTGAGGTGTGACTGGAGTACTACAGTCTTCAGTAGTATAAGCCTGGAGGAGATTCTTAATGCAATGCCTATGTTTTAGCTGTCTCTCTACTGCCATCTAGTGCTTCTTCTTCTAATTAATTCGCGGACAAACAAAAATCAAGATCCAAATGAAGATTATATAAAGAGATGCTGAAATGCATCGCCTTTACTGTTCAGTCACCCTAGTTGTCCAGGACCTGAAACATCATAACTAAAAAATGGGGTGTGCTGGATGAAAACGGTTTTCAGATTTGGAGTCAGCAAGTGAAATCTGTTAAAGTAAAGGTGAGAGACTCACAGTAGCAAAATGCTTGTTGACCAGTGTAGCCAGCGGGATTTTTTTTTCCCCATTGAGATCTGATGTGTTTTCAAAGTGTTCCTTTACTTTTTTTGAGCACTTTATAAAAAAAACATTTTAATGTCCCTTCCATTTAAAAATCCCAGAGCACAGCGGGAAAAGGAGCGTAAGGTAGCTCCATATGAGCAAAGCATTCAATTATTCAACTTAGAAACTTTCATCGAGCACATCCCTCTCGTTTAAATTTTGACTAAAAGCCCAACCTGCGAACGTTGCAATTGGGCTCCAGCCTCACTGGGCCACATGTGTTGGCCTAACATCTGGACCCAAATCTTTAAATGCCTATCAGACAACCTTGGTGTCACAATCCCTCCTAATCCATTAATAGCTGTTGTGACACACGTGCGACTGGTAGGCAGCTAGAGGGCCTAAATAATAGTAGTACCCCGCCAGACCAGGGGGTGGCGAGCTGCACTAACTTTCTCTGTCCATCCTCTGCAGACTGGCCACGGGAAATCCCACTAGGTTGCCGACATTATTGTCGACGTCACTTCCGGTACTGGCGCCATGGATGGTGCCACTTCCGGTCCCAAAAACGTCACTTCCGCTCCTTGGGGTGGGATGGGCAGGGGGGTTGTGTGGGTGTGTGGGCACTATGGATGACAACACTTCCGGTCTCGATGACATCACTTCCGGTTCCGGTCTCGATGACATCACTTCCGGTTCCGGTCTCGATGATGTCACTTCCTTTCACAGCCTTTAAAGCTGCCATGTTCTCAAACTAAAGTTTAGTTCTGTTTTGGTTTTCAACCTGAACACAAAAAAAATAAAAAATACCCATTTGCAGTCAAGGGCGTATTCTACGGGTGGTCTCTTGGCTATCTTTGTTACAGTGTGTCTGGTGGGCTTAAAGTGGAGAAGGACAAACAAACTGTAATGGCCTTTACTTCACTATTGGCATGTAGACTTATTTTGCTCAACTGGAAGAATCCTAGCCCACCTCTTTTAAGTCTGTAACTGATGTATATTTAAAAATTGGTAAAAAATCTAATTCTCACTTAAAGGATTCTGTGCAAAAGCTGGCAGGACCTACTCAATAATATTTTAGAATAAGCTTTTATATTAGGGTGAAGGACTCCTTTTTCTCTTTACTACTCTTTAAAGTTTTACTCGGGCTGCTGGCCTTATTCTCATGGGCGGGGGGGTTGAATTGAATGGAGTTTTGTTAAGTTTGACTCGTTTGGATGGAACGTTATATGCTTTTAATGAATTTAGTAAAAGATCAAATGAAAAGAAATAAGTCAACTCAACCTAAGGGTATTCGGGACCGTGGGGGGTGAATGAGGAGCACCCATCGCGACACAGGACGTGAACCGAGGCTCCTGGAGCTGAGAGGTGGCAGCCGTCGGAGTTGCGCTGCCACTTGTTATTTCTTTTTGAAGGCCGCATTACTAATCAGCTCGCTATCTCGAATCACTTCAGTCCTTTTTAATCAGCTCAGTACTTCTAATTACTTGCAGGTTTCTGTTTTCGTATCAGTCAAGTGTTATTGATCGGCTCGTCTCCGCAGTTCTGTCCAGTGTGATCTGCTTCTCATCAGTTTGACTCAATCGGGGTGAAACGCAGGAGAGGCAGTTCATCCCTGAGTGAAGTCACCTTACCCTCTTGTGACCATAAATGAAGATGTCAGGTCAGCCGGAGTCTTATTAGAGGGGCCTGACTAGTCAATGACCTCTTCTTCACGGCTTTTGTCACTTCCAGGTCTGACCGCCTAGGTTGGCTTCCTCTGGGAAATGAAGACAGATTGGAAAACGAAAAAGCGGCAACAAAGCGTCCGGCGTACAAATGTTAAACACCGCTGCCTTCGCCTTCACCGTCCCTGCAGCTCGTCGCTCCTTCTGGTTTGACTCACATCTTTCATTCTGCTTTAGAAGGTGCTGTCACATTTGCATACAGCCGTCATATTCGTATAAGCAGGATGCTCAAGTATCTGTTAGGAGAAGAAGGAGCTTCATCTGACATGTGCAGCTAGCAGTCCTTGTCTCCGACTTTGCTCGTCCCTGATATTTATTCATTTCCGTTTCTTTATCCTTTTTGGCACCGAGCCTTGGGAATAAAAAGGTGCAAATATGATGAAAGAAACCCGTGTTTCCAGATGTGTTCACATTTGTGGAAGATTCATGCAGCGTGAGGGCCGTCCACACACTCTTCACATGTCACTCATCAGACAAAGGCTGGGGGGTCACAGAATTCTCTGTCTGTCAATCCAGCATCACTCAGTGACCATCCGCACTCAGGGTCCCTTAAGTCTGGAATTACAGCAGTTCAAAGATTTATATATCTCGGCAGCCCCGAGAGTTCATTAACTTAAGAAAGAACATGTCCGGAAAGTTCATTAAACTGGGTGCAGCCAGGGCACAGGCAGCAGTAGCTGGATGTTATTGAGAAGAAATGACGTGAATAGGAGGGACAGGCCTGTTGGGCTGAACGACTGGCTGGCTCTCGTCAGAGTTATTCCGATGTTCTAAATCAGAGCCGCCAGGGTTTTCTATATGACTCAACATTTGTGAGGCACCATGTAATAGAGAATAAACAATGCATTCTCTGAAATAGTATAGTATAGTATAGTATAGTATAGTATAGGATAGTATAGGATATAATAGGAGAGGATAGTCCATGCATTTTAAGACCTCTTCTGGTATATGGACTATGCATTTTTTAAATCAAGTCAATAGAGTATAGTAGAGCAGAGTAGAGCTTGTGCATTTTCTGAACCCTTCTAGCATACACTATAAATTTTCTAACCTGACTTAAAATAGATAATATGGTATAATTCATGCATTTCTAAACTATTTGAATAATATTCTGCAATGTTAATAGTCCATTTTCTGAAATATCACAATAATAAAATGTCATATTGTATAACACATGCATTTTCTGAACTCTCCTAATATAGACTATATATTTTCTAAATCAATTCAGTATAGCATAGTATAGTATAGAATAGTATAGAATAGTATAGCCCATGAATTTTTTAACTCTTCTAGTATACACTATACATTTTCTAACCTGACTTAAAATATATAGTATAATATAATTCATGCATGTTCTGAATCAACTTAGTATAGTATAGTATTGTATTGTATTGTATAGTATAGTTCTTCCATTTTCAAAACTCTTAGAATAGTATATTGTGGTGTAACAGTATAATATGATGTAGTAGATTTCATACATTTTTTTAATTTTTCTAGTATAGGTTACCTTTGGGCATTGGTTAAGCACTGGGTGTAATGTAGGAAGAGCAACTGGACGGGGCAACAGTAACATAATATAATATAATCCTTGGATTTTCTGAACTTTTAAAATAGTATACTGTAGTATAGGGTATCTATTAACTGAAACATCATAAAAGAGTATAGTGTCATATACCATAATCCATGCATTTTCTGAACTCTCCTTGCATTGACTATACATTTTCTAAACTGACATAACACAGTGTAGTATAGTATAGTATAGTATAGTATAGGGATTTTCTGAACTCTTCTAGTATACACTATACATTTTCTAACCTGACTTAAAATATATAAAATGATATAATAAATGCATTTTCTGCACTTTGTGAATAATATTCTGCAGAGTAGATTGTCAATTTCCTGAAACATTACAATAATATAATATCATATTGTATAATACATGCATTTTCTGAACTTTGTTAGTATAGACTATACATTTTCTAAATCAACTCGGTGTAGTATAGTACAGTAGGACCATGCATTTTTTAACTCTTCTAGTACACACTATACATTTTCTAAGCTAACTTTAAATGTATAGTATAATATAATTCCTGCATTTTCTGAACTCTCCTAATATAGACTGTACATTTTCTTAATCAACTCAGTATAGTATAGTATAGTAGATTTCCTGCATTTTGTGAATTCAGAATAGTATATTGTGGTGTAACAGTATAATATCATGTAGTATAATTCATGCATTTTCTAAATTCTTCCAGCATAGGTTACCTTTGGGCATTGGTTAAGCACTGGGTGCAAGGTAGAAAGAGCAACTGGACAGTTAACAATAATAGTATAATATAATCCTTGGATTTTCTGAACATTTAAAATAGTATACTGTAGTACAGAGTATCCATTAAGTGAAATATCATAAGAGTATAGTGTCATATACTATAATCCATGCATAGTATAGTATAGTACAGTATAGTCCATGCATTTTGAGTCTTCCTAGCACAGACTATGCACAGTATTTTTCCAAACTGACCCAGTATAGTGTAGTACAAATAGTGTAGTCCCTTATAACTGAGTATAGTGTATAGTGTAACATGTACAGTAGTAGAGTAGTTAGTATAGTGCTCAGCCCTCAATAATAAAAGCCTATTTTTTCAGATCCCTCTACATCAAAGGTGTTCCTGTCTTAAACCCCAAAGCTACAAATGTTCCCTACATTTAGTGTAATTAAAAATTTCAGATCCCACCGCCGACTCCGTCGGATCACTTATTGTGGCAAGAACTTGCAGCTCAGTAACACATTGTAACGCGCCAACAGGCGGGCAGGCATCTGCGGCCCATTTGCCAGCCTTTAGTGATTTAAGTCTCCTTTCTGCATTTGCGTAAGACGTCCACCCACATCCCAGGTGCGAGAACCAAGGGCTAATCACATCACCTCCTTACAAATTTCTGAATTTCATCCTTCCTTTTAACGGCTGTAATGTGCAAATGTGATCCTGTGTGTTAATCTGCGACAAAGGGATTCTTTGATGTTTCTAAGCCTTCCAAGTGATACATGCAGCCTTCAAGGGGGAGTGGAGGGGGCAGAGGATAAACTCGCCATGAGCTCGTTTGAAGAAATTCACGGTAAGCGAAACTAAGGATGTCCATATGGATGATGGGAGTGCACCAACTGTGTGTGTGCACTCCGTGAGGTGTATTTTCTACGTGTTATTAAATTGTTTCACATTCTGAAGCCCCTACACTGACTCCAAGCCCCCAGTACCAGAATAAGTGTGTGCTTGTCATAGGCAGAAAGTCAAATGTGAAAGGAGCTGTGATTGACGCACCAGTAGATTGACAGACTAGACCTTGTCGATCAGCGATGGCAAATACGTTTGCTCCAGCAGCGGTGGCCCAAAAGGGAGTCCTGCTGTCATAGAGAGTCCACATGAACTGCTCCCCGTCTGGCTCTAGGTCACACTAAGATGGACGATGGCCGCATAGAAAGAGCCCCGAGTAAATGACACCCGTATCTAAAGTAGGTCATGTTCCCACCGGTGCTGGACAGTCAGGGTCTTCTGTGCTTTGGTGACTTTAAGGGTTTTTAATCCATCCACACATCCAAAGACATAATCCCCATTTGGGGAATCAGTGGCCCCAAGAAGTGAGCCCCCTTACTCTCTGAACATTTGTTTTTTTTATTTATATTCGCATACCGTGTATATTATACTCTCTGATGTTTTGGAAAAGCCTGACGAAGAGGCTTAGCTGTGTTCTGTTCATCCCTTTAGGAAGAACATCATGAAGGTCAGACCTCGTGAAAAGCATCTTCAGCTTTCATCTCTCACTCCAGAGCTCTCAGAGTCAACTTCAAGAGTTTCTTATTTGCAGTCGAGCCAATGACAGATTTGCTTCAAATTTAGGGCTTGCTTAAAAAAAAGAAAAAAAAAAAAAAGAGCAGCTGCCATGTTATTTGTTCAGATAGGAAGGCATTCAGCTTCTAAATGTGACAGCGCAGAGCGGAGGAGAGCAGAGCAGAGCGGGGGGTTTATCGTGATCTCTTTATTATACAGATTCCCTCTGCCTTCTTTTATTAGAAAGTGCTGATATTAGAAGAAACGGCACTGAAAAGACAGACGCAGCTTAGCTCCCCTTCCTTCTGGGTGGCATGCACCACAGCTGGCCTAACTGACCACAAGCCAACTTCATTTGATGGCCTTTGATTTTTGTTTTGTTTTTTTTCCAATTTAAGCCGTTTATCCTGCCAACACCAAACAGACAGTGGCTCTGCTGTAACAGCCCTACAGTGCTGGTCATCAACACCAACACAAAATAATTTACTCCAAAACCTGAGGATCTGTAAGAGGATTCATAGTATAGTATAGCAGAGTAGAGTCTATCCATTTTCTGAATCCATTTACTAAAGTGCATTGTAGTTTGCATTGATCCATCCACTTTATAAACATTCATAGCAAAGTATAGCATAGTATACTAAAGTATGGTGCCTGGAATTTTTACGATAATATAGTATATTGTAGTTTCCCCATGGTTTTGAAATTTTAGTATAGTACAGTACAGTATAGTAGTATAATGTTCTATGGTATAGTATAATACAGTACATCCATTTTCTGAATCTATTCAGTAAAGTGAATTGTAGTTTGCTTTGGTCCATCCACTTTATAAACATACTGTAGTATACTAAAGTACGGCACCTGGATTTTCTGAATGTTTACAATAATGCAGTATGTTGTAGCTTCCCAATTTTATGAACTCATAGTATAGTATAGTATGGTGCATGGATATTCTGAACTTCTAATTCTAATGCAGTAGGATGTAGTCATTCAATTCTATTAAGTCATACTATAATATATATATATATATATAAAATGTGTGTGTATGTACTATATACTATATATTATCCACAGTAGTATAATATGACTATTTTGACATTTTAGAATAATGTAGTATAGTTTAATAATTTTGTTTTCTGAAACCTTAAAGTACTATGCTATTATGTAAACCATACCATTTCTGAATCATTTTTGTAGAGTATAGTATAGCCCATGTATTTTCTGTAATCATAAAAATTAAACTGTAGTGTGGACCATCCATCTGGGCAGCCTTTTATAGTTTAGCTCACCTACATTCTTTATCCATGTTGTATAGTATACTGTAGTGTACTACTGTCCATTGGTTTTATAGTCTTTCTTAGAAAAGCACATCATAGTGTTAACCATTCGTTTTCTGAGGTGTCTTTTAACAGCTTGGTATAGTATAGTTCAGTACAGTATAGTACAGTCCTCACATTTTCTGAACCCATGTAACATAATGTACTGTCCATCAGTCTCCTAAACTTTCTTACAAAGTACAGCACAGCACATTATTTTTTAAAATGTTTTAGTACAATGGAGTACAGCATAGTATAGTGCAGCATTTCTCAACCTTTAAGTATTAGCGACCCGAGTTTTCATAACAGTTTTAATCGCGCCCCCCTAACGTTTTTTTGAAAGAAGCCCACTAATACCAATTTGTTCTTTTTTAATTAACGATACATCATAGATGCATATTTTATTATACCTACTTAACTTTTATCGACATTTATTTAACTTTATATTTTTCTAGTATCAGAATGTAGTTTAAGTTCATTTGTTTTGGTTTCAACAGATGTATTTTTCAAATTTTAATTCTTGTTTAGGGTGGCGCAGTGGTAGCGCTGCTGCCTCGCAGTTAGGAGACCCGGGTTCGCTTCCCAGGTCCTCCCTGCGTGGAGTTTGCATGTTCTCCCTGTGTTTGCGTGGGTTTCCTCCGGGCGCTCCAGATTCCTCCCACAGTCCAAAGACATGCAGGTTAGGTGGATTGGTGATTCTAAATAGGCCCTAATGTGTGCTTGGTGTTTGTGTGTGTCCTGCGGTGGGTTGGCACCCTGCCCGGGATTGGTTCCTGCCTTGTGCTCTGTGTTGGCTGGGATTGGCTCCAGCAGACCCCCATGACCCTGTGTTCGGATTCAGCGGGTTAGACAATGGATGGATGATTCTTGTTTTCTTTTTTTCACATCTTCGCGCCCCTCTAGGGGGGCCCGCCCCACAGTTTGAGAACCACTGGTATAGTGTATGCATTTTCTCAACTCTTAGAATAGTACACTGAAGTATGGACCATCATTTTGTCTTTTTATAATATGTATAGTGTGGTGTAATGTTGTGTAGTACAGCATAGTACTATAGTACATACTGTATTGTGTGTGTATATATACAGGTATATATATATATATATATATATATATATATATGTATAGTATCTATATATCTATATACTGCGGTGGGCTGGCACCCTGCCCGGGGTTTGTTTTCTGCCTAGTGCCCTGTGTTAACTGGGATTGGCTCCAGCAGACCCCCCATGACCCTGTAGTTAGGATGTAGCGGGTTGGATAATGGATGGATATATATATATATATATATATATATATATATATATATATATATATAAAGTACATATCCACTTAGTATAGTGTGATTTAATGCACTGAAGTCTGTCAGCTTCTACACTTTCTTAGAAATGTATGTTATAAAGTCGATCTTCCATTTTTTTCTTTGTATCGTATAGTTCACCGAATCTACTTAGTGCAGAATGGGGGTCCATTAACAGAGCCCGCTGCATGTACACAAGTGCAGTTTCATGTCTTGCCTTAGTGCCCCTGGTGGAGTAAATGTGTAACGCCCACATGGGAACTGCAAATACGAAAAAGAGGGAAAGGGAAAAGAGGAGACAGCTGGGCATCTGCAGTCGGTGCAGAGCAGAGCGCCCTCTTCAGACCCGTATGATCCCAGCGTATAATATCGGAGCACCACGGTGAACACCAGCACAGGCTCGGCTGTACACTTGCAGCACATAATTGTTCACTGGTGTCGACCGAGACTATAACGTCAGATTGCTTACTTTTCCAGTAGTATGGACTCCCAATTTGGCAATCACATCTCACTAGCCCACCCTCTCCCATTGTCCTGATCTACACACGTGCACCTTTTCGCACCCTCCTCCAGCTTTAACTCCAGCAGCTGCCAGCTTTTATGCTGTGCCATCATACCCAGCAGCAACCCCCCGCCCGTTACCCCCCAGATCCACCAGCTCGCTTTGTAGCACTCATTTTATTTCAACACAGGTGATAAATAATAGGCTTAGTATGAAAAGGAGCCGTGAGACAGCTGGGCCTCGTCTCCGCGGTTATCCAAGCATGACAGGCACACAATGCACGCCGGACAGTGCGTTGATTACCACAAGCGAGTGCCTGCGCCGCGACACATTCATGCCTGCAGAACGCTTCATTGTCGCCTCAGGTTGGGCTGCACGCCCAACTCCTGCAAACGCACCCCCGGAATTTTTCCATTAAATGCTTTTGTCATCTCTTTCCAAAAGTTGCTTTTCCCTTTCTTTGTTTTTTTTTTTTTTTTTTGCCTTTTGTCCCTGTTGATTTGTTTCCATTTTGGGACCAATGACAAATCAATGTGACATTATTCTTCTGCCTTTGTGTGCGGGTGTCCTTGAATTAATGTCACTGCGTGTGCTGGTCAGTAACAAGGGCTTAGGGAACCTGCTACTAGTAATGGGGCTGGTTGGACAACCCAAGAATCTTGCTGGGAAGCTGGTTGCCTCTAGGGGGCACCATTGTTTTGCTGGCTGGAGGGGCTTTGAGTGTGAGCCCCATGGAGAAATCGGATGAATGGGTACACAAATCTGGGAGCTTTTAAAGGGGACAGTTGGTGATCACGGGGACCGATTCTCTTGTCAGTGTCAGTGTGCCCGATGCTCAGAACTTGCGTCTGGCACTCTCTGGATTGGCATCAGCTCGCAGCTTTCTGTAACATGAAATCTTTTATTAGTCTTTAATAAGTATAGCACCTTCCAAATTAGAGCACCTTGAATGCTCATATATAAAGTGGCATCTTTTTGTATTATGAAAAATTGACAAATAAAAAAATAAGTGGTAAGTGGTGTTTTTTCACTGATCCTGGGTTTGAACCCCATGCCCACTTGGTGCCCATGTGGAGTTTGTATGTTCTCCCAGTACCCTGTGTGTGTGTGTGGATTTTGTTCTGGGTGGTACTCCAACAATTCTCTTCCAACATCCTGAAAGACGTGCAGGTTAAGTGGATTGGTGACTGTAAACTGGCGCCAGTGTAAGTGAGAGTGGGTGTGCCCTTGTGCTCGGGTCCCTGCTTTGCCCCCACATGGTGCCACAACACTGAATTGGCTTAAGCAAATGTTGTGAATGTGATGAGATCAGACATATTACAATCCAGAAGGAGAACTTAAAGAATGCAAGTCCAGGCACAAAGCAGGAACCAGTGCTGGATGGGATACCAGACTGGCACTGAATTTGCCAAAATGAATTTTCCTATATGACTTCTTTCATGTTAATTTACCTCACTAGTTGTGCCTGTCCTTCTTTTGCTAGTGGCCAGCCAAGCACACAAGTCCACACACCTTTCATATCACACAAAATCAGTTTATAGTATTGGGGCTTGTGCCTGGTCGGTCTCGATTGGCATCAGATCATTGCGATGCCCTCTGACGTCACCAGCCAGAGACTTAAACAATATAAACAAGTGAGAGCCACACAGACCCCCACAGCTCAGGAAGATCTCTGGGCTGCTTAAACTGAGATGGCAGCACCACAAGTTTGGAATCAAACAGCTTTGAGATGAAAAGGACAAACGGAGAGAACACGCAGGCCACACTCACGGCACATGAAGTAATGGCGCTGACCGCCGAGTGGCCCGGTCAGTACAAGGCTAGCAAACAAGAGAAAACGCGATTTTTTGACACACAGACTTCATCTTCCCACACGTCCTTGAAAAAGGAGCCTCAGACGGCTGTCGTCTTGTCATGAGGAGAAAGGACCCCACGTAGGCGTCCCGGGCGACGTTGTCAAATTTAGCGCAGTCCCACTGCGCGCGCCCAGCCGCTCCTCCTCTCCTCCTCAGCAGAGGGTGAAAGAAAATCAGGATGAAGGGTAAGCGACTGTGAACGGTGCATTCCTGATGTGGATCTCCATTCTTCTTCTATTATTATTATTATTATTTTTTTTAATTACTGTGGCTACTTTTAAGGAAAAATGGTTCTGGACTTTTCATTCTTTTTCACTGGCGTGTGTGCTGCATGGTCATAAGTGGGAGAAGCTTAAACGAGAAATGCAAACGCGTGATTAAGAAAAAATAATAATAAATCAACAGCAGGCTGCCCTCGTTTTAATAAGGCCGATCACCTTCAGCCCTGCAACTAAACTGGGAAGTTCAGGGCCTCATGTATAAACGGTGCGTACGCACAGAAATGTTGCGTAAGAACTTTTCTACGTTCAAATCGCGATGTATAAAACCTACACTTGGCGTAAAGCCACGCACTTTTCCACGGTACCTCATACCTTGTCGTACGCAAGTTCTCCGCTCGGTTTTGCAGACTGGCGGCACCCAGCGTCAAAGCAATGCTACTGTTCCTGTGTGGTTACTCCTTATTTTCCTGACGCGGCTATACAGCGCGGTATACAGCTTCAAGCACACGCTACCTCAGCTACGGCAAAACGTTTCAAAGCCTTTCCTGTACGGACCTCGCGGTTCAGAAACAGTTTCATCCCAAGAACTATAAACGCACTCAATCAATTGCTCCTTGTAGAACTGTTTGTACTTATAAGTACAATTACCTCACTGTAAACATGCACTGCAGTTATAATACTACACAACCTGCGCCACTTTATAAAGCGTGTATTTACATATGATGACGATATCATTTTTAAGATGAAATGCAGCAAAATATGTTTATTATATTATAAAGATAAAACTTTAACTTCATTTAAATCTATAATAATAAAAGGCAAAGCCCTCACTCACTCACTCACTGACTGACTGACTGACTGACTGACTCATCACTAATTCTCCAACTTCCCATGTAGGTAGAAAGCTGAAATTTGGCAGGCTCATTCCTTACAGCTTACTTACAAAAGTTAAGCAGGTTTCATTTCGAAATTCTATACGTAACGGTCATAACGGTCAATAACGGTCGACAACGTCCGCCATGTTGAACTTTCTTGTTTATGGCCCCATCTTCACGAAATTTGGTAGGCGGCTTCCCTGCGCTAACCGAAACCGATGTACGTACTTATTTCGATGATATGACGCCACTGTCGGCCGCCATATTGAACTTTCCAACGTCACCAATTTTCAAACTTCCCGTGTAGGTAGAAGGCTGACCCCATCTTCACGAAATTTGGTAGGTGACTTCCCTGCGCTAACCGAAACCGATGTACGTACTTATTTCGATGGTATGACGCCACTGTCGGCCGCCATATTGAATTTTCCAAATGTCACTAATTCTCCAACTTCCCGTGTAGGTAGAAGGCTGAAATTTGGTAGGCCCATTCCTTACAGCTTACTTACAAAAGTTAAGCAGGTTTCATTTCGAAATTCTACATGTAACGGTCATAACGATCAACAACGTCCGCCATATTGAACTTTCTTATTCATGGCCCCATCTTCACGAAATTTGGGTGGCAGCTTCCCTGCGCTAACCGAAACCAATGTACATACTTATTTCTGTGGTATGATGCCACTGTCAGCCGCCATATTGAACTTTCCAACGTCACTAATTCTCAAACTTCCCGTGTAGGTAGAAGGCTGAAATTTGGCAGGCTCATTCCTTACAGCTTACTTACAAAAGTTAAGCAGGTTTCATTTCGAAATTCTACGCATAACGCTCAACAACGTCCGCCATGTTGAACTTTTTTATTTACGGCCCCATCTTCACGAAATTTGGTAGGCAGCTTCCCTGCGCTAACCGAAACCAATGTACATACTTATTTCAGTGATATGATGCCACTGTCGGCCGCCATATTGAACTTTTCAACAGTCTTTGTTACTTATGGGCCCATCTTCAAGAAATTGGGTACGCGGGTTCCCAACGCTAACTGAATCCTACTTACGTACATATATACGTCCATAGCCTGCAGCTCGGTCACTGTGTGAGGCGGCGTTGGGTCCCCCATCCCAACGCCTCCCACGTTGTTGGCTGCCTGCCTTTATAAGGCCGTCCGTCGCTCCGGTCTCTACATTCCCTTCCTTGCTTCACCACGGTATTCACGTCTCCCTGCTGATAACTACAGCCTTTTTATTTAATCCACGGCTTCTCCGCTGTTTTATTGTTCATTTATTACGATTATAGTTATTGTGTAGGTATTTTAGACTTACTTTACATTGTTCAGGTACCCATTTCCTTTATCATTCCAACTGTACCCCCATTAACATGTCTATCGAGGTGATCACCATCGATCAAAGAACTGTCACTTACCAAGTGGTTTCCATGCCCGGAGATGGCACCTGCCTTTTCCATTCTCTTTGTTACATATTGCACGGCCATATCAGGCTCACTCTTGATATCCGGAGGAACATTGTGTCTTATGTACTGAATGACTGGGACAGGTTCAAGGTATGGACTGATGACGGTACAGGAGATAATTATACTACACAGGAGCACTAGAAGAGTGAAATGCTTAAGCCCTTCACCTATGGTTCTGCATGTGAGTTGATGGCTGCCGGTGAATTGTTCGGTTGGTGCTTTCAAGTGTACCGAAATGGCCAAATATTTTACACCTTTGGACAACCGCCAATGCCTCTTAAACATCTTAGGTGACGATTTCAGTAGTGGACACTTTGATGTTTAGAAATGTTTAAACTCTCAAAAGCTGGATGTGAAGTTATCAATGAAACTGGTTGTATACTTACAACGCTTGACAGATGCCGAATGTCTCTTCATCACAAGTCCAACAAATATTGTCGTAATTGAAACAAACCATGAAACTCAAACCGATTATGACAGCAGCAATCCAAGCTGTGAGATTTGAAACAAGATTACTGTTCACATGGCCAACTGTACGTTACATGCTCAAGAGTAAGCTCAGCGCACAGCTACAGCTTGGTCATATTACAACTGGAGGGCCAAACTGACAACGTGGCATACAAAGAGATCCTTAAATAATTATTGGTATATTTTCCCTCAGTTTGAAAAGGTTTAATTGTCTCATTGTCTTTTTACAGAAGGCTGAGCTTAAGGGAGATTTATATTGATTTGCATATTCAAAGAGGCGTAGGGGCGTTACATGAAGCGTGTGCACGAGCGTTACTTTTCACGCTGACCGGGATTTATGTAGCGGAAGAACGTGGAAGTTGGAGTACGCACAGATTCCTGCATCTGGATTTTTCTGTGCATAAGCACATTTCGGCTTTTGTGCTTACGACATGTTATAGTGTGAATTCTACACATGGCGTTATACATGAGGCCCCAGGTCGCACACGCGCACACACACGGGTACAGAAGACACCGCAGGGTTAATTGGTCCAGCCTCACCGAATGAAGATGATAGACAGATAGATAAGACATCCTCCTTCTATATAAAAGCGGTCGGGATTGTCCTTCCTTCCAGTGAGTGCTACGCAGGCGCGGAGTTTCACACACGCCCCGTCCATTTTGCAATGCAAGATGGGATTTGTAGTTTTGTTTTTCCAGGTAAAAGATGATTTTCTACTCCAGACTGTGCGATATCTTCTTCTTCTTTCTTACTATATAAAAGCGGTCGGGGTTGTCCCGTGAGTGGAAAGCGTAGCGGTATTCCGCTTATCACAGACTTACTACTTGCAGCTGGCGGTACGAAGCGACATGATGTGAGCAGAGTTCTGGTGCTCCCATCGTTCCCTTGCTTTTGTGCGCGATGCGCTGGAAAAATAGACAAAATTATGTCTCTGGAAATAATTAATGTTGATGGAGTACAAATGCCTCATCGCGTAGTAAATATCAGGGGGGGTTCAAAAGGGCAACCTCAATATAGAAAAAAAGTTTAAATTTCATCACAAAAATAACAGAAACTACGAGTATTAAAGTAATACCGCTCAAATGCAATATAACCAAATTAATGAGTTTGTATAAAATATCAAATTGATCTACATATTGAATTGCCTTAAGAAGTGGTCAACTTAAAAGTCGGTCGCCTTAAAAGGCGGGTCAGCCTCGTATAATATATATACTGTGTTAAAAAGTGTTGTGTATGAGATTAGCAAAACCATATAAAAGGCATTACATAATTTAGGTAACTAGTAATTACACTGTAAGATAGATAAGTAGATATGAAAGGCACTATATAATTGATAATAGATAAATGTGAAAGGCACTATATAATTGACAGATAGATAGATGAGTAACAGGGTAAGTGATGAAGCAGGACGAGTCCAAGAATAGTTGGGATGCCATTTGGACAAAACCCTGTTTAATGCAAACAAAAGAAAAAAAACAGAAGGGGCGGGGCTAATCAGTCTCTGTTACCCTCAAGGGGTGTTTTCCCAAAGCAGTGAGGGGGAAAAAGTAGACAAGACTGTTAGCAACAGCGCCTCCTCTCATCACAGAGTGGTACCACAGACTGTACCTAAGGTGAGTCTAGAAGGTGATTCTCTGGCGGTCATGCATGACTATAGATAGTATGGAAGCATATTAGGGCCACGGAGAAGAAAAAAAAGTACGGAACAACGCTAAATATGAAAAACATTATACTGTATAATAAATAGAACATTATTTACCCGAGCTAAAATTTAGCTTTCACGCACTGCAAGAAGTAAGATTTTACTAGATAAATAACTACTTGAGTATACTGTATACCTCATCGCTGAATTGAAAAAAGTTCAGGTCGGACATGCATGTATACACATAAACACACTCACACACAGTGGTATACAGGGCACTGCAGGGCCAACTGGTTCAGCCTCTCAGCCAGAAATAAGCTGGCAGCACCAGGAATGAAGATGAAAGACAGATAGATAAGACATCACATAATATATGCAATGTTAAAAAGTGTTGTATAAGAGTTTAATAGACCAATACAAAAGGTGTGTTAGATTAATAGCAATTGTACTATATGATAGATAGACAGACATGAAAGGCACTATATGAT
>JANRMT010062850.1:23538345-23570813 GCA_026402145.1 Polypterus bichir lapradei | reverse complement strand
GATAGATAGATTTAACTTTATTTGTCCCATGTTTAGCTTGACACACAGTAAGATCTTCCCAGACAGGTGATTGTATGACAAGACTTGAGGAAAAAATTCTTACACAAACAAGGCTGAGAATTTTTCTGAACATTTTATTGAATGATGGTTATTATTTACTTGTCACATCTAGTGGGGCTGTGTCCCATTGTCCCTTAACGCAGAAATGCCATCACTCACTCTGGTCACCCACACTCACGTATTCTGACGGTCAGCCTTACATGGCATGTGAGGCTGAGACTAAAATCCATGAAGAAAGGGGACCAAAGGGAGCCCATGCATCCTGCACACAGAAAGTGACCTGGTAGGGTTTTTAAACATTGCCATTTTTATTGAAGTAAGTGTCCTCAGACAATGCAAAGGACATTTTTTTTAGTTGGCCTCATGCTCAGTGAACATTCTTAGGGCTGGAGTGAAAAGAACAAAGAAAAGTGACAGTTCAGGGCAGCCAGCCATCATGTGCATGACAACAGGAGCCCCTCGGTCCACAACAAGTGCCACACTGGCATGGAGGAGGTCACCCTCCAGGTGTATCAAAAGCTGCCTTAACAAAGTGACTCATGCTGGTTCAGAGAGGTCATTTGGGATGAGCTGCTCCTGGTGACCCTGTGGTTGCCAGTTAGTGGTAGCAGGACTGACCTGATCTAGGGAGTAGCGGGGTTTGGATTTTCATGGTGTGAATGATGAGCATGCAGAGCCTTTTGGTTATTTATTATTATTTTTTTGCCGCTATTAGCTGCCCTTCAAACAGATAAGGCATCTTCTTCTTATCTGCAGTGGTGCAGGAGGCTAGTGGATGTCCCAGCTATAAGAGTCGCAATTAGCAAAGACTCTCCCCGGCCCCCGAAACTGTGCTGTTTGCAGATTCAGCAGCGAGCGGGCCTCCGAGCACCTGCACGGTCAGATAAGAGCCTTAATCTGTGCGCAGAATGAGCCCGATAATGACAGGCTGCATGACGGCTCGCGTGGATTGATGACTGGCAGACTCCCCCAGCAATTACAACCTTGTGTCACTAGCATGACTTTTGTGTGACCTTGTCCCGGCCTGCTGCTTCCTTTACATCTGGCAGGCTCCACGCCAGCCTCTTGGGTTTAAATGAACAGACAGTGATGTTCAGAATAGGGAAGATGTTCAGCCAGCAGAGGGCAGCATCTAGACGGGCACTGCTATATTGGCTGAGAGAGAAGCATGCATGTAAGGCGGTACAGCGGTTAGCGCTGCTGCCATCCAGGCCTAAGTACTGTCTGTGTGGGGTCTACACACCTCCCCTGTGCCTGCGGGGGTTTTCTTAAGAGTTTTCCATGCCCACCCCCCTACTTTCAATAGCTGCAAAATGATCAGAAATGGACCTCATATGAATGAGGTTGGGTATGTGTGACTGTGCCCTATAGAAGGCTGGCATACCATCCACTCTAAACTTGTTGTCCCCCGGACTGACTCTTCACTGCTCTGCTGCGCCCCCTTTACAGATGGTTGCCCGGCCACGCAGGGGTCTTAGTGCTGAAGAAGAAGAATTTTGATAGCTGAATTTTAACATCCCAGCCACAGTTAGGATATGCTGAATATCCGGATGTGGTTCAGTAAGGAGCTTTAAACCTCTTACTCCTCTTCTTCTTCTTCTTTCGGCTGCTCCTGTTAGGAGTCACCACAGTGGATCATCTTCTTCCATATCTTTCTGTCCTTGTCATCTTGCTCTGTTAACTCCCATCACCTGCATGTCCTCTCTCACCACATCCATAAGCCTTCTCTTAGGCCTTCCTCTTCTCCTCTTCCCTGGCAGCTCTAGCCTTAGCACCCTTCTCCCAATATACCCAGCATCTCTCCTCTGCACATGTCTAAACCAACGCAATCTCGCCTCTCTGACTTTGTCTCCCAACCGTCCAACTTGAGCTGACCCTCTAATGTTCTTATTTCCAATCCTGTCCATCCTCGTCACACCCAATGCAAATCTTAACATCTTTAACTTTGCCGCCTCCAGCTCTGTCTCCTGTGCCACCGTCTCCAGCCCATATAACATGGCTGGTCTCACTACCGTCCTGTAGACCTTCCCTTTTACTCTTGCTGATATCCGTCTGTCACAAATCACTCCTGACACTCTTCTCCACCCACTCCACCCTGCCTGCACTCTCTTCTTCACTTCTCTTCCACAATCCCCATTACTCTCTACTGTTGATCCCAAGTATTTAAACTCATCCACCTTTGCCAACTCTACTCCCTGCATTCTTGCCAATCCACTGACCTCCCTCTCATTCACACACATGTATTCTGTTGTGATATTCTTACTGACCCTCATTCCTCTCCTCTCTAGAGCAGATCTCCACCTCTCCAGGGTCTTCTCAACCTGCTACCTGCTATCGCTACAGATCACAGTCCACGGGGACTCCTGCCTAATCTCGTCTGTCAACCTGTCCATCACCATTGGGTATAAGAAAGGGCTCAGAGCTGATCCCTGATGTAATCCCACCTCCTCCGTCACTCCTATGGCAGACCTCACCACTGTCACACTCCCCTCGTACATATCCTGTACCACTCTTTCATACTTCTCTGCCACTCCCAACTTCCTCATTCAATACCACAACTCCTCTCCAGGCCCCCTGTCATTTGCTTTTTCCAGGTCCACAAAGACACAGTTTAAACAATTAAGATAAATGAGGAAGGGATGCCATGTTCATTTAGAGATTATGGGAGGTCTTCTCTCTGAATTGGCGTTTTTGAGACCTTTAAAAGACATGCTGTTTCTCCGGGGTTATCGAGACTCAGTATTAGTCTATCAAGTGAGTGTCGGCTCTTTATTTTTATTATTAGCCCTAATTTAGACGTGCAGGATGAGCCGACGTTGGTCACTGTGGTGCAGACGTGACACACATGGAGGCAGTGAGAAAGTCGCCCGTGTGTTTAATTCCGGTAATTCCTTTCAGGCATTCTTTGTCTCGTTGGGGCAAATTAACAAGACAAATTGTTCGGGCAGGCATACCGTTGGCATATCTCTTGGCTCCAGATCTCCGCAGGCCTCCCCGTAGACAAGTGGATGGCTTAGAGCTGTGACTCTTGTGATGAGCAGACGATTGATCGTTTTAATGAGAAAGGCGTGAGCGGCGATACGTCACTGCTTCCCTACAGTAGAAGCAGAAACAATAACGTGGCAAGGGGAACTACAGCAACACTAGATCATTCATTCATTAATCCATCCATCCATTCATTAGGGTCATGGGGGCTCAAAACCCACCCTGGACGTGATGCCAATCAACTCCAAGCGAGCTCATTTAGGGTCGCCTGTTTATGAGTTGCAAGTGTTTTGTGATGGGGAACCAATCAAAGTACTTGGAGAAAATCCATGCAATAGACCCAGCTCTAAGGGGTCATTGAGCCAGGCTAAGACCCCCACCAAATATCATGAAAAAGCCACTCTACCCCACTGTCGGGTGTGATAATTAAGTGATGTTTGGGACCCCCCCCCCCCTTAATATTTTTGTCTGGAGCTGGGGCTACCACACAGACAACGTGTAGCGTGGAGACCGTCCCCCCATGTGCCACCAGCATGTATAAATGAAATTCAAAATCAAGTACCCATCAAGTATTCTTTCATCCTAACATCAGATTGCCGAGTTACCAAATAACTCAACTTTATAGTGTGTCGCTGACTCCATTTTCAATTGAACAATTTGCTAAATCGGGCAACTGAGAAACACAGGAAAGGATTCAGCCACCTTACGCCAGACCACTGGTGTGGCCCCTAAAAAGGACCTCTGGCTTCTTCAGAATGTTTCCACCACCTTGCCCAGGTCTTCTGTGGTGCCACGTGCTCCCAGCTGCCACGTCCGCTTGGCCAGCAAAATCTGTTTCATTTTGCTCATTTGGGGTTGGAGGCAACCTGCCTGCCACAATATCCCCCCGGTTCTGTGAGTCAACGTAAGTCCGGGGTCCGTGTCTGAGGCTCCCCAGTGGCACAGCAGCAGAAAGATGTGACGTAAAGTGCTTAGACAGTGTGCCCTCCTGCATCCCGACTCAGGTTCTCTGGGTATTCTCCACCTCCACCAAACAGGTTAATGTCCCTCTCAGATCTGAACCCAGGGTAGCCATGTAGCTATCCCAATCAGAGTCCTCGCCCTCAAGGGTAACATGAACTCCATCTGCCAGAACTCTCAGAGGAGTGCATGGCAGCCTGGTCTGCCCAGTCTGAAGTGAGCCATCGTGAGCGGGGTTGAGGCTTCAGCCAATGTTAGTGCTAAATCAGTCCTCCATCTCCACGTCATTAACTGGTTTTATCCCACTGCTGACACCATTGTAACTTCTAAGAAAAAGGAGAAACAAAGCTGGTTCTTCAAAGGTGGTGCTCAACAGACCTCAGAGAAACTAAAAAACAGCGATTAACCCTGCCCTAGCCTGTTGTTTGAGTTCGCAGGGTATCCCTTGTAGAGGCCCCTTAACCGGCCAGGATGCCATTACAGAAGGATGGACTAAGTGTGAACAATACCTGGCTGGGATGCCTGAGTGGGATGCCTGAAGGCTACTGGAATCAGTAAAAAGGGGACGGCAGGGAGCAGTTTATCCCCCACCATGATAGGTGGCAGTCTCTCTCATATAGGGTCCCAAATTACTGCAAGAGACATGGAGTCCAAAAGTGCAGCCCTGTAGAGGTCCCTGGTGGACAATAAAAGGTGCTCCTGAGGGAGGTCCTCCCTGGCTTTCTTATGACCATCTCACATTATCGGATGTGCTCCCGGGTCCAGCAGAAGAAGGAGCCCACTGCAACATATGGACGAGTCCGAGTCAGGAGGCAGTGGGCTACCCTCTAGGAGGAGACAGAACTTAGGCTGTCCATTGACTGCAATTGTAATTGGCTGTCCATTGTTTGTAATTGAAATTGTAATTGAGTTGTCTGGATTACACATCCTTACATTTGTGTTGGGTCGTGTGTGTCTGGGGTCTGGGGGCTCGGTGGTGCCCCCTACTGTTCACACCCTCTAAAATAAAAATATCCCAATCCTGACTGCGGCAACTACAGGGGGAGTACGCTGCTCTCGGTGCCGGGTAAGGTCCTTGCTAGGGTCGTCCTCAATAGGATCCGTGATCACTTGCTCACCTACCAGCGACCGGAACAGTCTGGTTTTACACCTAAGAAGTCTACCATCGACCGCATCCTGGCACTGAGGGTTTTCATGGAGCGCAAACGCGAATATCGGCAGAGTTTCTTTGCAGCCTTTGTCGATTTTCGCAAAGCGTTCGACTCAGTTGATCGAGCTGCCCTGTGGGACATCCTGAGGGTTCGCGGGATCCCCTTCAGGTTGATGGATATCATGGCTGGCCTGTACACTGGTACTGTGAGTGCTGTGCAGAGTGGAGGCTGGACCTCTGTGTTGTTCCCAGTTGATACTGGGGTTCGTCAGGGGTGTGTTCTGCTCCTACTCTGTTCAATGCTAGTATGGACTGGGTGTTGGGCAAGTTCGTGGGGTCCAGCGGCTGTGGGGCATCTGTTGGTGAAGAAAGATTCACGGATCTTGACTTTGCTGATGATGCTGTGATCTTCATGGGGTCAATGGAGGCTCTGATCGGGGCACTCGAGAGACTGAGTGAGGAGTCTGAGTGTCTGGGCTTGCGAGTGTCCTGATAAAAACCAAGATGCGGGCCTTTAATGACCTCTTGGGCACGGCTGTCAGCAGTGTGTCTGTCTGCAGAGAGAGTGTCACCTCATTGAGAGGTTTACTTACCTTGGCAGCGACATTCATGTCTCTGGTGACTCTTCATATGAAGTCAGTAGACGGATTGGGAGAGCATGGGGGGGGTCATGAAGTCACTGGAAAGGGGTGTGTGGCGCTCCTGATATCTATGCAGAAGGATGAAGGTCCAAGTCTTTAGAGTCCTGGTGCTTCCTGTCTTGCTGTTTGGTTGCGAGACATGGACGCTATCCAGTGACCTGAGATGAACACTGGACTCCTTTGGTACTGCGTCTCTCTGGAAAATCCTTGGGTCCTGTTGGTTTGACTTTGTGTTGCTCATTGAGTCCCAAATGATGCACATGACTTGCATTGTGAGGGAGCTTCAGTTACGGCACTACGGCCATGTGGCGCGATTACCCAAGGGTGTTCCTGCTCATTGTTGAGGACCCGAGTGGCTGGACCAGGCCACAGGGATGCCCATGTAACACCTGGCAGCAGCAGATAGATGGTCATTTCCAGAGGGTGGGACTGGACTGGGGGGTCGCCAACTGGGATCTCGAGCTGTTTTGTTGTTTGTTAGGTGCGGCAGTGCGCTGTACCAGTGCCTGTCCCCCAACCTGACCTGACCTGTTTTTCTCTCCTTTACAGCTTATTTCTTTAAAGCTTTTCTGTTAAATCTGGGATCTCATCCCTCTTGCTCTTCATCAGCTCCCTCCTTAGCTTTCTGCACGTGCCCCTCCTGTCTCTCGGTGCAGATATTTAGTAACCCAGCGCCTCTTCTAAGGGGTGTCGTGCTCCCCCAACACACAGCAGACAGTAAACACCCTAAACTGCAACTACAAGACACCACGATATCTTCAGTCGGCCCTCATCCCGTCCCATCAGCTCAGTCCTTCGTAGTGTCGCACGTCTACCCGGCCCAAGCTGAGGAGCTCGAGGTCCCACTTCCTTGGATTTTTTAGAACTAAGATGCCCGACTGATTCTTCGTGTCTGCATGGTGTTGTCCCCAAGTACTCGGACCATCCTGCCACATCGTGATGACGGCCATGCTGTAGGGACACTAGAGAGCGAGGTTGTGCTCATGTAATTGGACTGGCACCCCTTCTAAGGGCATGTTCCCACCTTATAGATAACAAAATGTATAAAGGAAATCGGAAATGGGTGGTACAGGCATGAAGGCCACTTCAAGGTGAAAGGTGCCAGCCTGCAGATGAACCTCACGGGGTCTAACGAGTTAAGAGGGGCTTCTCTTATCGTTGCGTTAGCAGCTGCCCGGCTCTTCAGACAGGCTGATTAATTGCAATTTGTCTAAAATGTGGATTCAGATGGGGGGGGGGGGTGTATGTTTTTGTGTGTTGTGGGGGCTGTTTGATCTTAGGGGGATTTGTTCCTTTTGCGCATTTGCGCAGCACTCCGGGTGGCTGAGTCACACAGTAGTGATTGGGCTAAACAGAAATGAGCCATGATAATGACTAAGATGACTTGAGGCACCGGCGCTAAAAATAGCAGGCAGCCTCTTGGAGGTGGCACTTTGGAGGTCACCCTCTTGTACCCTAAACAGTGCCATCCTGTGACAGTGACAGTGCCCTGCTTGATTAGGGGTTGGCAGGACAGAGATAAAAGGAGAAAGGGGCGCTGTGACGAAAGGAGGTGCCATGAAGTCAATTGAGGGTGAGATGTCTTGACAGTGTGCCCACTGTGATCTGCCACTGCTATGAGGGGGGATAACAATGACAGGTGCCATCGAGAGAAGCTCTCTATGCCCATATATCATCTCTTTTCAAATAAAATTGCATATTCTGACAGACTGACAGTGCAATGAACTGCGGCTCACCGCGTGTGTGTGTGCGCTGGCTTGCGAATCTGAGTCACGTGTTTGTGAGTGTGGGCATGTGACACTGTGCCCATTGTCACACCTGTTTATTTGGCATATATGATTTTGTTGTGCTTTCTCGTGTACAGTAAGTATTCGTAAATACCGAGGAACCGTAGACGAAGGGACAGAGCAGACTCTTCTCTCTTTAATGCGGGAGGTGACACTCTTTACATGTTCTACAACTCCAGTGTGGTGGGCTCAGCCAGTAACACCACAAAAGAGGGGCTCAGTAATGAGATGCCTTCTGGATCGCTTGAGGCAGAACCAGTCAATCCATTTGGTGACAAAGGTGGCCACCAAGGGCACCGTCACCTAAGGGGTGGAGCTTATGAAAGTTAAGGCCCCAAACACGCTGTGTTAAATAAAGGGGCAAATGTGCCAGACACTGAGGGGGGCCCAACCCCCCCAAAACGTCTAATAATACTGAATGCCCATTGTGGACAATAAGGGGAGATGTTTAGGTAATTCAAGCAGCGCAAACTCTAGAGCCCCCTCACTAGCCTCAGCCTATATGAGCTTTGACTGGCACAGGCTGCAGGTAGTAGAGGAGAAGAGACTGAAAACAAAACTGAGTGCCACTCTGAACAATGATGCCCAATGATGCTCTGACACACTAACACTGAGGACTTTCGGGCAACGATTTATTCAGCAGAAGTGTGTCATGGAACACAACTGGGGCTTCTTTATACTGCGACCCCTTGAACACAAGACCACACTAGCCTGGCACTTCTGTTCAAGCAGGCTAGCATAGCAGATGATGGATTCTATAGGGAGCGACATGCATACGGTTTGAGCTCCCCACTTCTGGTACCACTTGTCACGTCCGTGTTAATGGGTTGCACAAAAGACAGGCTGGGGCAGACTGAACAAGCAAATCTTTTTATGTTGGTGCTTGGAGGATTAGCACTCAAAAACACAAAGAAGGGGCAGACAACTCCAGGGGCGTTTCTATTTCTGCAGCTCCTCTTCTTCAGTTTTAAAGGACCCGTCGATGTCTTCCTCAAGGGGATTCCGGTGCAGGGAGAGAGGCACAGCAGGGGCTGGGAACGGGACAGACGCAATCTGCACAGGACAGAGAAAGAACAAAACAACAGGAGAGTAATGTTGCGGTAAAGACTCGTAGCAATGTGCGATGCGTGCTTTACACGCAATGGCAGCAGCAGGTGACCGCGCATGTGGCAGTCTAAGGCTGTGTTTCTATTGTATTAGAACTCTATAAAAATGAGGGTCTTTCCTGAGGCACAAGCTGCACCAGGGGACGAGGCTCATTGTGAATCACAATCTTTATATCGCTTCACTGTGACTGGGACTGGGACTGCCTCTTTTACCTTTAGCCTAATCCAAAGTTCTCTTTCTTTTTGGTCATTCTGCTGTGTATTTGAGAGGAGACGTTGATTCCTAATATAATGTGTTGTGTATTAATTAATTTATTTATTAACCATCTGTAAAAAGCCTACTTCCTTCCAGCGGACAAATAAAGTTATATCTATCTATCTATCTATTGTATAGTGCCTTATCTATCTATCCATCCATCCATCCATTATCCAACCCGCTATATCCTAACTACAGGGTCACAGGGGTCTGCTGAAGCCAATCCCAGCCAACACAGGGTGCAAGGCAGGAAACAAACCCCGGGCAGGGCACCAGCCCACCACAGCTTATCTATCTATCATATAGTGCCTTTCATATCCATCTATCTATCTATCTATTATATAGTGCCTTTCATCTATCTATCTATCTATTATATAGTGCCTTTCATCTATCTATCTATCTATCTATCTATCTATGTGCATTGTGAGTGATTGTCTGTTTCCATATCTATTGTCATATGTATATGTTGGGTACAAGTGTGGCCAGGTTCTTTTTGTTCAAGCAGGTCTCTCCATGGGCTTCTAGAATTCAACTGCACATCCACATGGAGTGCTGATGTCACATAACACGACTTTTGGCCATTGGGCATGTCAGACTTAACGACTGCTGTTGCTGATCTTGTCACTGGACCATGCCATGTTAGACGTCTCTGGACCCAGTGGTCGAGTAAACATTAATTTAGGTTATATGTGAAATATGATGCAGGTTTAAATAAAGGTTATTTCTGGAACCTTCTTGTGGATGTCTATTTTGGGAAACCCAGATGGTTCCACTTGGAATCGGTCTGAAGGTCCACTTTATTTTTTCAGTGTTTTCGCCTTGTGATGAATGTACGAGTCTGCGCGGCAGCGCGTGCCCGTGTCTCACTCGTTATAAATGTGTGAGGGCGCGCGGCTGACTCTAAACACGCGCGTACGTGTCTCTTGCGTAGTTCGTGGAGTTGCGTCGAGGTGTGTGCGCGGGTTCACGTGTACTTCGGTATGTTCACATGCTCGCTCTTGTGTGTTCGGTTCGTTCATTTTTGTTGCTTACACAGCGACCAAGGCTGCGGGGTATTGAAGGCACACAGTGGTCGAGGAGACAGAGCCATTTGTCACAAATGCTGAGCGGTTTATCCTTTTTTTTTTGTTCTTTTCATGCGTAAAAAGCGCCTGGCAGCCACTTGATCCTCATTCTGCTGGCTTTTGTGCTCACGCATTACTGCAAATCTCCCATCCTGTAAAGCGCCTTCGGCTCTGGCTTTTCATTGTGGACGTCTTTTCATGAATAAATGATTGGGTTGATATTTTGCCACTATCTTTAAATTGTTTATTGTTCTCTCAAGCCAGCCTAGGAGCAAAGGAATGTCATTTGGCATTCTTGTCACCGCTGTGCCCATGCAAATAAGCCGCCGTGTCGTTTCGGGAGTGCGCAGAGACCGCTGTGGGCGCGCGCTCCGTGCGAAATCGGCGCTTTTTATCCATCGGCCTGTGCTGGCTGACTAATCCGCTCGCAGCCACCTCAAGATAAGCCCTGAAGGACAAAACACTCGGATATGAGAGAAGAGGAGCGCCAAGCCTGACGTGTTTTTAGGTGAGGTATAAAATGGCCAAGTCATTGGAATAAAGAAACTCGGATACGAAAGAACAAAGCTGTGGCGGAGCTCATGGATCATCATGTGGTTCAGAGAAAAGGGCCAAAGGCTGAATGGATTGATGAATTCCAAGACGACATCACTTTATCATTATTAACTGGACGGCTTTATCCAAGGTGACTTGCAGCATTTCATATACAATCGGTTACATTTATTTTTCCAGCTTGAACGCAGGCAGGTGAAGTGACTTGCTCAGGGTCACACA
Organism: Polypterus bichir lapradei; assembly: GCA_026402145.1. Classification (NCBI taxonomy): domain Eukaryota; kingdom Metazoa; phylum Chordata; class Cladistia; order Polypteriformes; family Polypteridae; genus Polypterus; species Polypterus bichir. The sequence continues at coordinate 23,560,030 of JANRMT010062850.1, read as the reverse complement.
GTATCAGTAGCGGGATTTGAACCCACAACCTTAGGGTTTGAGGTCACCACGCCACACGTGGTGACAGACAGCCAGTCAGAATGTGGTATGTTATTCTTTACAGAGATTAGCTTAATAAATGATATGAATATCCTATACAGCCCTTCTTCTCTCTGTAACTGTAACATTCTGGCATATTGTTGATGACAGTCCGTGTGCCTGACCTTCGCCTCCATCTTGTCTTCTAGTTTGTCTCCATTTTAAAGGAGCTTGTCTAACAGCACAAATGGCGTGCGAGCTAAAGACTGCCATGTGTGTAAAAAACGCAGCCTTAATCATCGTGAAAATGTGTAAATATCTGCAGAGCATAAGCACGTCTGAAGCAAAAATCACAATGACGTATTCCTGCTCAGTATATAAAGTGGGCACACGAATGGGTGCACTGGTGTCCAATGTGTTCTCGGATGCTCGCATGCAGCCATGGAGGTGTAGTCCGATGGCAGCACTCAACCCCCGGACCACTGGCTCACTTGGGAGTTTCACCATAGCAGCTAACAGTCTCACAAAAAGGCCCTGAAGAGCTGGCCGTGTTACTCGTGTGGACATTCAAAAATGCCATTAAGGTCTGGCGATGCGCAAATGGCTTGTGACTGAAGGGGAAGAAAAACAGTTGACATGCAGGTCTTCCATTTCTTCAGTCAGCTGTGTGTGAGTGTGTGTTTATTCATCAAATGGTATTGCTCAGTTTTTAAGGCTGATGTTGGGGTTCATTTCCATTGGCATTACTGAGTATCTTGACATACAGGAAGGGTCTGAGGTGATGGGGCAAGGAAACCAGTCAGTGCTGGGTGAAGTTAAGAGTGGTGGCCCACAGGAGTCAGTGCCGGGGCCGCTGCTGTTTTTAATATCTATAAATGATTTGGATAGGAATATAAATAACAGAGTGGTTAAGTTTGCAGATGATGCCAAGCTAGGAGGATTGGCAGATAACTTGAAAATCCATTGAATCATCACAGAGGGACTTGGACAGCAGACAGGCTTGGATAGATTTATGGCAGATTAAATTTAATGTCATTTAATGTAATGTAACATTTAATGGCACATCACCAACATTAACACTGTTTTTGCAAATCTCATACCAAATGGAATAAATCATATACATATGCATTTTATTTGTCATTTCAACAGATGGCGCATCACAAACATTAACACTGTTTTTACAAATCTCATACCAAATGGCATATATTAGAGACATGCATTGTATTTGTCATTCAACAGATGGTGTATTACAAATATTTGTAGAAATAAAATGCATTGCTTTTGTCATTCCAGCAGATTGCGCATCACAAACAATAACATTGTTTTTTACAAATCTCATACCAAATGGCAAATATCAGATACATATGCATTGTGTTTGTCATTCCAACAGATGGTGCATCACAAACATCCATCCATTTTCCAACCCGCTGAATCCGAACACAGGGTCACGGGGGTCTGCTGGAGCCAATCCCAGCCCACACAGGGCAGGAACCAATCCCGGGCAGGGTGCCAACCCACTGCAGGACACACACAAACACACCCACACACCAAGCCCAATGTACAATCACCAATCCACCTAACCTGCAAGTCTTTGGACTGTGGGAGGAAACGGAAGCACCCGGAGGAAACCCACGCAGACACGGGGAGAACATGCAAACTCCATGCAGGAAGGACCCGGGAAGCAAACCCGGGTCTCTTAACTGCGAGGCAGCAGCGCTACCACTGCGCCACCCCATCACAAACATTAACACTGTTTTTACAAATCTCATACCAAATGGCATATATCAGAGACATGCATTGTTTTTCTCATTCCAGCAGATTGCACATCACAAATATTAACACTGTTTCTACAAATCTCATACCAAATGGCAAATACTGTATCAGAGACATATGCATTGTATTTTTTATTCCAGCAGATGGTGCATTACAAACATTTGTAGAAATAAAATACATTGCTTTTGTCATTCCAACAAATGGCACATTGCCAAAATTAACACTGCTTTTACCATTTCAATATCAAATTCCATAAAACATAGACATATGTATTGCATGTGTCATTCTAACAGATGGTGCATTTCAAGCTTGTAGAAATGTATTTTGTTACTGCAAATGTTAGTGATGCTCCATCTGTTGGAATGAAAAATGTACTGTATTTTATTACTACATACAGTGCAAAATACATTCCAATGGATGGTGCATTGCTAACATTAACACTGCGGTCTGGGTTGATTATTCAGATTTCAACTTGTCTTAGACGGCTGGCACGGCTAGTACAAGAATAAAACAATTAATTATTAGGGCTGCATGGTGGAAAAGTGGATATCACTGGTGCCTCACACATCCAGTGTCCTGGGTTCAGATTTATATGTTCTCCACACATCTGCGTGGGTCATCTCCAAAGAGATAGCACCTTCACCTGGTCATTGGCAGTAGCAAGAAAACCTTTTGACTTGCTGTCGCAGCAGAAGAGGATTGGCGCTACCATTGCCAATCCTCAAGTATTTGATAAGGTACCATATACAGTAAGAGATTGGGCATCAGACTAAAAGAAGTGGGAGTTCAGGGTGATGTTTTAAGATGGGTGAAGAATTGGCTCAGACACAGGAAAGGAGAGGGTGATGGTGCGAGGCACTCTATCAGAATTGGCTGATGTTAAGAGGGGTGTCCAGCAGGGGGCAGTGCTGGGGCTGCTGCTATTTTTAATATATAGAAATGATTTGAATAGAAATATAAATAAGAGTCTGGTTAAGTTTACAGATGATGCCAATCTAGTTGGATTAGCTGATGATCAAGAATTCATGGAGTAATTACAGAGGGACTTGGACAGCAAACAGGCTTGAGTAGATGAAATTTAATATCAGTAGATGTAAAGTATTACAGATAGGAAGTAGAAATGTGAGGTTTGAATACACAATGGGGGGTCTGAAAATCGAAAGTCCACCTTATGAGAAGGATTTAGGAATCGTAGTGGACTCTGAGCTATCGACTGCCAGACAGAGTTCAGAAGGTGTTAAGAAGGCTAACAGAATGTCAGGTTATATAGCGCCTTGACGTGTGGAGTAGATAGATAGATAGATAGATAGATAGATAGATACTTTATTAATCCCAAGGGGAAATTCACATACTCTAGCAGCAGTGTACTGATAAAAAACAATATTAAATTAAAGAGTAATAAAAATGCAGGTAAAAAAGTCCCAGGAAGTTCTGCTCAAGTTTTATAACACACTGATGAGGCCTCATCTGGAGTTCTGGGTGCAGTTTGGGTCTCCAGGCTACAAAAAGGACATAACAACACAAGAAAAGGTCCTGAGAAGAGCGACCAGGCTGATTCAGGGCTAGAGGGGGTGAGTTATGAGGGAAGATGAAAAGAGCTGAGCCTTTACAGAGATGAAGAGGAGACCTGACTGAACTGTTTAAAATGATGAAGGGCATTAGTGCAGTGTGTGTCGAGACGGTGACTTTAAAATGAGATCATCAAGAACAGACACTTGTTAACCGTAAATTTCACACAAACATTAGGAGGCTTTTCTTCACACAGAGAACCACAGCCACTTAGAATAAGTGCCCAAGTAGTGTGGAGGACAGCAGGACGTTAGGGACTTTCAAAACTCGACTTGATGTTATTTTGGAGAAATTCAGTGGGCAGGACTGGCGAGCTTCCTTGGGCTGAATGACCTGTTCTCGTCCACATTGTTCTAATGTTCTAATAAAGCTTCATTATGACCCTTTATGTAGCTTACATGCTTGATCTGTCTCATTGATGGTGGTCATTTCTGAATTGGATTTAATTTAAATTCACATGAGGTTTAGAAAAAGGATGTATAGATTTTTGGGGGGCTTTTTTTTTTTTTTTTTTTGCACTCATGCCGATTAAATTCTAGTTACACCACTGATTAAATGATGTTAAAGAGGACCAAGACAGATAAAGGACTGGGGCAACACCTGTATAGGGTGACCCTGTATAGGGTAAGTCAGGGGTGTCCATCCTCTGAATTGATTTGTTTCTTCATTAAATGGCAGCCAAACAGAAATGAGATGTGAAACGAGACAACAGATGAGCAGCTAAACTGGAATGTCAAACTCCAGCCAGTTTCACTCCAACCAGTTTCTTAATAACTTGCTGTTAATTATTGAATGTCAGGACTTGTTGCTGCTCTCAGCAGGCTGTTGATTTTCTATTTTTACTAAGACCACCATCAAGATGTTTAGGTGACCTAAGCAGATCAACATGACCGAGACCTTCACCTTTCTTTATTTTCAGGTTAGCTGGTCTTGATTTGTATCTCATTATTGTTTGACTGCTCATTAAGGAAAAAGAAACAACAAAAAGGTCTGAGTCACGTCAATTAAAACAAACTTAATTAGCAGCAAAAATGGCTCACTAATTAAGAAGATGGTTAGAATGAAAACCTGCAGCTACTGCGGCCCACCAGGACCGGAGTTGGACACCCCTGGTGTAAGTGAAAACAATAATAAAGTGCTTTTCAGCAAAATTAACGTATTCAAGACGCCAGTCTGAAATTGCACTGTGACACTTCTGGCTAAATACAGGCCAGGCAGGAAGGGGCGGGTCCAGATGGGTGGACACTGGAAGTGATGTCACAGGTGGAACAGTTGTCAATCATCCAGTCTAGAGAGGAAAAGGAAGAGAAGAGAGACGTTTAGTGTGCAATGCCACCCTGTGGATCGGCGAGGAATTACCACCACCAGAGCCTTCAGGCTGTCCCCAGGGCTCACGTGTGTGACAATGGTCATAAAAGGCACTATATTACAGCATCAGACACACAAAACAACCTGCACCCATTGCTGCCAGCTCCCAGTCTTTCAAGACCCTGATGAAGTGTAACAGGTGTGAAAGTGGAGCCACGACTGTATGGATGCGTCTTGGTGGTTTCTCTGTTCTCCATATTTTGGTTAATTTGAGCCTGGTCCTTTTTTTCCCATTTATCCATCCATTTTCCAAATGGAGGGGAAGCTGGAGCCTATCCCAGCAAGCATGGGACACAAGGCCTGGACAGGGTGCCTGTCCTTCACATAAGTGCACTGGGGTGGATAATCTGCATGTCTTTGGACTGTGGGAGGAACCTTGGAGCACCCGAGGGAGACCCCTGTGGGCACAGGGAGAACATGCAAACTCCACACAGGGACCACCTGGCACGCAAACTGAGGTCTCCTTATCATTATCCCTACTGAGCCAGCCACCGTTCTTTCCTCCACTCCAAATTAGGCCACTCCGAAGACCCTCAACTCTCTTTACACTTCCCTTCTCTGGTGTGCCCAATTCTTGTACAGCTAGGCCAGCTCCATATAGTGCCTTCAACGGGCAGCAACCCCAGGTGTGCCTCAGTATAAATCTTCCCTCCATTTGGAATTTCAAAAGAGACACAAATCCAGTTTGCATCTGCAGCGGCAGCCCAAGCACCTGGCAGCGCCAACCAACCTTCAGACTGCCATGTGAGGGGGGTTTCACGTGTGAGCTGTGAACCGCTGCCCGCTATAGTTTTGGGTGGTCTGCTATTGGCAACAACAACAACAACAACATTTATTTATATAGCACATTTTCATACAAATAATGTAGCTCAAAGTGAAGAAAAGATAAATAAAAGACAAAGTAAGAATTAAAATAAGACAACACTAATTAACATCGAATAAGAGTAAAGACCGATGGCCAGGGAGGACAGAAAAAACAAAAAAACTCCAGACGGCTGGAGAGAAAAAAAAAAAAATCTGCAGGGGTTCCAGGCCACGAGACCGCCCAGCTCCCTCTGTGGCAGGCTACAGTGTATGGCAATGATGTCTCTGACGGGAACGAAGAGGAAGAGAAGGCGAAGGTTCAGTCCGCACCACTTAGTCCCTGGGAAATGTGAAGTGAGGAAGTTCCATTGTGTTGCCTGCTGACTGCAGAAAAATGAAAATACTTACGTTGTGTTTGTGTGTGTGTGTGTGTGAGGACATAAAAATGTAGGAGGACCTGTGTGTGCAGCATCAGCACTGCTGTGTGTGGTGTGCTTTAACAATTTCAGAATGAGTGTCATGCTATTAAAACTCCATTACATTTCAAGGACAACTACTGAGCGTCTTAAAAGCTTTAGCGTGGTGTTTGCTTTGAAAGTGGTATACTGTGACCACTAGGGGCCGCCACAGAACCCCCCAAACTCCAGACACATCTACTCTGACTCCAGTCCGGGTTCAAATGATGCTTTTAATTTAAATAAAACAAACTCTCCAAAGGCTTCTTCATTTCCTAATCAGTAAAACCACAATTCCATCTCTCATCTCCGCTCCGACTCTGACTTTGAATGTGGGCCTGGGAGGACTTCTGGTACCAAGCAATCACCTTCAGGAAACCCTTTTGGGTCAGGCGGGACCACCTTGAGACAGGGAATTCACCTCCCAATTAGCTCCCCCTGGCGGCGCCACAACTTCCATGCTGCCTTGTGGGTGCCCGGACGGGAGCTCATCATAAAGGGACCCTGCCACCCAGGGTACGAGGGGGACCCTATGAGCATGGAAGGAGGTCTCCCTCAGGCCCTCAGCTGTGCTGGCCTCCTATCTGGGAAAGGGAACACTAACTATTCCAGTCGGGGTACTCCTATATTGTCCACCCACTATATTGGTCATCATACTGTAAAAGGGAACGCTAAACCATCCCAGTAAGGATGCTGCTATATTGTCCACCTGTTACACTGGCATCCCAACCAGGAAAGGGAATGCTAACCACTCCTATATTAATCACCTACTACATTGGACCTTCACCTGGAAAAAGGCAATGCTCTCCATTCTGGTCAGGATGCTCCTGTATTGTTTACCTGCTATATTGAGGGTAAGGAACTTTCAACCATCCTTGCCAAGATGCCAGTCCTTCTGCATCTTCTGTCACCTTGGACCTCAACACCCTGGCAGAAGAATATTCATTATATTGGTCACCCAGCCAGGAAATGGATCAGAGGTCCACCTTGGCCGGGATGCCAGTCCATCCACGACATCCAAACTCTCTGTTATATTACCAGACCCCAGTCTCTGTGTTTTATTATGAGGTCATTATTTTTGTCATTTTCATCTGGTTTATTATTATGTTTGTTATTGCAGTTACAGTCATATGAAAAAGTTTGGGAGCCCCTCTTAATTCTGTGGATTTTTGTTTCTCATTGGCTGAGCTTTCAAAATAGCAACTTCCTTTTAATATCTGACATGCCTTATGGAGACAGTAGGATTTCAGCAGTGACATTAAGTTTATTGGATTAACAGAAAATATGTAATATGCATCATAACAAAATTAGACAGGTGCATAAATGTGGGCACCCCAACCAAGATATGACATCAATACTTAGCTGAGCCCCCTTTTCAAATCTAACAGCCTCTGGACGCCTCCTATAGCCTTTGAGTGTCTGGATTCTGGATGGAGGTATTTCTGACTGTTCTTCATACAAAATCTCTGCAGTTCAGTTCAGTTTGATGGCTGCCGAGCATGGACAGTCTGCTTAAAAATCATCCCATAGATGTTCGATGATATTCAAGTCAGGGGACTGTGACGGCCATTCCAGAACATTGTACTTCTCCCTCTGCAGATTTTGAACTGTGTTTTCGGTCATTGTCTTGTTGGAATATCCAACCCCTGCGTAACTTCAACTTTGTGACTGATGTTTGAACATTATCCTGAAGAATTTGTTGATATTGGGTTGAATTCATCCGACTCTTGACTTTAACAAGGGCCCCAGTCCCTGAACTGGCCACACAGCCCCGCAGCATGATGGGACCTCCACTACATTTGACAGCAGGTGTTTTTCTTGGAATGCGGTGTTCTTCTTCCGCCATGCAAAGTGCTTTTTGTTCTGACCAAATAACTCAATTTTTGTCTCATCAGTCCAAAGCACTTTGCACCAAAATGAATCTGGCTTGTCTAAATGAGCATTGGCATACAACAAGGGTGACTCTGTTTGTGGCGTGAGTGCAGAAAGGGCTTCTTTCTCATCACCCTGCCATACAAATTGGGCTGAATTGCAGAGCGATGTACAGATACACCATCTGCAGCCAGATGTTCTTGCAGGTCTTTGAGGTGATCTGTGGGTTGTCTGTAACCATTCTCACAATCCTGTTCATGTGCCGCTCCTGTATTTTTCTTGGCCTGCCAGACCTGAGTTGGTTTAACAGCAACTGTGCCTGTGGCCTTCCATTTCCTGATTCCATTCCTTACAGTTGAAACTGACAGTTTAAACCTCTGAGATGGCTTTTTGTAGCCTTCCCCTAAACCATGGCGACTGAATAATCTTTGTTTTCAGATCTTAGGAGAGTTGCTTTGAGGATCCCATGCTGTCTTGTTCAGAAAACACCCCAGTACTGCGATGTTCCTAGGAAATGAAAGACACACCACTGTTATCTTTTTTGTTGAAAGGAGAGTCAATTAATATGGAGGCTGAGAGGGGTTCCCAAACTTTTTCATATGACTGTATTGTTACCTGTTTAGCCCACCAAGACCCTCATCTTTAAGCCTTTCCAGGGCTGTGTTAACAGCATCAAAGGCCCCTCGGGCAAAGTAGTGTGCTGGGGCTCCTGTTTAGATAGCAAAACAGAAACATCGTGGGCCCCTCTGCTCCTGGGGCCCTCAGCCAGTGCCCATACGTTAACCCTTTCGGCCCTGACATCCTATTACTAGTTCATAAACTGCTCAAAAAAATGTAAAGGAACACTTTGAAAATACATCAGATGTCAATGGGGAAAAAACTCCTGCTGGCTATCTCTACTGATATGGACAATATGGTGATGTGTTAGGAACGAAAGGATGGAAATGAAAGTGATCAACTTACAGGGGGCTGAATTCAAAGACACCCCGAAAATCAAAGTGAAAAAATGATCAGGCAGGTGAGTCCATTTTGCAAAAATTTCATTGCAGCAACTTTAAATTGTACTCAGTAGTTTGTATGATTATTATTATTATTGATTTCACTATTTGAATATGCCCTGTCTCGCTTGCCCCAGCAGCCACAGAACAGAACTGAAGATTCGCCGTCTGCGTTCATTACTGGTTCAGTTCGCTAGCGTGCCGCTAGAGGCCGCTGCGAGGGGAAAAGTCGATGAACAGTGAGGCGCGCGAGGGGAGGGGCCAGACAGCGCGAGCCAAGACCCTATTGCTTATCGAGGGGAAGGCTTACAGCAGAACTGCGGAGAGAAAAAGACGACCAACAATTCAAAACAAAGTCCATTTGTTGGCGCTTTCTGAATGTCCTCACACGGCATAGCCCGCAGAGTGAGGGATTCAAATCAGAAACTGGGGAGCTGCGCCCCTCGAACGCTGAGAACCCCTCAAAGTGGTGTCTGTGCACAGGACCCTAGGATTGGTGTTTTTTTTTGTTTTTTTTAACACCCCCTTTTTGCTTCCCATTTTTTCATAATGTCTATCGGTCATTCTGCCTTAAAGTGTCAGAGTAGGCTTTCTCTAGTGTTAAGTTTATGGGACCCGCAGGGGAGGCGGGTGAGGGGGGCGGTGATGGTACCTCAGATTTTCCTTACAACACTTTATGCATTTATTTGTTTAAATGAGCGTGCAGTCGCTGTTCTGTTGCCTGCTGCACATACAGCACGGGGAGCCTTTTTTCTTCTCACGTACTTTATGGTCCTTTAGGGTTGGGGGGGATCGTATTTTCTAAAGCTGGCAGGAGCAGCAGCGTCCACATTTCTTTAAATCCATCCCGTGAAAGTCAGCTGGGCTTCATTTGGATGGCAACACAGTGTGTGCTTGTACCCCAGAACAGGAGGACCGCATCGCCGACAGTGGGCAGTAAAAGCTGCAGTATTCCAGCGCCTCCAGTGACTTTCCTTTCTTTTAATAGGATTTAATGGCCGTTAATAATTTGATTAAGCGCTTTTCACAGGGTGCACCGTAATTTAAAAACAAAGGCACGCGAGATAAAAGACAGATTTGTAAGCTTCCGGGGGATAACAAGATCCCCAGAAAAGTCAGAGCTGATGCTAGGAGGTAAGAAAAATTGCAGGCAACCTGCCATTGTTTCTCAGAAATCCTTCATGTGACGTGAGCGCTGCCGTCTCGGGGTGAAGGTGAGTGAGAATAAAGCCGCTGTCACTTTACATGACTGCAAGTCGTTGGGTTTGTCAGATTTGCTGACGGCTGTTGCTGATCTCGTCACCAGACCGTGCCATTGTTCCCGACTGAACATTGCTGGGTGTGTCACATTTAGAGACTGGTGCTCACTTTACAGCCCTGTTCTCCTCGACGCTTTTTTTTTTTTGACAGCCAATAATATGGTGCCTGACAAAGCCAGAGGTGAATGAATGGTTAACAGGAACAGCCAGTTCAGCTTTTTCTTTTTTTCCTTTGCCATAGCCGCCCTCCTCCCCGGCCCCCCATCCTATTCCTGTCATCATTGGGGAAGGTGTGGGCAAAAGCTTTAGATTTGTCAACATTTTTGATCTCCGGTTTTCAATGGAACTCAAGGTTTTAGGAACCCCTAATACCGAAGACATCTCGATGATGGCTGTTTGTCACATTTACTTGAGGATGGTCCAAAGCTAAAATGGCTGGATGGAAAAACACCAAACGCGAAATTTAAGCCCGTTATGAGATGACGACGTGCTGAGTAGTTTTTGAGCCAAATCGTTCAAGAGAAAGAGGTACTCGAGAGCAGAGGGTCCCAATGGCTGCAGGTTTTCATTCTAACCCTTCTCTTAATTGGTGACCTGTTTTTGCTGCTAATTAACTCATTTTCCTTTCATTTTATTTGACTTGTTGTTTTTTTAAAATTTGGTCCCCTGATGGTTCCTCTGAATTGCATCATTTGTTTCCTTAAGTGGCACCCAAACAGAAGTGAGTGAGCCAACAGAAGACCACCTAAGTCAGGCCCTCAAGCTCCAACCAGTTTCACTCCAACCAGTTGCTTAATGAGGCGCCGATTCTTGTTGGTAATTAAACTCGTTCTTTAATTCCATGGCTTGTTGCGGCTCTCATTGTGCAATAGCAGACATTTCTGAAATTGTTGATTTTCTCTTTTCTAAGAGCACTGTTAGGGTGTTTGGGGGTCCTGAGCAGATCAACATTCCTAAGACCCTCACCTTTCTTTATTTTCAGATACTGTACGATGGACACAGTTTGCTGGTCACATTTTGGCTCATTTAGTATCTCGTTATTGTTGCTGTTAATTAAGGAAAAAGAAACTGGGTTCTGAGTCTTCAAGGGCAAGTCAATTAACGTTAATTCAAAAGAAGTTAATTTGCAGCAGAAACAGGTCACTCATTAAGAAAAGAGTGAGAATGAAAACCTGCAGCCACTGCGGCCCTCCAAGACTGGAGTTTGAGACCCCTGGTCTTGTCACATCAAGACCCAGAGAGTGGTCCATTCTCAAAAGTGTCCCATCTAACATAAGGTAACTTAAAGGCGGCGACCGTTTTAACGGCCACTTGAAGGGTACATCAATCAGAAGCATTCAGCCGTTGCTAAATTATCACTACGCGGGGTGGCGGCTACAGAGTTGTACTCGTCACGCGACACCTGTCAAGGGCCGAATAAGTGGACAGTTCCGGAAACGCCTATCCAGCTGTTAACATTCGTGCCTTGGGGAAACATGATGGAAGGGCCAGAATGATCGGAAGTGCTACTCAAGGTAAACCTTGTTCGTAAAGCGTCTGGCCGTTCGTCCCAACAAAGTGTGCCAATCCTCTCCACTTAATTCCTCCAAAATAACAGTAAGTCTAATTCTGAGGGACCCTAATGGCCTGCTCTCCACCACTCTACTCAGTCACTTATTCCCTGTGTCTGTGGCTCTCCATGTGAAGAAAGACTTCTTTAATGTTTCTGCGGAATTTCCCCTTCACAAGTTTCCAGCTGTGCCCCCGTGTTTTTGCTCATCTTAAAGTCACCGTCTCGATCCACCAGACTAATTCCCTTCATAATTTAAACACTTCACTCAGGTCTCCTCTTCATCTCTGTAAAGGCTCAGCTCTTTTAATCTTTCCTCATAACTCATCCCCTGTAGCCCTGGAATCAGCCCAGTCGCTCCTCTCTGGACCTTCTCTAGTGCTGCTATTGTCCTTTTTGTAGCTTGGAGTCCCAAACTGCATGCAGCACTCCAGATGAGGCCTCACCAGTGTGTTATAAAGCTGGAGCAGAACCTCCTGGGACTTGTACTGCACACGTGAAGGCGCTATATAACCTGTGTGGAACAAGCCCCGGACACAGACCACCACACGTTTATTAACCCTAATATTTACAATGTCCAAGTGCACCACAAACCCCAATCTTCCCCAAAGTCCAGGCCAAACCACACTGCCACTTCTTCGGAACGCCTCCTTCTCTCTCTTCAATGACCTCGTCCGTCTTCCACCCGACTCCCGCTCCGAATGAAGGGAGGCGGCCCCTTTAAATAAGCACCCAGATGTGCTCCAGGTGTGTTCCCGGCAATCTCCCACCGACACACCCCAGTGTGGCGGAAGTGCCGGCTGCTTACCCGGAAGCACTCTGGGTGTCCACACTCATCTTCCCCCCCAGCACTTCTCGGGTCCAGGGTTCTCCAGGCATGGGGGCGCCCCCTGGTGGTGACCACAGGCCCCTACAGGGTTGAGCTTCCCAGCTCTGTACCCGTGGCCCCCAAAGGAACCTGGGCGGTCACCCCCTCATGGTCTGGAGGAGGCCTGAGCCTTCCTCCTGTCTTCCTGAGCATCCCGGCTGGGTGCCACCCCCAGCCACGTGCCACACCTGACATTCTGTTAGCCTTCTTCATGGTTTCTGCACACTGTCTGGCAGTTGATAGCGTCAAGTCCACTACATCACCCAACTCCTTCTCAGTTCTTCTGCGCTCTTATTGTGTATTCAAACCTCACATTTCTACTGTACCTCCTCTGTGTGATTCTTTAAATTTACTGACATTAAATTTCATCTGCCCAAGCCTGTCTGCTGTACAAGACCCTCTGTGATGATTTAACGGGTTTCAAATTATCTGCCACTCCACCTATCTTGGTATCACCTGTAAACTTCACCGGCTTGTTCCTTATACTCCTCTCTAAATCCATCCATCCATTTTCCAACCCGCTGAATCCGAACACAGGGTTACGGGGGTCTGCTGGAGCCAATCCCAGCCAACACAGGGCACATAGCAGGAACCAATCCTGGGCAGGGTGCCAACCCACCGCAGGACACACACAAACACAGCCACACACCAAGCACACACTAGGGCCAATTTAGGATGGCCAATGCACCTAACCTCTTTGGACTGTGGGAGGAAACCCACACAGACTCAGGGAGAACATGCAAACTCCACGCAGGGAGGACCCGGAAAGTGAACCCGGGTCTCCTAACTGCGAGGCAGTAGCGCCACCACTGCGCCACCGTGCCGCCCCCTCTCTAAATCGTTTGTAGATATTAAAAATAGCAGCATCCCCAGCACTGCCCCCTGCTGGCCACCACACTTACCGTCAGCCAATTCTGCTAAGGTTCCTCGCACTCTCATCACCCTCTGACTCCTTTGTCTGAGCCAATTCAGCACCCATTGACACACCACACCCTCAACTCCCACTTCTTTTGAATTTGCACTTTTAAAATTTAACATGCAGCACTTTTATTGGAGAAACCCACTGGGGAATTAAAAAAGAATATGATATATAGCACCTTGAATAGTGAGCATGATTGAAGAATTGAGTTTTCACTTTTGAAATGTAATATAGCGCCTTTCACAGCGAACGCCACCTGCACCCGGGATTGGATGTTCACTTTTTCAGGTTTATGTAGCATCTTTCGGAGACCACCATTCAAGACAGCAGCATGGATTGAAATGACACCTTTTCACTCTTATATGGTGGCTGTCATGATCCTGAACCGGATTAAGCTGGTTTTGAGCGTGTCACATTTATGTTACTGTTACCTTTTGAAGTTGGAGAGCTGCAGGGATGGAAGTTGTACTGTTTAAATTTCAATACAGCACCTTTCATAGTGGACACCATTGCAGAAGGTGACACAGCTTGAATCTGCACCTCTTTTAATGGTGAGCGCCACCTGTGCAAGTACCAAGGATGTGTTTTCACCTTTTTAGGTATATATAGTGTCTTTCAGTAAAATCCATTGGGAAATGTCATGACGACTGAATTTGCACTCCTTCAGTTTTATATCTTGCTTTTCCTAATGAGTAGGATACCAGGATTGAATATAGCGCCTTTCAAATTAAAAATAAGTGTTGAGAGCGTAATCAGCAACCTCGACGACTAGAAAGCCACACACGCTGTACTCTTTTTTTTTTTTTTTTTGTACCTCATTATGAATATTTAAATATGCCCTAAATTTAAATTTTGCATGCATAAACAGTTCAAATGCTAAATGTGGCTGTGCTGTTCCACTCAGAGGGATTCTAATTATCCCCTCCCCCTTTGTCATTCCGCCTCGGTGCTCTGATAGGTGATTAACATTTTTGAGTTTTTAAGTTGGGAAAAAAAAAAATGTGAATCTGTTGACCCGTCGAGGTCGGATTCCGTCAGCGGAGCCGCGATTCAGTATGCCAGCGCTGTGTGACAGGCGGAAACAGAAGCCCAGTGATCTGAAAGATCAGCCTCAAAGATTTCAAGCCGGGTTATCCATGCATGGACCTCTGGCACTGCTGTGCCTCGGAAGGGCCGGATGGCAGCAGAAATGCACCCTGAACCCTGTGATTTACAGAAGACACGGGGCAAGAGGGAGGATCACAGGGAGCCCACCTCTTTGGATTTCTTAGCTCGGTCAAGTCCAGAGAGTCTCGGCCTTAATTAATTAATGTATGTAATCTTTTCAAAGCATTTCACACGGACAATGGGGAGCCACTTCTACCACCTGGCAATCATTCTTGTGCCAGTCCACTCACCACATGTTAGCTGTTAGGTGGTGAAGCAGTGAGTTAGACGGGGGATGATTGGTGGGTTTGGACAGAATGAACAGGCTATGTGGGGTACATTGGGGTACGCCCTACTCTTTTATGACCACAGGTTTAACATCTCAGCCAAAGGACGGTGACAATATTTACAGCACATTGTCCCCAGTGAGAATCCACACACAGACCGTAGAGTTAGTGCCCCCGGTGGCCTTCCAGCAGCGACCCAAGCTTTTCCTAGATGGTGTCCCATCCAAGTAACTGTCCGGGCCCAGTAAAGGAATGGGAGGGAAGGGAATACCAGTGTTGTCACTTTTGACCACTCCTGTGGCGCCAGGTTTTTTTAGTTTTATGGGGCAGGCAATCTGCCAGTGGTGCAGTTAGAAAGTCCATCTGGATGAAGCAGCCTGCAAAATCTGGGAGGGGAGCTCAGTCAGCCATGCTGACATCAGGGAAGACACAGCCATTGCTTTTTGTATTCCTCTGTATGACCGCCATGACTGTTAACTCCAAGCTCCACATGTTTGGCCTCATGGATCTCGATCTGGGGTGGCAGCGTGGAGTACGAGTACAGCTGCTACCTCATAATAAAGACACCGGGGTTTGCATGCCAGGTGCTCCTGTGTGGTAGGCTGATGCCCTGTTCAGGGATTATCATCTGTCTTCATCCTGCCTTCGACACGGTCCATCGTAGGATTCTCCTCGCCACCTTCTCTGACATCAATGAGACTTTCCTCAGGAGGTCTGAGTCCTACATCTTGGGCAGATCCTACCATATGTTCTGGCAGGGAGACACGTCAATGGTGCACCAGGCAAGCGCAGTTCCTTACTTTTTGTGGGTTGAACCTCAAGAGACATTGCTAAGGGGGCCACTCTCAGGCTATAAATTGAGCAGTTCGTTGTTTCACTAGCTGTGCTAGCCGTCCAAGACAGGTTGAAAACTACAGAAGCTGTAGACCTTGGTGTACCATCTTTTGGAATGTTTTTTGTAATGCATGTAGTAAGAAAATGCATTGAATTTGTCATTTCAACAGAAGATGCATCACAAACATTTGTAGTAATCAATGCATGCATGTATAGGAGCATCACAAACATGAACACTGCTTTTATGAATCACATACCAGATGGCTTATAACACAGACAAATGCATTGATCTGTCATTCCAACAGATGGAGCATCACAAGCATCTGTAGTAGTAAAATGCATTCCATTTGCCACTCCAACTAGTGGCGCATCACAAACATGAAATGAATGGCAAATGCAATGTATTTTACTACTACAGAATGACCAATGCATGTTATTACTACAATGTTTGTGAGGTGCCATCTGTTGAAATGACAAATGTAATGTGTATGGCTCTGCTATATGCCATTTGGTTTGGGATTCGTAAAAGCAGTGTAAATACTTGTGATGCACCATCTGTTGGAGTGAGAAATGCAATGCATTTTGTAAAATCATTTGTCATGCACCATCTTTTGAAATGGCAGAGACACTGGACAGACACAGACACTTATTCTTTTTTTAAGGTGGATTGCGGTTCTTGAAAAAATTATATGATTTATTGGGTTATGAATATTTGCTTTTGTTTTTGGGTCTCAATTTGAACTTGTTTGCTTTGGATTGCCTTTTTTTCTGTTTTGAGCTTTCATGCTTAAGTAAATCAGTTTCTTTTTTATGTTTGTTTAGGATTAATTCACAGGCAGTTGGTATGGATCCCTTAGCAGTGACATTAGGGTGGTCCTTCCTCCTGGTGGTCCAGTCACAAAATACAAAGAATGTCAGAAAACACTCCATACATAGATAATAAATAATAAATATTGTTACAGTACCGTTACATCGATTTGTGTTCCTCACGTATTCCAGGTGGGTGTTTGGCTGTGATTGACAGGTGTTCTGTCGGGCACATACCTTGTGCCAGTCCTTGACCCCACTGACCCCAGTATTGTTATAATTATTTATGGCAGCTGGGGGTGTATGCCTGTGATTAACAGGTCCTTATCCAGTGCCCGCCTTAGCCTTGTGTCTTTCTTTATCCTGATTGGCTGTAGAGCTGTTGCATTAATTTGCAGTGTTCCCATGTTCTGGGTGGGTGTATGGCTGTGATTGGCAGGTGTCCCATCTTGATCATATCGTTGCCTTGTGCCTGTCTTTGTCCCGATAGGCTCCTGTGCATCTATAATAATTTAGGGCAGCGTTGGGGGCGATGTACGCCTGTGATTGACAGGTCCCCATCCAGCACTCACCTTAGCCTTGTGTCTGTCCTTATCCTGATTGGCTGTAGTGCTGTGGCATTACTTTGCAGTGTTCACGTGTTCTGGGCGGGTGTATGGCTGTGATTGACAGGTGTCCTGTCCTGTGTATACCGCTGTCTTGTGCCTGTCCTTGCCCTGATTTGCTGCTGTGCTGTTATACTTATTTCTGGCAGATGAGTGTATGACAGGCTCGGTAGGTGTTTGTTAGTTGTAGTGACAGGAGCTCAGGAGATGCAGAGAGAGAGAAAAGCCTCGAAGTATTGTGGTCTCAGGGTTTCATTTTATGTCGGGGGGGGGGGGGGGGGGGGGTTGATTGTATTTCACTCAAAACTCGTTCAATTTCTCCTTCCCCGTTGACTTCAAAGCGTTCCACTGAAAATTTTCAATTTGAAACTTTTCACCCAAACTCGAGGCAAAGTGAATTCGGCGGGTCCGTCACTGCTAGCACAGACACAGAGCCACCAGTATCAATGATGTTATTCACATCTTTATTACTACCATTTATTTTTTTCCAACCTGCTTTTTTGCATCACAGGGTCATGGGGAGCCAGAGCCAATACTCGCAGTATTCAGCGCAAGGTAGGAACCAACCCTGAGCAGAATTAGAGTCCGGCACACGTTATATTCTTATATGAATACCCCCTTGGGATTAATAAAGTATCTATCTATCTATCTACTCGTACGCGCACACAGTCGGCCAGGTGACAAAACTGAACTGAGACTTTACAGAAAGGGCAACGTGTCTGCTGGGAATTTCTCTTGCTGTTTGTTTTCATACATAAACAAGGTACATGGGATAAAACAACACGATATACGACCCCTGACACCAACTCAACGTCATACACAGAGAAGACAATATAGGGCAGTAGAATTGCACTCTTACCCGGTGATATATTAGGCAAGTCCTCTATAAAATAAACATAATTTATACTGAATGGCGGAGAGTAGAAATGAGGAAGATGAATCCAAGGTTTTTAACGGGAGCGCCTGCAGTTGGACGGAAGCCGTTTCTATGTCAGGTAGTTTTCGCCTGTTAGTGATTGCTAACGTTTCCTCAATGGTAATAACTGAAGGAGATGGCTGCCCGGGTGAGTGTGGTCTTCACTTTTGTTTCCGGCTCGTTTCCTGATCCGAGATGCTTGCAGGGCTTCACTGGAGTCCAGTCTCACTCCTGCATTCCTACAATAGAATATGGAAGTGGGTAAGTTGAACCCCAGGTTCTCAGGAGACAGGAGTATCAAGGCATCTACAAGCAGTGGATAGGGACGAGGATCCATCGCAGTAAGAACCGCCAACCCACCAATGTAAGGAACTTGCAAACCCGATCCAACAACTGAATTTGGGATCGTGGGGCTGGGGCCACCCCTAGATCTCTTTCAGTTTACTCACATCTGTTCCTTTTATTTCAGTCCATGTTTGTATCACTTCTTTGGGGTAGGAAAGAAAAAACAACGAAGTGTTTTCCAGGATTCATGTAAGGTTTAGCAAAACTTTCAACTCCGCCCACTCCACGCTGGGGGGTGGAGTTCAGCAGAAAGGCGGGTACTCAGAGCAGAATGTGAAGCCAATCAAATTCAACGGAGTCAAGCTGCAGCCCGTCAGAGCTCCGGTCAGTGCAATCCCATTGGCTGTTCAGTGGAGCTCGGGCGGTCTGCAAGTGCACGTTTGAAACCACGACAGCCCAGCAACAGCAAACGGGCGCCATCCGGTGGACATTACGTATATTGTTACTAATAATGGAAGTTATCCAAATAAAAAAAAAAGTCCTAATAATTAACGCCAAGCGGTCTAAATGGTCAAGTACTGGACTTATTTGGAACAGGAATCACGAGTGACCGTTCATCCTCTTAACGCTTTGATGCTGGCCACTGCACTCCAGGCCAATGACCAACCTCTTCACGGCTCTAGAGCGCCCCCACCACCCCACCCCACCCCAAAAGTGCCCCACATACAAATTCCCGCCTCTTGCGGATGGCTCGCGCGAAGACAAGAGGAAAAGATGAAAGGGACGTTTTCCATTAGAGAAGATAATGGAAATGGAGGGGAAGGAGAAGGATAAAGAATGAAATCTTTCACGGGGGCTTAAGTGCCTTGAAGATTAATGAGATGGAGGGTGCGCTACGCTGTGCTGCGCGGGGGGATAGGGCGGCAGAACGGAGCCGCGGGAGTCGTTACTGCTGAAAGGAGATTAGCGGCGCCGCGCGTGGCACGCAGAGCAAACGAGAGAGAGAGATAGAGCGCGAGTCCGCCACGAGTCACTTACTCCGCGCGCACCGACTTGTTCAACGGAATTTATTGATCGTTCTTTCCACGCATCCCCGGTGTCATATTAATTATTCACCGGTTGGATGTTTAAAAAGTGATTTGAGGGAATAGAGGCGACTCCCTGAAGCCGCCGAGCTCGGCGCCCACTCGTTTGTTAATAAGCGTCTTGAATAATTTAAGGTGGCGGCGGACTTGTACGAGTATTTTAACGTGATTTAGGGCCGGTGTCCTTCAGCCGTGGGCGGCTGTGTTAATGCAGATGCATTGGACTTGCGAGCGAGTCCGGGGGTTTGCAACATCAGGGCTTCCAGAGTCAAAATGACATTATTTATCGTAGTATGGAGAAAACCCTTCATACTTTCTTTCCGATCTTCTAAGCCCCCGAACTTTACACACCGCCTCAAAACTTCGACGCCGACTTTACAAACCAGAGGTTCACAATTGACTTCGTGGTCATCTACCTAATAGGGCACACCAGCACCGCGACAACTTAAATGAACACTTGACGAATAAGTGGCAGCACTCGAACTCTTACCGATTAATTCGTTCAGCTGTGCGTTTTTGCTATGCATCAAAACTGTGGGACCCCCTGAATCCCCACTTCAGTTTTCCAGTGCACGTCCTTCAGAAGTGGCGCCACGAGCGTGTGTGTGTGTGTGCTCTGTGAAAGGAGCTATATAAATTAAAGACTGGTGCTCGGTATTTCAGACAAAGGGTCATCCCAGAGCTGAGCCCCCCTACGTGTTAGCGCGCCACTCTTCTGAAGGATGCTCAGTGGAGGCCGCTCTCTTTTAGCTTTATAGTGCAGTTAGAAAGTCCATCTGCAAAACCTGAAATGGGAGCTCAGTCAGCCATACTGATATCAAGTAAGACATTGCCATTGGATTTGTATTCCTTTGTATGACCGCCATGATTGGAACTCCAATATCCACATGTTTGGCTTCATGGATCTCGATCTTGGGTGGCAGGGTGGAGCAGGAGTACAGCTGCTACCTCACAATAAGGAGACCGGGGTTTCCATGTCGGGTGTTCCCCGTGTGGCAGGTCGATGCCCAGTTCAGGAATTCAGGGATTGTCGTACTAACATGTCATCTGTCTTCATCCTGCTAGATCTCTCCTCTGCCTTCAACACAGTCCATCATCAGATCCTCCTCGTGCACCTTCTCTGACATTGACATCACTGGGACTTCCCTCAGGTGGTCTGAGTCCTACCTCTTTTGCAAGTCCTACCATGTGTTCTGGCTGGGAGATACGTCAAAGGTGCACCAGGCAAGCACAATTCCTTGTATTTTGTGGGTTAAACCCCAAGAGACAGGGCCGCCCTTGCGTCATTGCTAAGGGTCCACTCTCGGGCTAGAAACTGAGGCCCGAAAGCAAGTCCCTTAGTGGCTCATTGTGTCACTAGCTGTGCTACCCATCTAAGACATGTTGAAATAATCAAAGTAGATCTCAATGCACCATTTATTGGCATGTATTTTGTAATGTATGCAGTAAAATGCATAGAATTTGTCATTCCAACAGGAGGTGCATCACAAACATTTGTAGTAATCAATTCATGCATGTATAGGTTTCATAAAAGCAGTGTTCATGAAGCGCCACTAGTTGGAATGGCAAATGCAATGCATTTTACTACTAGAGATGTTTGTGAGGTGAGGTGCTCATGTATTCCAGGTGGGTGATTGGCAGGTGTTCTGTCCAGTGCATACCACTGCCTTGTGCCAGTCCTTGCCTTGATTGAAAACATGCCATACATAGATAATTAATAATAATGGGACAATATTGTTACAGTACCGTTACATCGATTTGTGATGCTTACATATTCTAGGTGGGTGTTTGGCTGTGATTGACAGGCGTTCTGTTCAGCACATACCTTGTGCCAGTCCTTGCCCCCATTCGCTCCAGTATTGTTATAATAATTTATGGCAGCTAGGGTTGTATACTTGTGATTGACAGGTCCCCATCCAGTGCACACTTTAGCCTTGTGTATGTCCTCATCCTGATTGGCTGTAGTGCTGTTACATTAATTTGCATGTTTGTGATGCTCCATCTGTTGGAATGACAAATCAATGCATTTGTCTGTGTTATAGGCCATTTGGAATATGATTAATAAAAGCAGTGTTCATGTTTGTGATGTGCTACTAGTTGGAAGAGCAAATGCAATGCATTGTACTACTACAGATGTTTGTGAGGTGCCATCTGTTGTAATGACAAATCAATGCATTTGTCTGTGGTATATGCCATCTGGTATGTGATGCATAAAAGCAGTGTTTTTGATGCGCCACTAGTTGGAATGGCAAATGTAATGCATTTTAC
>JANRMT010062850.1:23511336-23521748 GCA_026402145.1 Polypterus bichir lapradei | reverse complement strand
CCCGGCCCCCCCCCCCCCCCCCCCCCCCCAGGCCTTGATGCCTTTTTTTTCTTTCTCTCTCTCTCTCTTTCTCTTTTTTTCCTCTTCTCTTCCAGTGCACTTCTGTCTTCTTGGCACTAAACTGGGACAACTTGGACTGAGGACACTGGGCTGGGACGCTGAACCAAAGGGCAGAAGGGCACATTGTAGAGTCCAGTGCACAGTATGGTGGCCACTAGAATGTGACCAGTATTGAAAGTGACAGGGACAATTTAGATGGTAGGGAACCCCAACATCCGGCGGTGCCCCAGAATGTAAAAGGCGATGTTCTGGAACAGTTCAGGCCATGCTCGCGTGGAGCTTGCTCCCCTTTACTCTCCCCCGTTTTTCATGTGATGTTCCTCCTAACACTAACTTGCCTCTGTGTTTGTAAGTGTGCTCTGCACTGGACTGGCACCACTTTTTGGTTGGCTTCCTGCCCTATGCCCGGTGCTGCTGGGGTAGGCTATGTCTCCCCGGGTGGGTGAGGTGGTCTAGGCTGTATACTTCACAAAGTTACCATTGCAAACATTTTTTTTTGAAGAAACTGGTGGGGGGGGGGGGTTTGGAACTTGAAAGCACTGGCAGCACCACAGTGTGCCCGGGTGTACAACTCGAGCATCTTTGTACCCCAATGCGCCTTTTAAAGTAACCTTGTTGATTTAAAACAAAATGTTAATAATAAGTGATCGAGGGTGACCCGCACGTTGGCTGTGCCTCCCGCTGCCATCCTGCACTTCCCATTCCTTCATTTCACTAACCAGTGCCCTCCCCGCTCGCCATCAGCTGAGTTGTCTGAAATTGCTTTTTTTCAGCGCAAATTCAATTCATTTTGGCCTTATTTGTACTCAGAGGTATTTTATTGCTTATTTGCATTTATATGGCAGGGAGTGGGCTTCACGGAATCGTAATGAGCCTCCGCTTTGATGGCCCTGTGGAGGTCACTTCATCAGCACTAAGCAGTGGGGCAGCCCAACACAGGGTCGTATTTCATACGAATGACACTCATTTGATGCTGTGAATTAAAAGTGAGGGCTTTATAAACGAGGCTGGCAGCGCGGCGCTGAACTGCCATTGTCCATGGTGGAGGGGAGGGGGGTTTCAAGGCTGAGCTCTAAACGACGCTAAACTTATTAGTCCGCAGACGGCACCCACTCTGTCACGTCCTGCTGGCACGACAGGCTGACGCTCCCAGTGCCAACTAACTGCCACTAGCCATGCCAGGGCCTCGGAAGTAAATAAATCCTAAGGGTCTCGGGTCTCTTTAATAGATACGGACCCCGTGAAAGACCTCTCAGTCTCATTTAACTGATGTGGACGCACTCCAAGGGTCTCATTCTGGACTAAGTGATGTGGACCCTTCACTTGATTTCTCTCTGATTCAACTGACGTGGGCAGACACACCTGAAATGAACTGATGAGGACCCCTAAAGATCTCCGTGTGTGTGTGTGTGTGTGTGTGTTTGTGGACTCGATGTGGCCGCTTTCTCATTTAATTCACAGAGAAACACCCCAAGGGTCTCTCTCTCTCTCTCTCTGGCCTAGCTGCTATAGACCCCACCGATGGGACCTCTGTCTCATTTTGACTGACATGAATATACCCCAAGGGTCTCAGTTTTGTCTGATTCATTAGGACCCCTAAAGACTCAAAGTGCCCTCTGTTTCACCACACTCCAAGGGTCTCTCTCTCTGTCTCTCTCACTCTCTCTCTGTGGTCTAGTTAATATGGACCCCCATATGATCTCTGCCACTATCACTGGGGTCTCAGGGCTGTATAGTAGATATGGACCCTAAAGATTTGTGTGTATGGACCCCATGTGCACTCTGTCTTATTAAACTGACATAAATGCTCCCCTAAGTGGTCTTGATTGATTAATCGATAAGGACCCCTAGAGACCTGTATGTTTGTAGACACATCACACATCTCATGGGTCTCCATCCTGTCAAATTCATATGACGGTCTGAACACCTGCATGTATGGACCCTACATGCCCTCTGACTCATTTAAGAGACATGGACCCATCCCAAGGGTCTCTCTCTCTCTCTGGTCTAGCTAATATGGACCCCCATGGACATCGTAGTGGGGAAGGGTTATCTAGGACCCACTTGGGGGGGGGGGGGCCTTGGAGCCAGGAATGAAAAGTTTGTTTTTGAGAGGTAGGGGTCCACAGAGACTGCTTTTGTACAAAGCCCAGAGTTTTGTGCTACACCTCTGTGGACCCTCAATGACCTCCGTCTCATTTGACTGATGCAGACACATCACTAGGGTCTCAGGTCCATATGGACCCTAAAGATTTGTGTGTATGGGCCCCAGATGTGCTCTAAGTGATGTAAAGACATTCCAAAAGGTCTTAGTTCTGTCTGATTGATACGGACCCCTAAAGTGCCGTGTGTAGACCCCACTCCTCTGTCTTTTTTAATTGATGTGAAAACAATACAGGGGTCTTCATACTGTCAAACTGATATCAACCTCTAAAGACCCTTGTGTACGGACCCCACTTGCCCCCTGTCTCATTTAACTGACACAAATATACCCCAAGAGTTTCAGCTCCATCTGATTCATAAGGACCCCTAAAGACCCCTGCGTGTGCACTTGACATGCTTTTTATCTTATTAAACCGACACAAATGCATCCCAAAGGATCTCAGTTCTGTCTGATTGATGAGGACCCCTAGAGACGTGTGCGTGGGCTCAACGTGCACTCTGTCTCATTTGCCTGACATGAATACACCCCAAGGGTCTCGGCCCTACCCAATTGATAAGGACCCCTTAAGACCTCAGTAAGTGGACCCTGCATGCTGTCTCTGTTTCTTGTGACTGATGTGAACACAGAACAACAGTCTCTGTGTAGTCTAATCCACATGGACAATTCCCCACCCACCCATAAGCACTCTGCCCACGGGTCTCACTCAAATCTCTACATTAGGTAGCCCCTCTTTAACATCTGTATCATTTAAGTTACATAGGCACACCCCGGGGGTCTCAGTTCTGCCTAATTGATGAGGTGTCCTAAATACCTGAGGTCTATGGACCCCACGTGCCCTCTGTGACATTCAGGTGACATGGACGCAGCCCAGGGTCTCTCTCTGGTCTTGCTAGGATGGATCTTCATGTGACCTCTGCATCATGTGATTGACAAGGACATATCTCAGGGTCCCCAGCTACGTCTGGTTGGTGTGGACCCTTATGACCTGCACATGTTGACCCCACATTCTATCTCTCCCGTTTAAGTGATGTGAAAACACTCTGAGGGTCTTCACACTGTCAAACTGACATGGATCCTTAAAGACCTGTGTGTGTGCACACCACATGTTTGCTGACATGAATATGAAGGTCTCTGTTTCGTCTGATTTATGTGGACCCCTAAAGACCTCTCTGTGTGTGGAGTTAAAGTGCCCCCAACATCTCATTGCTCCAACGTGGACACACCCCAAGGGTCTCTCTCTAGCTAATATGGACCCCTCTGTCTCTCCTAACTGACATGAATATACCCCAAAGGGTCTCAGTTTCATTTGATTCATGGGGACCCCTAAAGACCTCTGTGTGTGGACTCGACGTGCCCTCTGTCTCGTTGCATTTACGTGGACAGACCCCAGGGTTCTCTCTCTCTCTCTTTGGTCTAGTTAATATGGACCCCCCACATGCCGTCTGTCTTGCTTAACTGATGCAAAAATACTCCGGGGGTCTTCACGCTGTGAAACTGATATCGACCTCCAAAGACATGCATGTGTGGACCCCACATGCCATCTGTCTCATCTAAACAACGTGAATATACCCCAAGTGTCTCAGCTCTGACTAGTTGATGTGGACCCTAAAGACCTGTATGTATGGACCCCACAGGTGTCGCATCCCACCACATTCCTCTAGTGACACGATATCCTCAGATTGTTTACCCACCACCGTCCCACCCTTCTTATTCTGCTGTCGTGTCATCTATGGTCCTATTATGATTTAGCAGGCGTCACACCCTGAGCAGCCCACTTTGTCTGACTGGCACTGGCCCATGTCCTGTGTCTTTCTGTTCCATTTGCCTGACTTGTTCCATTTGGGGGGCTTGGCTTCCTTATCCCATCTCACCACCGATTTGTCCCATTAGTGTCCCGCACTCACATGGATTGGCTCCATCACGCATAATTTAGGTGGTTTGGGCCAACAAGACGGGGGCTTGGAACATCTGATTCCCCCCCAACCCCACTTCCCACACCATGGTAATGGACACACATCAAAGTCTCACCTGACGATACTATAGGCCTTGGACAGCAGAGTGGTCCGCTCGTCCCGCCTCATCTTTAACCCGTCTCGGAGACTGGCTGCGGGCGGCCCACCAGCCCAGCACTGGCGTGTGATCACTTCTTCAGATGCTATTAGCACTGATCCCGGGGTGGGGGGGACGTCTCTCCAAGTGAATTAATCAGCAGTCTGCAGACGATGCTCTCTATTGCTAATTTTCCTCATCCTACCGAGTGCAAAGGGCTCATTTAAATAAATACACTAGCGCTCCGCCAGAAAGACAGGATGATTTTATTGCCTAATTCTGCTGATTAATCTGCTTTTGTGTTGCTTAATTTTACCGCTTTGTTCTTTTTTTTTTTTTTATCTTTACCTTTTCTAATTTGCATTCAGTTGCAGGCCGCAGTGTAGGATTGATAATTAAATGTGATGCCCAGCTAATTACGAGATGGGCACCCGAGGCAGACGGCTTCAGGCGAGAAAGAAAAGGAGAAGTTAAGCTTCCTACCATTTCTGTATCTGCTTATATAACCTGCTTATCTAGTACAGGGAACTGGGGGGGGGTCTGTCCTGACTGAAAGGTGGGAACCCCCCCGAGTCCCCCCTGAGCCCCACCCCCAGGACTGGATGGGATGCCAGTCCACCTCAGTGCCCACAGCACAACACAAGCACTCATGCCAGGTTGTTAAAGGGCCGAGTGGTGAGCCCAAGGATTTTGGAGTGGATTCAGGAAGGATTCAGACCCCCCTTTCTCTTATTTCCCATTTTGTTGTTTTGTTCAGCGGCTGAGGGGCTTCCGCTCGTGAAGAGAGATTCACTGGTCTTGACTTTGCCAACAAGACTGTGATCTTCGTGGAGTCAGAGGAGGCTCTGATCGGGGGTCTCGAGAGACTGAGTGAGGGGTCTGAGGGTCCTGATAAAAACCAACAGCCAGGCCTTTAATGACGTCTTGGGCACAGCAGTGTGTCTGTCTGCGGAGAGAGTGTCACCTCGTCGAGAGGTTTACTTACTGATATTCAGGTGACTCTTCCTATGAAGTCAGTAGACGGATTGGGAGAGCAAGGGGGGGGGGGGGTGACAGACCACTGGGGGCCTTGACAAGTCGGAACGCCCTTCTAGTGGAAGGACCAGGGGAGAGGACATATCTACGACAATACCTTCACACGGGACGCCTCCCGGGATTGTATCGGGGGCCATGGGCTTGGGGCTTGGAAGTTCAACCCTATTGGGGCCTGTGGTCACCACCAGGATGACATGGACTGGACATGGACACCCAGAAGTGCTGCCGGAAGAAACATGTGGAGTACTTCCGGGGACCCTTACAGAACTTCCGACACACTCGGGAGTGCAGCCGGAAGAAGATCAGAGTGCATCTGGAGCACTTCCTGGTGCACTGTCAAAGAGACCACCTCACTCCATTCCGGGAGGTGGAGGAGAGAGCTTCTGTGTGGAGGAGTGAAGGTGGTAAAGAAAAGAAAAGAGAGAATCAAAGAAAGAGAGAGGAGAAGAAGAAAAAGTGACTGAGCAATACTGGTGATTTGAGCACGGTGGGCTAATAAGGAAGAACATAAAAAGGGAGTTCTGCACTTGTGTCTCTGTGCCTGTGTGTGTGTGTGTGTGTGTGTGTCTTGGGCTGATATACGCAGGGGTCCTGAGGTCGCTGGAAAGGGGTGTGTGGCGCCCCCGATATCTCTGTAGAAGGATGAAGGTCCAAGTCTTTAGAGTCCTGGTGCTCCCTGTCTGGCTATAAGGTTGTGAGACATGGCCGCTATCCAGTGACCTGAGATGAAGACTGGACTCCTGTGGTGTCTCTTCAGAGAATCTTTGGGTTTGACTTTGTGTTGCTCGCTCACGGAGTCCCTAATGAGGCACATGACCTGCATCGTGAGGGGTGTCAGTTACAGCACAACGGCCATGCGGGGCGATTCCGGCTGAGGGTGATCCAGCTCATTGGTGAGTACCCGAGTGGCTGGACCAGGCCAAGGCGGATACCCATGTAACACCTGGCTGCGGCAGAGAGATGGTGGGACAGGACCGCGTGTCTGCCTGGAGGGTTTGCCAACTAGGATCCCAAACTGTTTTGTCTTGTGGTGGGTGCGGCAACATGTTCTACCAGTGCATGCCCCCTAACCCAACCTGACCTGACCTGTCCCTGTCCCTGTCCATTTCTCAATTCCTCACTCAAGTTACGTTTCAAGCATGTTAGAGAGGTCTGGTCGCTCTGACGTATGCCGTGGAGCTCAAAGGGCCACGAAAGCAGCCAATCAGCAGCGTCGGCCACCCCAGCCCAAAGTGGACCACCGACGGAAGGCTCAGCAGTACATAATTAAATCGTAAAGTCCTCTCCGCGTGTCGCTCCGCTTATCAGGCGCCGGCAGCCTGCAGCCGGTGCCCGTCTTGGCATTGTTCGTGAGGCGCAATGCAAATTGTATTTGCTCAACTGGTGTCTCGATAAACGAAGACATATCCCTTCAGAATTGACATCAGAGACGCCTTGTGGCTCCTCTCGTTAAATCCCGCCGCCGCCGCCTCGTCCTCCTCTCCACCACCGTATCCGCAGGGACGACACCGGCTCTTTGTGACCGTCCATCTCGTCAGAACGTGATTGTAATTAATTTAAAATGAGAGAGCGGCCTGAGGCGCCGTGCGCCTTTGTTTGTCTTTTGTTATGTTTTGTTTTTTCAATTGAAAACAAAAGGAAGCTTTTTTTTTTTTTTTTTTTTTTGTTTTTTAGAAGCTGCTGGAAGCCCACCAGATTTCTTGAGTTTTATTTTTAACTTGGCAGTGCCTCATGTGAGGACAAACTGGGTGGGTGGGACTCAAAGGGGCTGCTAGGAAGTCCACTTTCTGCTCTTGTCCTCCCCTCTTCTTCTCGCCTCTCCCTGCTTAGGGCTCAGGCTGAAGAGATCCGCATCGATGGGATTAAACTCCCTGATACCCACCCAGTAACACCTCAGTTGGTAAACCGGATGTGTTCTAGAATTTCACTTCACCTTGAGAAGCGTTGTTATTATTTTCACATCGCACTTGGACCCCACGGGATTGGGTGGGTGTTGTTGAAGAAGGCTGACCTGGCAGGGGAGCCCAATGAAGGCACTCGGAGACTTCAGAACAGACGGCAGAGTTAAGCTTGATTGTGTGGCGCACATGCAGACTCACATAAGATGGAACAATGAGCCCCCCGTAATGGGCACCTTTTACTTTGATTACACTTTTTACCATTTAACCCTTTATTCTTTCTCATCTGACTTCTAGCATTCCATTGCTCAAGTCCTGCCCCTAATTAATCTGCCATTTTCTCTCGGCTGGGTGGGTGTCAAACTCTTCGCTGTCCATCATATCTGTCTGACAAGCCCCTACCTGCACCCCCACCCTCCCTTCCTTCCCAGCGCCCACCCATTATTTACAACCCAAGAGTTTTCCTTCCCCTTCTTATCAGGGCCCCAATCTCTCCTCAACTCTCCTGCACGTCCAGACTTTAACTTGAGAGATACTGGTGGTCTCTGTGGCTTATACAGGGTGATAAAAATATGTTGGCATAAGTCTTTTTAATCCTAACTCTTATGTCTTAATACATAGTACAATATAATGGCTACTTTTCTTCATGCCAAGATAGAGCACCACAGATGTGATGTTTGCTCTGAGGGTGTTGATGGAGAAGTAGAGAGAAGGCCAGAAGGAGTTGATTTGTGTCTTTGTGGACCTGGAGAGGAGCTGTGGTATTGTATGAGGAAGTCGGGAGTGGCAGAGAAGTATGTGAGAGTGGTACAGGATATGTATGAGGGAAGTGTGACCGTGGTGAGGTTTTGGCTGTGGTGGGTCTCATGAATTGCGTTTGTTTATAATGGTATTGAATCACGGTGGGTCACGAAGTTGGTCATGGTGGGTCGTGAGTTGATTTTGTTTATAATGGTAGTGGATCACGGTGGGCCGTGGTGGGTCTCATGAATTGCCTTTGTTTATAATGGTATTCAATCACAGTGGGTCACAAAGTTGGTCGTGATGGGTAATGAGTTGTTTTTCTTTATAATTGTAGTTGATCGTTTGGTCATGGTGGGTCTCATGAATTGCATTTGTTTATAATGGTACTGAATCACAGTGGGTCACAAAGTTGGTCATGGTGGGTTATGAGTTGCTTTTGTTTATAACAGTATTGGATCATGGTGGGTCACAAAGTCAATCGTGGTGGGTTGCAAGCTGTTTTCCTTGTAGTGGGTCACTGCTCCGACTAACACGCTCCCTCCACTTCCATTCACCAAGGGGAACAGCCGCACTGATGCTGACGATTCGCCAACTCTGACTTCCATTCTCAATTTGCCAGGGAGGCACCAGAAATGATGGCTTAGACGGTTAGAACATTGTGTCGACATAAACCTCCACAGCCTTTCCGGCAGTTGGTTCCTGTAGCTCAGCATCCCCCATCTTGTATTTCTGATTGTCGTTGCTTTGGCCCGCATGTATCACTTTGCACTTTCCGACATCAACATTCATTTACATTTATTCGCTTAGCGGACACTTTCATCCAAAGCGACTTACAAAGCAGGTAAGGTAAACTGTGTTTTCCAAGTGTGTAGCTCAGCTCTGAAGCTTGTCCACCACGGTCTTCTTTTATTCTTTTTGCTGCCTCCTCCCTTTCTGCTGTTCCTCCAACTTTAGTATCCCAAGTTTACTAATTTCCCCGGAGTCTGTGTAATTGTTATAAATCCGAAAGAGGACTCCATTGATGACCTCATTGTTCATGGCACAGTCACCTCTTAATTCACCATTCCCTTCATTTACCTTTGATCTCCATGGTTTCCACTCTGACTTCTCTTCCCGTTCCCGTCTGCCTCGCTCTGCTTCTATTAACTTGTCTAATCCCAGCCTTTGTGGAAAGATCAAAATGGCCGTGACACTTAATTAACTGAAAAAGCCAGAAGCATCACTTTCTGATTTTCGATTGCCACGTTGCACCCCTTGGAGGCGCCTGTGAAACCAGAAAAGTAGAACTGATTGCTAAAGGTAGGCAGCTTCACTCCCTGCCATCCGCTGCTGAACAAGAAGTGTGGTGACTCAGACCCAGGAGGCCTTGTGAGGCATGGAGCGATTCTGATCCTGGCTGAATTCTCCACCAGACGAGTCGTGATTGTGCTGATGTGAGCCCTCATTATATTAGATGCTGACTTGTGATGACCTGAGCCAGTTGGCCACAAACGAAACATCTTAATGCTAACTGACCTTTAATTTGCACAGGACCTATTAGCTATGTACATGAAATACACGACAGGGCAGTAATTGGCAGTGTCCTCATGAGAAAATAATGTTTCAGACGTCACCGTGACCTTTAGGAAGCCAAGAGTTTGATGGTAAGAGTTTCATCCTCAGGTACCCACACACATCTCGACAAGTGCATTCTAAATGAAGAATGCAGCAGGGAGCTCAGCCTTGATGTGGTGTTTAGACTCCTCCCACTGAAGCAGGTCATGCGCTGCCCCCCCCCCGAGTGGAACTGATGTACCACGCCCCCTTTAACAAAGTAATTGATAGGTCACACCCCTCATCAAAGTGTCAGACAGACTATGCCCTTTCCTCAGTGTGTTTTGTTTGCCACACCCCTTCTCCTGATGTGTTTGAGGGGCCACGCCCTTTCCGAATGTGATTGGCAGGCCACACCGGAAGAAGTAATTAGTGAGACTTCTTTACTGTTTATTACTACACTTTCTGGTTTCAATTTATGTTCATTTTCACACCCCCTTTACCGAAGTAATTGATAGCTCACACCCCTCTTCAATTTATAGACAGACCACGCCCCTTCCTCAGTGTGTTTTGTGGGCCACACCCCTTCTCCTGATGTGTTAGAAATACTAAACCCAGTGTGTTTAACAGGCAACGCCCTTCCAAATGTGATTGGCAGGTCACACCCCCATCCAATAAGTTAGTGCTTAACTCCAGCCCAGAAGAGGTAATTAGTGAGAGTGCTCTACTGGTTTCATTTTATATTAATTTTCACGCCCCTTTACCAAAGTAATTGATAGGTCACAACCCTCACTGAAGTGCCAGAGAGACCACGCCCCTTCCTCAGTGTGTTTTGTGGCCACTCCCCTTCTCCTGATGTGTTAGAAATACCACGCCCAATGTGTTCAGCAGGCCACACCCCTTTCCCCATGTTCTGTAGGCCACACCCC
>JANRMT010062850.1:23469331-23491853 GCA_026402145.1 Polypterus bichir lapradei | reverse complement strand
GAGTCACATGATTCTCGTTCGTTTGATTTGCTAATGAGTCACATGATTCTCGTTCCTTTGATTTGCTAATCGGTCGCACGGTCCTTGCTCATTTGATTTCAGTACAAGTCACACGATTCTCATTCATCAGAGTCACAAACGAGCCACTTGAGTCTGGCTCTCATTTGATCCGCTAATGAGTCATTTGATTTGCGAACGACCCACGGGATTCTCGTTCATTTGATCTGAGGCATTACCCGATAACGAACTGCACGGTTTCCCCTTCACGCGTGGTTATGTAACAGAGCATCTTAGTTTGGTTCTGTATCTTTAATGTGTTCTAGTGCATTCTTTACTGAAACAGGACAATGAAGTATCAAAATGTGAAATATATAAAAATAATGAATTATGATATGATATATTTGTGACGTGATCAGAGGGGACCAACCCCAAGCATTTCACAAACCAGCCTCGAATTCTAAAAATGAATCAAGCGAATCAAAAGACTCGATTCCTTTAAACGGGTAGTCTGAGAGAATCGAATCGGTAAAGTGCATCGAAACGCCCATCAGTAAGCGCCTTGACCATGGGAAATGCGCTATATAAATAAAATGCGTTATTAGTTATTATTAATTGCAGTTGCACGGTTTTAGTAACTGCACATGCGTGCACTCAATTTCTGGCACGCCATAATTTGCGACAAGAAAACTTGGATTTTGTCCGAATAAAAACATACTTTTTAATTTTTTTTTTAACTTATCGAATCTAAAACGCAAAAGAACTTTTTTAAAAGAGTAAATCTAATGCTATTAAAGGGTGATAAAGTCGGCACCTCATTGCAAGGCGCACTCACGCGTGCCAGTTTAGTGTTGCCAATCAAAGGGATGAACCGAGCTAATCAGTCCGAGTGTTGTGATGGCTGCTAACGCCACCTACTGGGCCAGCTGATTGCATTCCGTTCCCTTTTTCCAAAATCATTTGCCCTGCATGGTCTGTGGGGTTGGGGTTGGGGTTGGGGTTGTGGTGGTCAGAGAGTCGAATATTTCAAATCCGAGTGAGAGGGTCAGGGCGACTTTGAAATGCGTGCCAAGGAAACATTCCCAAGAGCGGAAAACCAGCAATAATCCACCAGTCAGTCTTAGCTTCATATAGCGCCTTCGTAGTGAGCACGATCGCTCATCTGTCCGCTGCCAGCAATAAGTGTTTTCGATATTTCTTTAGCCTAATGCGAAGTGAAGGTCATTTCCGGGTGTTCGCCGCAAAGCCGACCGCTGGGCAGATGTCACCGGCCTGTGGTGTGGTGTGGGGGGCGCCGTCTTATTCACTAAGAGCACAACAAGGCTTCCGTGAGCCGCGGGCTTCGTTCTTTTCTCCGTTTCTCGCATTCCTCTGTGTGGCTTAAAAGTGAAGCGAAGAGCACACAAACGAGCGGTGCCCCACGAGCAGGGCGATGATGCCCAGCGGGAAAGGCCGGCGGTGCCACCTTCCTCCTGATCAACACTGTGAAATAAACCTTCGTCTGAGCCCCGCGTGCCCGCGTACGCACCCGCACACTCGCGCCCGCGCACGCGCGCCTATTTCCTAGCTCGTCGTTTTGTGTGTCCAGTTGTAAATAACATAATAATAATTGCAGTCATGTGACCGTCACGTTGGCTCAGAAATCCATTATGAAGAGACAAATATATGTGACCGGGACGGGGCCAGTATTGGAGTTTATTTTATCTGTATGGTTCCTTGTACATTTCTTCTTCTAATGTACTGTTATAGAAAACTATGAAACAAAAAAAGTATTTTATTAAGAGATTGCACCTCTCGTTCTTGTGTCTCTGCTGTAAAGAGATAAAGGGGAGGATGAAATAAATGAACTCGAGCTTCCACTCTCACCGTGTGTGCCTCTCTGCTTTCTCGACCTTAACGGGAAGAAAAAAAAAGAAAAGAAAAATCATAAGACGAACGACTGGCGCCCCCTGCTGGCAGACTGGCGCTACCACATCGCAGGAGCGCCGTCTGTGCGAGTTCAGCCTGTCGAGTTTCAGCTCTGGGGACCCCCGCGTGGCTGCAGTCGACTTCGACTCGTAACGGGACGACCGCCATAAACAGAGGAGCTGTTCTGGACGTGTGAAAAAGTAAGTGCACCCCACGACATGTAGGGGTTTCTTGCTCTTTTTTTGACATATGTGGACATATCAAGGTTTGATTTTCAGTTAAACATTTACAGTGTAGATAGTGGTGATGTAATCATCATCAGGCCACACTTACATTGTGTGGTTCAATGTATAATTTAAATAAACAGAAATACAAATTTTACATGTGGATAAAGTAAGTGCACCCTGCCATTTATCACAACCTCAAATAACAATAATAATAATTCTTTACATTTATTCTTTACGCTTTCCCACTACTCAAAGCACTTCAGTGAGTGGGGAGACACTTTGACCACCACTAATGTGCAGCACCCACCCGACGGCAGCTATTTTTGAGGCAGGATGCTCACTGCACACATGAGCTATTAGGTGGTGAAAGACGGTTAGCCAGTTAGAGACAGGGGATGATTAGGGGGCCAGGATGACCAGGCCATGGAGGGCAATTTTGCCAGGACTTCAGGATACCCCCCCTACTCTTTATTAAGGATACCCAGGAATCTTTAATAACCATTAAGAGTCAGGACTTCAGTTTTACGTTTTTGGCATTGGGCTCTACATTCAGACCACAGGGTAGGCCCCCCCGGCTGGTCTCACCAACATCTTTGCCAGCAGCATCCCAAGCTTTTTTCCTAAGTGGTCCCCCATCCATGCTGAGCTTCAAGTGGGTGACCCCATCTGAAGTGCAGGTGGTGTGGCTGCTGGCCTTAAATTAGAATCAGAACATCACTCGAGAAGATCTCATCCGAGCCTCCCTTGGGGTATACTCACTGAGAATAAGGAATAGGGGAACGTTTAAAGTGACTACACACGTAACAGAAAATACGTAAAAACACGACTCAAAAATGGGCAACAGGCTGGTGCAGTAAGGAGACCAGGGATTGTGTCTCGGGTCCTCCGGTCCTCCATTTGTAGGGACTGATGTGCAGGTTAGGTGGATTGGGGATGTTAAATTGACCCTCGTATGTGTGTGTGTGGGTGTGTGGGTGTGTGTTTGCCCCGCGATGAACTGGCACCCTCTCCAGGGTTTGTTCTGCCTTGTGCCCTGTGCTAACTCGGAGAGACTCCAGGCCACCCCCATGAAGGCATGAAAGCAAATAAGAAATCGAAGAACTAAGGAAAATTTGGGGTGCCAACCACACCACCCCATTTACTGCCAGTGTCCAAAAAAAAAAAAGAACAAAAGTGGGCGTGTGGTGGCACAACCAAAAAATGTTTGGTTGAGTCTCAACAGCTTCACAAAATATTTGTCCCTCTCTCAAACGGGTGGGTCTGTTTTGGGGGGTTCATTCATATGGAACTTTAGTTCCTCCAACTGAGACCCCCATCTTCCAGGAGCCTAGAAAGTGCATGGTGGGGGGCGGGGGGAGTGACTGGGGTGCCCTCGTTGGACGCCTTCTTGGAGTGAGGGAGGAGAAAACAGACGTCACGGTTGTTGTTGTGTTGTGTTTCAGTTAACAAGTCAAACGGTTTGACCACGCAGCCCCCAAAAACTGAGGGAACAAACATTGTGGCCAAAGAATTCATGCTGCTCACCTTAAGACCCTGTCCCTAATTCGCTCGTTCAGAGGCAGAATGGATTTGAAGTGACTGTAATCCAGAAACACGGACTTTAGCGCCACAGAGACGCCATCTTACATAGTGTCACATCACGAGCGTGACTCTCACATTGGTATCGGTGTCATTGCTAACGTTAAAACGGTGTGATAGACCTCAAAATGACTCCACACTGGCAAGACAGAAATTAAGAAAAGTAATTGGCGATATCAATCTCAAGAGTAAAAAATGATTCTTCACAACACCAATGGACGGCTACATGGACGACTCCACGTCTGGAACTAAGAAATGTGAGGGTCCAAGCAGCCCAGAAACAGACAACTGGCACCGGGCACCAAGAAATCGTCACACACTCCAAGATGAAGGATTGGCCTTGAAGAGCGCGTCACAGACAATTGGGGTCTGCCAGCTGAGTTGAGATAACTGGGGTCTGTTTATTATTGAAAGGGGTGTTTCCTACGCGTTTAAGGTTTGCACAACAGCGCCATCTGCCGACGGCTGGCAGGCAGCACCCCGCTGGCCCTTCATGTTTATTTTGTGCCAAGTCAGCGGAGCAGCAGGGATGCCATCTTATTGTAAAAACAATTTTTTGAATTAACTTTTCGTCAAGATTGCATTGAATTTTGATTCCGTGTTTGGACTTTCATGTTGTGTTAGAGGTGTTTGTTGCGTTATACGTTTTCATTCTGTTTGGCTTTGAAATGAACACACAAATACTTTTGAAACTTACACTTTTACTGTAAAACTTCAGTAAAAACAATATTTGGAATTAACTTTTCATCAATATCGCACAGAATTTTGATTCCATATTTGGACTTACATTGTGACAACACAACGTATAACTGCCTGTAAGTGAATTTCATTTCTTTCTCTCTAATAAATAAAACGACTTTTACGAATGTTTGTCCCTGTCATTTGTTAATTGTCTTTGCAAAAGCTATTCTAACGGGAAACTGTAAACGTTTTAATACGAATGGCATATCAAGATCTCCTATGGTGTCTAATGTTATCCCTCTGAAGATGTACTACATTACCTTTCTTGGATACGTCCTTCTTTCTACAGTAATTCAACCAGTGGAAGACCAGACAGTGTTAACGGTTGTAGATATTCTATGGGATATTGTAAGCTGATGTTTTCATCTTCTGCACAATCACCACCAACTGTTGCACAGTCTATTGATATGCATTTAACCAATTTGCCGTGTAATCGATTGACAATTTTCATGTTAATTCGTTTGACTTCATCGTTTCTCGGTGCTAGGATTGCCCATGTACTCATTTCTTCTGTTGATAACCTTTTGGGATGAAATTCTTCAATTAGATTCGGACATAATAAGTCGGGTGGCGCAGTGGTAGCACTGCTGCCTCACAGTTAGGAGACCCGGGTTCACTTCCCGGGTCCTCCCTGCGTGGAGTTTGCTTGTTCTCCCCGTGTCTGCATGGGTTTCCTCCCACAGTCCACGGACATGCAGGTTAGGTGAATTGGTGATACTAAATTATCCCTACTGTGTGCTAGGTGCGTGTGTGTGTGTGTGCCCTGCGGTGGGCTGGCGCCCTACCTGGGGTTTGTTCCTACCTTGTGCTCTGTGCTGGCTGGAATTGGCTCCAGCAAACCCCTGTGTTAGGATATAGCAGGTTCGACACTGACTGACTGACTGACATAATACATTTTCTTTTATTGGGAACTTAAAGTGAGGAAAATGTAAAAATTTATAAGAGCTGAGGGAGAAGGAACTGTGTCTGACAAAAGCATTCACGCGAATGAGAGGTGAGAGGGCCACAGGTGTGGGCCGTTGAGAGGAGGGTGGGACTTGAAAAACTCCACGGCCAAAGTCTCGTCTCATCGCAGGATTTTTTTTACATAATAGAGAAATATGTGGATTTTTCAAGATCTGATCTTCATTCAAACATCATTTACAGTACAGTAATCCCTCCTCGATCGCGGGGGTTGCGTTAGGTGAAAATCCGCGAAGTAGAAACCATATGTTCGTATGGTTATTTTTATATATTTTAAGCCCTTAGAAACTCTCCCACACTGTTTATAAATTTTCTCCGCACAGTTATACAGTAAACCCTCGTTTATCGCGGTTAATCCGCTCCAGACAGATAAATGAATTTCCACGAAGTAGGATTCTTTATTTATAAATCTAATATTTTCACAGTTAGAGCATAGAAAACCTGTTTACGACCTTCTAAATACGTTTTTTAACATTATTAGAGCCCTCTAGACATGAAATAACACCCTTTAGTCAAAAGTTTAAACTGTGCTCCATGATAAGACAGAGATGGCAGTTCCGTCTCACAATTAAAAGAATGCAAACATATCTTCCTCTTCAAAGAAGTGCGCGCGTCAGGAGCAGAGAATGGCAGAGAGAGAGCGTGCGAGAAAAGTAAACAAGCAAAAATCAATAGGGCTGTTGGGTTTTTAAGTATGGGAAGCACCAGCCGCAATGAAGGGATCAATGTGAAGGTAGTCTTTCAGCATTTTTTACAGGCGCGTCAGCGTCCGTATCTTCTAAGCAAACAGCCTCTGTGAAAACAGCCGCTCTGCTCACACCCCCTCCGTCAGGAGCAGGGAACGTCAGAGAGAGTGAGAGAGACAGAGACAAGCAAACAATCAAAAATCAATACGGGCTGTTAGAGCTTTGAAGTGTGCGGAGCACCGAGCGGGAAGCATATCTTATATCATTGAGGAGTTTTATTTAATACGTAATACGTGCTCTGATTGGGTAGCTTCTCAGCCATCCGCCAATAGCGTCCCTTGTGTGAAATCAACTGGGCAAACAAACTGAGGAAGCATGTACCATACATTAAAAGACCCATTGTCCGCAGAAATCCGCGAACCAGCGAAAAATCCGTGATATATATTTAGATATGCTTACATTTAAAATCCGCGATGGAGTGAAGCCGCAAAAGTCGAAGCGCGATATAGCGAGGGATCACTGTATACATAAAGGGACGCAATTGAAAACAAATTAGGGACAACTTGACTTTGCAAGATTTTTTTTTTTTTTTTTTTAATGACCAGATCTGCCACTACAGTCTGTGAAAAAGTAAGTACCCCCTTGTAATAGTAATGCCCCATCAAGTGCATTTAGGGTTGGTCCAGCTGCATAACATCAAGCATCAAGTCTTGGCCTGAGTTTGTTGGGGGGTGGGGGTCTCGAGCTTGTCTAGAGTTTAGCCTTAAGGATTCCAGTCTCGCTCTCATGTTGGACCCCCAAACACAAGTTCCAGTCTGCTTCGGGTTAGCAGGACCTGCCCAGAAATTCAAGCAGGTGGTGTGAAGTGGTGAACATGATGATCACAGGTTCAAAATCCATAAAACTGCAGGCTCACTAGGGGACAAGCCCACCATCATACGGCAAAAACAAAACCAAAAAGGGTTAAGCACACGGAAAGGGGTTTACGATGGAAGGCGCTATATAAACGTCATGCCTCAATGAGGAAATGAAATGTGATCTGCGCTTGAATCCCATTTTCCAACTTCCAATAAGTTAGCACATGATGAGCCCCCCCAATTCACCCCCTTTATCCTCCGATGCCTACACTCTTTCTTTCCTTATTTCTTTCCAGCTGTGTCTGCTCCATCAATTGATAAATTCCACGTCCTGCCATAATGAGCAATAAACGCCTTCTCTATGGAGTTGGCAGGCACCTTCTAAATCACATTTTACAGCGCTATAAAATCAGCATCTGCTTTCTTCAGCGTGGATTTATGGCTGAGGCCTGTCGGCACCACCGATCTTCAGAATAAGGGGCCATCGACACCCACAAGACAGCCGCACTGAGAGGGGCTAGTGACAAATCAAGGACCCAGCTGCTCCTCTTCATTAATGAGCCTTAATTGCTTTGTTGGATTTCAGGCTTCTGATTGGTCAGCTCACTGTGAGTCAGCCTTCAAAGAAAAAGCAGCAAATATTGGTGGGGTGGCAGCCAGTGGCACGTGCCATAGGTGTGCCACATCAAGCTATGAGCAGGGGAGATGGGCATGTGAGCTTGAGAAACGGAGATGTTGGTAAGTCAGGCATCTGGAATGTGGATGGAGGAGCCCAACTGAGATTCAGACGTCTAACCGAGCCACCAAATATAAAAGTAGATGTAAGCTACGTGAGGAGCCTTGTGGTGGAGAGCATGGCAGGTGACATGTGGATGGCAAAACAAAATATAAAAGGAGGGAGACCAGCCACGTGGTGAAGGGGCACATCGGGTAAAGGCAGCTTGAATGTCACTTTGTGTCTATAAAGATGGCTGACAAGACGAGAATGTGGACAACACCTGGCTGACCTGAATAAACCCAGGGGGTGTCCCCAATCCAAACTGGCAGGCGACGGTAAGGTGGGCACACCCCTCACTAACACTACAGGCATACAACTCTTGTGTATCTGTAATTGTGCACTTTCGAATCAATCTTTATTTTATATAGCGCCATTCCCAGAATGCACCACCACAAGGTGCTTTACACAGCAAAATGGCTTTATGGCTTTCTCTACAAGTTTATAATCAGCACCACTCCGTGACCAGTACAGCTATTTTTGTCCAGCATTTCAGAAGAAAGTGTTTTTAATACATGACTCACATAAGCATCACATCTTCTTAAAATGTCACCCACTAAAAGTCACATTTGCTTGTCTGTTTCATTCTTGGACCGTCAAGTCCAGAAAGCTGCCAGACTTTGTGCTGACTGCAGCGGGTGTGGTTTAGGGACAGAGAGTGGGTGGAGCAGTCAGGAGTGAATCTGGGCGTGGACAGTCATAGGGGTGTGGATGTGGGAGGGGCATGATGAGTTTGGCCAAAGCAGAGAGTTGGGAGGGGTTTGGCTGAAAATGAAGGTAATGGGAGGCCTGTGGGCATAGACAGAATGGAGGGCTTTGAGGTGTGGATAGTCTGAGGGGTGTGGCCAATGTGGGTGTGGTCTTGGTGGAATACAGGTGTGTGGTCTAGAGAAAGAATGTTGTAGTGGCAGTAAGGAGAGAAGGGGCGTGAACTGTCTAAAGGGTGTGGTCAACAGTGTACAGTAATACCTCGCTATATCGCGCGTCGACTTTCACAGCTTCACTGTATCGCGGATTTTATATGTTAGCATATCTAAATATATATCGCGGATTTTTCGCTGGTTTGCAGATTTCTGCGGACAATGGGTCTTTTTATTTCTGGTACATGCTTCCTCCGTTGGCTTGCCCAGTTAATTTCATACAAGGGACGTTATTGGCGGATGTCTGAGAAGCTACCCAATCAAAGCACGTGGTTAAGTTCCTGGGTGCTGATTGGCTCAGCGACGGAGAGCAGCATTCGATTCCGCTTTGCGTTAGCCAGCATCTCGTCTCACTCATTCAGCATCTACGTGTTTCACTGTGTAAAAGAGTTAACTTTTGTGCTCTTTTGTGTTTATCTTTGTACGCAGTCAAGCCCTTCATTATGTCTCCAAAACGATCTGCTCCTGCTACTGCTTCTGCTTAATATATCTAATATAACTGGGTAAGTAAGGAAAATGAGTGTATTACTGTATATACATCCATCCATTTTCCAGCCTGTTGAATCCAAACACAGGGTCACGGGGGTCTACTGGAGCCAATCCCAGCCAACACAGGGCGCAAGGCAGGAACCAATCCCGGGCAGGGCGCCAACCCACTGCAGGACACACACATCCACATTCACACACCAAGCACACACTAGGGACAATTTAGAATCGCCAATCCACCTAACCTGCATGTCTTTGGACTGTGGGAGGAAACCCACGCAGACACGGGGAGAACATGCAAACTCCACGCAGGGAGGACCCGGGAAGCGAGCCCGGGTCTCCTAACTGCGAGGCAGCAGCGCTACCACTGCGCCACCGTGCCGCACTGTATATACAGTAAATATAAAATTATTTTTGTTAAAATATGTATCATTACAATGTGTTTAAAACTGTATTACATATTAAATAAAACATATTGTTGTGTGTAGTATCTAAACAGTGTGTTAACATACGTAATTTCAACGAATCTTACCTAATATCTAAGAGAATATAAAGGGTTTATGCTGTATAACTGTGCGGGAAATGTTTATAAGAGTGTGGGAGAGTTTATAAGGGCTTAAAATATATAAAAATAACCATATGAACATATGGTTTTTACTTCGTGGATTTTCACCTTTCTGGAACGCAACCCGGAGGGATCACTGTACATGTTTGGGGGGTGATGGCTGCAGGTGGGGCCAAGGGGAGGAGTGTGGGAGTGGCAGTTAGGAGAGTGTGGTCAAGGGGGCATGGACATGGATGGGGTGGGGAGACATTGGATGGGGCAGGGAAACAAAATGGGCTTTGGTGGAAGGTAGGGAATAGTAATCAAGTAATGGAGGCAGAAATGGACAGAATAGAGAGTGGAGGGGGTGAAGAAGTTGCAGTAAAGGACTATGGAGGAAAACAGAGGGGTCAGTGTGCCAAAAAAAAGTAAGCAAAGTAAGCAGGTATAGGAGGTTAGGAGTGTTGCAAAAGGGGGGGGGGCGTGTGGATGGGGGCTGCGGTGGTCTTTCTTAAAGACATTTGTCCAATGACAGAGCAAGGGTTTTTAACTGGGTGGGGCAAACTAATTAGTGGGACTGCTGGGGATGATTTGGGGTTTTCTTGACTTCTTTATTTTGTTGCTTTTGTTGGCACCTCACATGGGGTGGCATGGGATTGTATTCCCCCAGACATTTTTTAGGGTCTCTCGATTTTCTTTGCTCATGTTTGTGGCCCTCACATCCCTACTGGTTCTGGCACTGCATGTGTGTCCCTTGCTTGTTATGTTGCTGTAGGGGGCGCTCTAAAAAGCTGTTCTCTGTAGAGTCCACACAAAGTGAAATAAAACAATTAAAAAGTAAACACACAAAGTGTTGTGAAATGTGACAAAAAGTAAATAAAAGTGAACTGCTATGTGGGCTGACATAATTCAATGTGGCATAGAATATGTTTATTTTTTTGTGTTTAATTATTTCTTCATCCATTTATTTTAGGGACACCGCACACAACATGAAATAGGCAATGACATGCAAGCTGTCACTTCAACAGTCAAAGCTGACCTCTAGCGAGTCCTGTGTTTTGATTGGTGAATCGTTGGTTTAAGGCACGAGCGCAGTCGCAACTTTGCACAAGCCACGGGAGTCCCAAGGCAAGGAAAGCGCATGCGCAGAGTGCAAGAAAAAGGTGGCCAAAATAACTGCAAAAAAAAACCAAAAAAACACGTTACTTAAACCCAAGAAGTTTCCAAATGCATCATCAGGCGCCAGCATCTGAAGTGTCTGCTGTGAATGAAGCCCCTGATGGACTTGAAATTTTCACGCACTCTGCCAACGACTCACCAATCAAAACACAGGACTCGCCAGAGCCCGCCCTCTCAACCCTGAAGGGTGAAAATGACACTTTGTATTTCATTGCGTATTTCATGTTGCGCGCAGTGTCAATGAAATAAATGAATGAACGAATAAATAAGTACATAAATAAGCAGGCTATAACAAACACACGTCATGAAACATTTAAC
Organism: Polypterus bichir lapradei; assembly: GCA_026402145.1. Lineage (NCBI taxonomy): Eukaryota > Metazoa > Chordata > Cladistia > Polypteriformes > Polypteridae > Polypterus > Polypterus bichir. Next base: position 23,480,674 of record JANRMT010062850.1, on the reverse strand, counting down.
TATTTATGCGTACATGTAATTGCGCTTTATTTACGTTTACTGTAGTCACATTTCTCAAAACATGTACTTTTTGTGTATTTATTTAATTTTGGTTTTCATGCAGTAGATTAAAACTGCAGAGATCGACTCTCAAATGTCGTTCAGTACTTCCACACCTCACCTCGCCCTTTGCGCAACTTTAGAAATTCCCAGGCGCATGCGCGTCTTAAAAAAAAAAAAAAATCTGCGTTTAACCAGAGCGGCCTCAACGCGGCTCAATGCTGCCCTCTGCAGGCCCTCTTGAGTCGCTGCTGAACCGCATTTCATTTCTCAGCGGCGCTCACTACACTCGAACTTGGCAGGTCTTAGTTTACACGCTTAGCAGAGGTCGTGATGAATGGGTTTATAGCAATGACAAAATAATAAGATCATCTTTTTTAAGCACAGGCTACCACAACATATCACTATATAATGGCACAGTGGAATCCATAAGCTGTTTGAGCACTCCTTGTTTTGATTTTTTTTCTTAATACGTTCCATACGTGTCGCACCATGGGTTCAAAAATAAGTGGTCCTTCAAGCTGAATAATGCCTGTAGGTACCGCCACCCACTTTCTGAACCAGTGTTTCCCCTTTCCTAGCTCACAGGAAGCCAGAGCTTATACTGGAATCGGGTGAAAGACAGAAAAGACCACCTGGGCTGATTTAAAGTCCTTCCTTGGCTTGAAATGGGTGTCATGGGGAGAACATGCAAAGAGCACATAGTGAGTATAAAACCATACATGGGTAGAACATGCAAGCCACACAAACAGAGAGGGACCCCTAGCGCTGTGGACCACCACACCACCTCAAAATCACAACTGGTTTAATCCACCCAGTTTTCTTGACCACTTTGCTACATCTGAGATGGAATAGAATTTTAAAGCCAGGAGCAAAAAAAAAAGAAAATGGAAGAAAACAGGCTGTGCTTTTGATTTTATATAGTGCCTTTCGCAGCAAACATCATCATCATCACTCACTGCACAGCACAAACAACGATCCACCACACTGTGTGCTATGGGCACAAATTAGATTAGAAGATCATTCAAAAGCCAGCTGGTGCCTCTTCAGCCCTTTGTGACGTTAGAACATGACCTGGTGCTGAAAGACCGCCGGCTCTTGACGTGTTCAACTAGCACAGGAAATTGGATTTCGCTGAAAAGACGAAACGCTTCTGTTAGCCACCGCACTCAGGTGATTGTCAGGGGTGGCGAAGAGAGCCAAATGAGTCCGAGCCCACCTGCCGTAACATCCTGCATGGCTTTTATGTAAAGTTCACCCACCACCTACAAACCCATCAGCCTACAAGTGTCCACACAAGGCTCAGCACCCAGGAAGGGGCACAGGGTTTGACCCAGGAGTTCAGGGGCAGTTCACTCACAGTATGGCTCTTAGGAGTCCACCATCCAGGCTCAGGGTCCACAGATCTTGCTCAGCTGTTCACAGGACATTTCTAAACTCCCAATAATCCAGTCTTACAACTTGCTAACAACTTTTCTGGGACCCTGCGGTGCTCATAACCCAAAACAAGGGCCTGCTGACCAAGATCAAATGTCTGAAGCTCCCCACAACAGCACAGTACAAGCACCGAATACTCAAGCAAACACAGTCCTTTCTTTCTTCTTGTCTCTTTTTCTCTTCTTCACCATACTCCTCCTCACAAGCTTTGTCCACCTCCTCCTGACTCGGACTCCTCGACTGAAGTGAGGTGGCACCTTTTATGGCACACCCAGAAGTGCTCCACATGTCCCCTGACCTTCTTCCAGCAGCACTTTCGGGTGTGGTGAAAGCTGCCTCAAAGGGCTCCATTGTCTCTGCAGCACCCCCTGGCAAGGCCCACAGAACCCTGCATGCCCTGCGGAAATCTGTGGTGCCACAGCAACCTGGGGGGTGGTCCTCCAGCATCCCAGGGGAGATAATGTCCCAACCGTGCTCTCTCCATCAGTCCTACCACCCAGCTGGCATCTGGGCCGGATAATGGCCCTGGCCATCCATCACACTGACAAATCCTAGGAGTTAAGTTAGGCCCACTGGTTAGCCCTGTGGATTAGGGCCACCTACCCTGGATTGAGTTTTAAGGGACAACTGTCCAGGCTTGAATTTGAACTGCCAGCGGCCCAAACTCAAGACCTGAAGCCAATAGACTTACATTTTGAGGTTCTACTGCCAAGGAGCAAGTTATTTTGGGTCTAGACTCGTGACTCAGGGCTGAGTTTTGAGGGCCCACTACATGGGCTCAGGTTCTGAGGACCAGGCTTGAGTTTTGAGGAACTGCTGCCCAGACTCAGATTTTGAAGGTCCAATGTCCATCTTCAAGTTTTGAAGGCTCACATTCTGAAGGGCCAACCTTGAGGTTTAAAGCTACACTGCCCAGGCTCAAATTTTGGGGGACTAGACTTAAGCTATAAAGACCCAGGATCATGTTTTAGAGGCCTACTGTCCAGGCTGATGTTTAGGGGGTCTAGACTTGAGATATAAGGACCCAGAGTGAAGTTTTGAAGGTCCACTGCCCAGGCAGAGGTCCTGATGGTCTGCTGCCAATGCTAATATTTAGGGGGCCTAGACTTGAGCTATAAAGACCCAGGATCATGTTTTAGAGGCCTACTGTCCAGGCTGATGTTTAGGGGGTCTAGACTTGAGATATAAGGACCCAGAGTGAAGTTTTGAAGGTCCACTGCTCAGGCTGAGGTTCTACAGGCCTGCTGCCCAGGCTAATATTTAGGGGATCTAGACTTGAGATATAAGGATCCAGAGTAAAGTTTTGAGGGTCCACTGCTCAGGCTGAGGTTCTGTGGGCCTGCTGCCCAGGCTAATATTTAGGGGGTCTAGACTTGAGATATAAGGACCCAGAGTGAAGTTTTGAAGGCCCACTGCCCAGGCTGAGGTTCCAAGGGTTAGGCTTGTGGTTAAAGGGTTGACACCCAGCAGTGCTGATCGAATCCCACTTGAAGGTCTAGGGTGGGGTTAAAGGACGTCACACCTCACTGTCCATAGCAGCTAGCAGGTACTATTAGACTTCAATGACCTGGTCCTTCTCGGTGTCTAGAGTGTGTTACTTTCATAAACAGTGCCCACTGGGTAATGGCTCCCCCTCAGTATCCTCAGAGTTCAATGAGCTAGTGGGGGGTGCCTCTTTGGTGTCAACAGCATGCATGCCTTCATAAATTCAAATGGTGCCCCTTAATGTACATATCACGGACATTACTATCATACTTGTATGACGGTGGGCGAACCCACTCAATGTTCGGAGTGTACACCCCTTTAACTTTCATAAATGGCACCCCTCAGATGACAGCACCCTGGGGGGGGTCACCTAATGGATTGGCTGGTTCTGACACCCAGGCTTGAGATTTCAGGCTCCACAGCCCAGACTCAATTTTGAGGGGCTAAGTGGGAGATTACAGAACTCCTGACTCTGGGCTGAGATTTGAGAACCCCCCCACCCAAAAAAAACAACACACTACTTAAATTCAAAAAGTTACCAAATTCATCATCAGGCGCCGGCATCTGAAGTGTCTGCTATGAATGAGGCCCCGATGGTCTCATGATTTTCACGTACTCTGCCAACGACTCACCAATCAAAACACAGGGCTCGCCAGAGCCCGCCCTCTTAACTTTGAAGGGTGACAATGACACTCTGCACTTCATTGCGTATCTCACGTTGCGTGCCGTGTCAATGAAATAAATGAATGAAGAAATACAGTGGAACCTCGGTTTGCGAGTATAATTCGTTCCGGAAACGTGCTTGTAATCCAAAGAACTCGTACGAGGGATATCCAGAAAAAAAGGTTACAAGTGCCCTGAAGGGTGCAGGGAATTTTTTTTTTTCGAAGGTTGGCATACCTGCATGTACGGGGGTCCTAACGGTCAAAATAAGCCCGGGACCACGTCAGTCCGTTGTGAAATGTCATCACAGCAAGCGAGTTCGTCAACCTCTGCTGAGGCCGTTTGCTCCACCTACCGCCGATGCGAGATTCGTTCGGTCATTAAGTTCCTCACTTTGCGTCGCGAATCCGCGGCCGAGATCCATCGTCAGCTTGTGGAAGAATTGTAAAAGAATTCTTGGGTGGGAAACGTTTTTCCAACGATGAGGAGGTGAAGGAGACAGTGGAGAAGTGGCTTTCCGAGGTGGAGCGGAGCGTATTCGATGAGGGTATAAAAAAGCTGGTGCCCAGGCTGAAGAAGTGCATCGAAGTTGACGGCGATTATGTTGAGAAATAAACACATATTTTGGAACATACCCTGTAAATTTGGTTGAAATATATTCATTTTTCGATTTTTAACAGCTGTTGTAACCTTTTTTTCTGGATATCCCTCGTATATCAAAGCAAATTTCCCCATAAGAAATAATGGAAACTCAGATAATTTGTTTCACAACCCACAAATACTTATATAAAAATGATTAATACAAAATCTTCACTGTAACTAACGGAATCGCTGCTATCTGTCGGCTCACTGGAATCTTCTTCTTTTTTTGCGACTTTAACAAGGAGTCTATCCAATGACGGTTGCTTTTGCCTGAAGAGTCACTACACTTGGACACAAAATTAAAAAAATGCTTTACGCACTGTAAGGTTTCTAAACTCTTTTGGGATTCCACCCAACGGGATAACACGCGGAAGAGCATCTCGAAGCAACCGCAGGCTCTTAGCGCTGTAGCAGTTTGCCGTAAAAGAGAATCAGAAAAGATTGCGGTTAAAGCTATAAGCGCCTGCCGTCGATGGGTGATGCAAGGAACATTATAAATGTGCAGGACACGGTACTACTTGGCCACTGACCTGGTCATGACGCTGCCTGACTGCTGTGTCTCTTTATAGGAGAGCAGTAGATCCCGCTACAATAAATAACCGCGCTGTTCCTGTTTCAAGCTGAATAAAGCTGGTGTTGCTAAAGTACTGAGACTCAGCCTCATGTTTTGGGGTGCACGACAGGGACTCGCACGTTACAGCACACACACGTGGTCACAATGCTATAGTAAACAGTATACGCTCGTACCGATGTTGACTATATCAGTGAGGCACACCGACTGAGAATGAGCATGGGAGACGATTACCCACAATCCCCACGTGATGCTTGGCAAACAAAGCGCATACGCACTGCTCGTATTGCAAGACCTCACTCGTTTATCAAGTTAAAATGTATTAACAATTTTAGCTTGTCTTGCAAAACACTCACACACCAAGGTTTCACTGTAATTAAATACACAAAGAAACAGGCTGCAACAAACACGTCATGAAACATTTAACTATTTGCTCTGCGGGGTCAGGCTTGAGGTTTGAGGATCCACTGCTCTGCGTTGGGTTTTGAGGGCCAGGCTTGAGGTTTAAGGACTCAAGACCAAGTGTTGGTTTTCTGTGGTGGCAACCTGCGCCACCACCACCTAATCAAAGCACCATGATGACAATACATTGATGGATTAAAGGCCAGAAGTCCACGTGACCGTCATCATCAAGTCCTTCCATGAGAACCCCGAATACGATGAGGACTGATCATTTATGTTAGGTAGAATGCCTAAAGGGGGCTGGGCCTGGAACCCCTGCACATTTTATTTTTTCTCAAGTCGTCTGGAGTTTTTTTTTGTTTTTTCTTACTTTTATTCTATGTTAATTAGTGTTCTCTGATTTTAATTCTTATTTTGTCTTTTTTCTCTTTCATCATCATGTAAAGCACTTTACGTTTCACTATTTGTATGAAAATGTGCTATAGAAATAAATGTTGTTGTTGTTGTTGTTGAGACTCTACTTGCCAGGCTCATGTTTTGAAGGCCCACTACACCCAGGTTCAGGGTCTGAGGGTTAGGTTTAATTGGTTTAAGGGTTGGCATCCAGGCTTGACTTTTGAGGGCCCACATCTTGAGGGTGTAGGCTTGACATTTAAGGACCCATGACACAGGGTTAAATATTGAGGACCCACGGCCCAGAATAAGATACTTGAGGGGTCAGTGTCAAGTTTGGGGAGTCAAGACCCAGACTTGAGTTTTGAAGATCTACTGACCAACCTCAAGTTTTGAGGGGCGTAAGGGTTCAACAATCCAGGTTTAAGTTTCGGGGGTCCACAGTCCAGGCTCAGGTTCTGAGGACTAGGCTCATGGTTTAAGGCAGGGGTCCACAACCCCAGTCCTGGAGGGTCCCAGTGGCTGCAGGTTTTCATTCTAACCTTTTTATTAATTAGTGTCCTGTTTTTGCTTCTAGTTAACTTCTTTTGAATTTATTTTAATTGACTTGCTCTTGAAGACTTAGACCCCTTAATTGTTTCTCTCTCCTTATTTAGCAGCCAGACAATAATCTTTATATATAATACGGTATCGTGGCTGTTCGTTTGTCTGTCCAGGATTTTAAATCACCTGTAGCTCGCAAACCGTTTGAACTATTGACATGAAATTTGGTACACATATACTATGTGACGTCTACTATCCACTTTCTAGGTGATGATTGACCTCCAAAGTTATCTCTTTTTTATTTTTATATTATTTTATTGTAGAATCAACTCTTGGCAGTGGCCAGCAGGGTGGCCGTGCATGCGCCGTTCTCAACCCTACCACCTTCGCCATTACTTCCTGTACCTCTTCATATCTTAAATCATTCTTGAGGAAGATTGAAGACTTAAGTGCCAGCTTAAGTGAAAAATTAAAGAAAACATACTAAGTAATTGCAACACAAACACTGACTTAAATCAGTTTTAACGTGAAAAGATGCCGACGACAAAAGAGAAGAAGCGGGTCGCTGGGCTGGAGAAAAGAAGAGCTGCTCAGGAAGCAGCAAGCAATGAACAAACGAGTGTTAAACGTACAGAGAAAGAGGATGGAGACTAGGAATGCTCAAGTCAAGTGGATTCACTGCACATTATTGTGCAGTACGCCGTTACTGGTGAGATATAAAACATGACCAGCAAACTGTGTCCTTCATACAATATCTGAAAATAAAGAAAGATGAAGGTCTCAGGAATGCTGATCTGCTCAGGTCCCCAAAACATTTTGCAAGTGCTCTTAGAAAAGAGAAAATCAGCAATTTCAGAAATGTCTGCTATTGCACAATGAAAGCTGCAACAAGCCATGGAATTAAAGAACGGGTTTGATTAACAAGAAGACTCAGAGTCTGATTGAGCAACTGGTTGGAGTGAAATTGATGGGAGTTTGAGGCCCTGACTTAGTTGGTTTTCTGTTAGTTGACTCACTTCACATTTCTTATCTGTTTGGGTGCCATTTAAGGAAAGAAATGAAGCAGAGGAACAATGAAGAAATTTAGGAGAAGAAATCTTAAAAAACAAGTCAATTAAAATTAATTCAAAAAAAGTTAAATGCCAGCAAAAACAGGTCACTAATTAAGAAAAAGGTGAGAATGAAAACCTGCAGCTACCGCAGCCCTCCAGGACCGGAGTTGGGGACCCCTGGTTTAAGGACTTATGACCGAGGTTTGCGTTTTGAGACTCCACTGTCCAGTCTCACATTTTGAAAGCCCGTTTCCCAGGCCTAAATTGTGGAGGGGTTCTAGGTTAAAGGTTTAACCATTCATACCCTGGTGTGAGTTTTGACGGCACACTGCCCAGCCTGACCTTTTAAGGACCGGATGCCCAGGCTCAAGTTTTTGCTATCGAGGCTTGAAGTTTTTAAGGACTCGTGATCCAGGATGGAGATTTCAGACTCTATTAGACATCCCAAGATCAAGTCTTAAAGGCCCGTTGGCCTTCGTTCAGGTTCTGGGGGTCTGGCTCATGGTTTATGGGCTCACACATGGGCTTGCTGCCCAGACTCAGATTGTGAAGGTCCACTCCTAAGGCTCGAGTTTTGAGGGGCTAGGCTTACACTTTTAATGAGTTTACACTCAGGTGTGAGTTCTGAGGACCCACTTCCCAGGCTCAAGTTTTTGATATCTCACTGCTCAGGCTCAAGACTTGGGGGGGGGGGGGCTACACTTCAGGGTTTAGGACTCACGACCTAGACTTGAGTTTTGAAGACCCACTGCCCAGGCTCAAGTTTTGGTGGGCTAGGCTCATAGTTTACAGATTTCCCACCCAGCTCTATGTTTTGAGGGTCAAATGCCCCGGCTCAAGGTTTATGAAGCCCACCACTCAGACTTACACCTTGTGAATAATTCAAGAAGACAAGTAAAATAGAAAAAAATAATAATGATGTGATTATTTAGTTGCCTTCTAATTTACATACCTATTTTTTGTGTCATGATATAAAGTTAAGATCTATGAAAAATAAAATGAAATCACATAAGGAACTGCACAGAATGCCACCAAGCCTGGCCCCTTAACTCGCCCACCGGATTGCTATCACCAAGCAGGCTCCTTTAGTTATGTGGACAAAGACTTTAGCCCATCACGAACATTCACAAGGGTAACTCCTATAAAAATATAAAAACATAAAACTCAAATTGTCCCAACTTGAAGACATCTCCCTTACGAGACCCCCAACCCCCCCCCCCCATCACGTTCAGCTGTCCAAAGAGCCCCCGCCTTTGTTTTTCCGACTGAGGGGGAAGGTGGACTTGCTCTGGGGCTGCGTCATCTTGCTGGCCAGGTAGACGAAGGGCTCAATGAGGGTGCGGCGGTCCACCACGGACACCTCCCACAGCCTCACCTTCTCGGTCTTCGCCCAGTGGTGTGCTATGTCATGGTCTATCCTCCTCTGCTCCTGCAAGTCACACTTGTTTCCAAGTACTATGATGGTCACCTGCATGACAAGGAATAAGAAAAAAAAAATGAGACTGTGTGGGCATAGGGCTGAGTCTTGTATATCAGCCACCATTAATACCAAGTAATACTGGGATGCCATGCTGGGCAATGCTGAGAACAACAAGGACCCCAGAAAGCTAAAATACAGGTCAGGAGAACATTCCACACCATTACAATGCACTGCTGACAAATGGCAAGATGGATCCGTGGACTCCAGCAGTTCATACCACACTCTGAGCCAACCATCAAGGTTTGTCCGTTGTGGGAGACATTTTTCCAGTCTTTGGTTATCCAGCTTTGGTGATCGCACACCCACTGTGTAGCCTGATCTTTGTACTCAGCATAAGAGAGTGAAACCTGGCTTGGCCTGCACCTGCTGCCGTCTCTCCAATTCACAATTGAAGATGTTGTGCGGTAAGAGTTGCCCTTCTGCACACCACTGTCTCATGTGGGCTTGAAGGAGTCTGGCTGGCTGCTCTTCTCCGACGTCAACCAATAAACAAGGTGCCCCCTTTCACGGTTTGTGTGTGTGAAAATCCCAAGTGGGCAGCTGGTTGTGAGATGTTGGAAGCGGCACATCTGGTACTAACAATCGCAGCACAGTCAAAGTCACTTAGACCAGGGGTTGCCAACTCCGGTCCTGGAGGACCATCATAGCTGCAGGTTTTCATTCTAACCCTTTTTTTATTTTAATGAGTGCCCTGTTTGTGCTGCTAATTAACTTCTTGTGAATTCATTTTAATTTTATTGTTTTTTAAGATTTGTTTCCCTGAATTTTCTTCATGACCCCATGCCACAGCTGTGCTTTCTTTACTTCTTTTTTTTTTGCCTAGGGTTATTGTCCTGTTGAAAGGTGAACCTTTGGTGCAATTTTAGTAGTAGAAGTCATGTACGTAATCTTAGTGAATCGGGGACAGTCGTGACACACTTCTGTGACTGGCACAGGACGTACCCAATGACTTCATCCATCTACACTCAACCTGCTTGTAGTGGTCTGAAAAACCCAGCTAAGATTCACACCGCCTGTTGACGGTGACTTATTTATTTTTTTGGTGGAGACCCCAAGAATCAGCGCCTGATTAAGCAACCGGTTGGAGTGAAATTGGTTGGAGTTTGAGGCCCTGACTTAGTTGGTCTTCTGCTGGCTCCCTAACTTCACATTTCATTTCTGCTTGGGTACCATTTAAGGAAAGAAATGAAGCAATTCATGGCAACAATGAAAACAGAGAGCATAGTACAGAGATATCTTTAATGAGAACCTGCACCTACCTCAGCATTCTGGACCTCAGACTGGACCAAAGGGTCACAAAAACAAAGACAACACAGAAGTGTCTTAGGGACAAATCTGAGAATGTCATTGATTTGCCCAGCTGGAGCTCAGACTTGAACCCAAACAAGCATCTCTGGTGAGAGCTAAAAACAGACGGAGCTTGAGAGGATCATGCTGAGAAGAACGGCAGAACATCTTCAAATTTCAGGTGTGTGAAGCTCGTTGTCTCAAACCAAACAAGACTCTCGGTTTGAATCAACTAAGTACTTAGTAAAGGGTCTAAATACTTGTATCAGTGGGATATTTCAATTTTTTATTAAAAAATTGCAAAAAATAAAAAAAATGTGTCATTCTGGGGTAATGAGTGCTGCTCGATGAGGGTACAAATGAATTTAAATGATTTTAGAATAAGGCTGCAGCTTCTTCTTCTTTTGGCTGCTCCCACAGTGGATCATTTGTCCCCTATCTTACAGACAGGCCTCAGTATGCGCGTCTCTTGAACTGCAGGTCTGACATTGTGGTCAGCAGCACAGGAGCGCCGCAGGGGACTGTACTTTCTCCGGTCCTGTTCAGCCAACATACATCAGACTTCCAATACAACTTGGAGTCCTGCCACGTGCAAAAGTTCACTGGCGACACTGCTATCATGGGCTGCATCAGGAGTGGGCAGGAGGAGGAGTATAGGAACCTAATCAAGGACTCTGTTAAATGGCACGACTCAAACTACTGTGGACTATGCCCGGCAGTTTATCCCGGCCAAGTCCCCCAAGCCGCCAGATGGAGCCCTCCCTGCAATGTGGAGATGCCCCGAATTCCAGCAGGGCATCATGGACTTTGGAGTTGTAGTGCACAGCCCTGCTGGATAACGTCGGGGCCGCCAGGGGACGCTGCAGGGAGACACAGAGACATTGGCTTTTCCTACAGCCCGGAAGTACTTGCCAGTCACGAAGACGGAAGGAATAAAGTGCTTCCGGGCTGACAAAGAAAGAAGAGTTTTGATTTGACCCAGAAGTGCTAGGAAGTCACATGGACTGCAGGTCAAGGAGCATTTCCGGGTCGTGGACTATAAAAAGGGCAATGAAACACCAGAGCGTTGAGCTGAGCTGGGTGGTAGGAGGGCAACGCGTCTGGGAGTGGAGGATTGTATTATTATTGAGTATTGTATTGGTTTATGAGTATTGTGGAGGAGACGGTGCTTTGTGCACTTTATTGTCCTAATAAATCAAGTATTTGGACTTTTACCTGGTGTCTGACGAGTGGTCTGAGGGTTCAAGGGGTCAAGAAGGCCCCTATCTGTCACACTACCTACACCTGAACACCAGCAAAACCAAGGAACTGGTGGTGGATTTTAGGAGGCCCAGGCCCCTCATGGACCC
>JANRMT010062850.1:23436392-23455222 GCA_026402145.1 Polypterus bichir lapradei | reverse complement strand
CTCCCAAAGTGCAATATACACCTTAAGTCAACCAGTGCAATTTGTATATACTGTATAACAAGTGAAATTTGTATATTTTGTAAAGTACTTTTATTACAATCAGGTTTGTTATTATTTTCTCTCTTCTTGTCTTTTTAACTCTTATGCCTCACACTGAGTCGACTGCACCTTCAATTTCGTTGTTCCTTTGTAAAACTGACAAACACAATAAAGATCTATCTATCTATCATCTATCATCATCTATCTGTCTAAGTGTGTTAGTGAGTTGTCAGCAGGGGTTCACACATGGAAGGTATTTCACTAATATGCTGGAATTGAGGAACAAGCTGGTGGTCAATTCTTTGCAAGAAATACTCATATCAAAAAAAAAATAAAAATAAAAACAAAAACGATGATACAGCTTTGAGCAGAAAGGAGCAAAGACAACCAACCACTTACCAAACTGAGTGATGATCTAACAGCTAGTCATTTCCTTCAGAATTCAAGTGGTGGAGTTAATCCATCGATTACATTCATATAGTGCTTTTCTGACCTACACAAAGCGCTTTAGATAGACTGTGGGGAGCCACATCGACCACCACCAGTGATAAGATGGTAGCCATTTATGCACCACCAACAACAACAACCTTTATTTGTAAAGAACATTTTCATTCAAATGTTGTAGCTCAAAGTGCATTACAAAAAAAAGATGAGGCAATACTAAATAACAAAGAAAAAAGTAAAGTCAGCTGACCGGGAGGACTGAATAAACCAAAAAAAAAAATCCCAAAGGGCTGGGGAAAAAAAAAAAAAAACAAAACAAACAGAATCTGCAGGGCTTCCAATGCCATGAGACCACCCAGGCCCCACTAGGCAAGGACCAAGATGCTCACCAAACATTAGGCTAGTAGGTGGTGAAGGGGTGAGAGAGATGGTTAGCTAGTGACAGGGGTAACTAGAGTCCAGATTGACCAGGCTAGGGTGGGCAATTTAGCCAAGACATCAGAAAAAAAAAGATGTCCAAGGATCTTTTATTTCATCGGGATATTAGTAAATGAAATTGTTTGTGGGGGGTTAGAATTGAGTTTAAAATACCACTGACGGTGTATAAAGCCTTAAATTATCTTGCCCCTTCCTATATTTTATAGTGCTTACTGTAGCCACGTTTACCCAGAATTACCAAAGTTTTGCGGTTTCAGCATGCTTCATGGGATTCTGGCGAAAAGCTTTACGTGTTGAAATGATTCCACAGACAAAATATCTTCATTTTTAAAAGCTTTAGTAAAAATTTCAAGTAAAACACTTCTCACAAAAATAGAGTAAAAAATTGGCATTGCAAAGTGAAGAAAAGTTCTTGTCTAAAACTTATAGATATTGATTCCTTTCTATAAGTTTGCTTATACAGCGGAACCATTTCTTTCTATCTTTCTTGAGCTCTTTTTTGTCTTGAGCAGTGGCCATGGTGGCAATTGCACTGATCATTACCTTCTGTTTGGACAGGTCGTTTTGGCCTTTGTGCTCCGCAGGTGAAGTGGCAAGCCCTGTTACAGCCGATGCTCCCAGCTCGTGAGGAGTAGATGAAAACGTGGAAGGCCAGGCAATTTCCAGTTTGAATGGATCTTTTGGAATCAACGACCTATCGTGTCCTGCATCACTTACAGATTCGGTCCCACTTTCGTTCTCGACTGGAGACGATGCAGCGGACCAGAATCCTGAGAAATCTGTGCTTTTGCCCATCTGTTCCAGATCAGTCCCTGTAAGGCCGTAGCTTGAGTTTGGACTTGGACTTGATGCCTGACTAGGCTTGGGTGTAGGTTTTGGATTTTCCTTTCTTAACGCTCATGTTTATATATGCTTGCAAAAACTATAATAGAACCTCTTCGAACTGGGTAAACACAGGATACCTCTGGATGAAAAATTAACACCGCCTGCGGTGGGTTGGCACCCTGCCCCAGGATTTGTTCCTGCCTTGCCCCCTGTGTTGGCTGGGATTGGCTCCAGCAGACCCCCCGTGACCCTGTAGTTAGGATATAGCAGGTTGGAAAATGACTGACTGACTGATTAACACTGCTGCTAATGGAGTTTTGTTTCAGACATCCATCTTCCGTAACGGACAAGACCAAATCCCAATCCAAATATACAGCAGAACCATTTCTAACCGGTCATAAAACTGTATGCTTATCCCATTTTCATGCTGTAAATGAGTCTTGGGACCTGTTCTAAATAATAACTAAAACTGACTTAATTAACACACTGTATCTCAGATATAGCAGCAAAGTTCTATCTCATATTAACTTACTGGAGGTAAAAGGCTATACCATTGTCTATTACTATGAAAGAACATTATATTCTATTCAAATTGTGCATGTACTAATATGAGTTTAACTTAAAGCATTAACTTTCTAAGATTGGCTCTTACAGTGCCTGTCCTTAGATTCTCTAATGGTGGGCTGCTTATAATTCCAAGGGCCAAGCTTAAAAGACGTGGTGAAGGTGGCCTGTTGCTGTCATGCACCAAAAATCTAGAATACGCTAACAATGGAGATACATCAAGCTGACACAGTGGAACATTTTAAGAAATTCTGAAAATCCCGCTTTTTTAATTTTGCTTTGCCGTAGCTTCAATTTAGTTCTACTCTTAATCACCTAGATATGCACAGAATTATCATTCTCGTCCATGAATCTGCAGTCTTTACCAATCAATCCCTTTCTCTGCTTTCTTTTCCCCAGTTCTTCTGTGCCACCAGCCGCTGATCAAAGTCCTGTGCTGCCATCAGGGTTGGTGGAATGAAGGTGGGTACCCCCATGAGACCAACTGCATTAAATCCTCTCGAACAAAGCCTGAAAACAATGAGGCATTATTTACAGGTAAGCATATTTATGTTGGGTAGAATCTCAGTGGAAGCCTGGTGGTCTTTTGGCATGGAAACCCCTGCAGATTTGTTCTTATCACCAGGGTCACTTTTAGAGATTTATAATATTGTATATAAAGACACTACTCTTCCACTAATTATACAGTATATCTAAATTTTGTAAGATTTATTTTTATTAATACTAGGGGGCTCTGCCCCCTGCTCGCTTCGCTCGCCAACCCCCAGGCGAGTGCTACATGCTAGCCACTTCACGGATCTGCAGCTCACGTATGGGGAAGCGGATGTTCAATTTAAACAGATTGTTATTTTCATGGGAATTGTTACTTATGCATAATAGAACTATATTACATTTCAGCAAGTAATTAACCATAGTAAAAATAGGAAAACTTAACAAATTGAAAGAAAATTATGTTTCATGTTGTGTTAGAGGTATTTGTTGCGTTATATGTTTTCATTCTGTTTGGCTTTGAAATGAACACACAAATACTTTTTAAACTTGCAGTTTTACTGTAAAACTTCAGTAAAAACAATATTTGGAATTAACTTTTCATCAATATCGCACTGAATTTTGATTCCATATTTGGACTTACATTGTGACAACACAACGTATAACTGCCTGGGAGTGAATTTCGTTTCTTTCTCTCTAATAAATAAAGTGACTTTTTCCAATGTTTGTCCCTGTGATTTGTTAATTGTCATAGCAAAAGCTATTCTAATGGGAGACTGTAAACGTTTTAATAAAAATGGCATATCAAGATCTCCTTTGGTGTCTAATGTTTTCCGCAGAAGATATACTACATTACCTTTGTTGTCACCTGCTAAAATTATACATATCAGAATTGTTCAATCAATTTTTAAAACAATCTTGTCCTATTGCATAGCCCATCATTCAGACATAAATTACGCAATAACATTACGATACATCCTTCTTTCAACAGTAATTCAGCTGGTGGAAGACCTGACGGTGTTAACGGTTGTAGATATTCTTCATGATATTGTAAGTTGATATTTTCATCTTCCGCACCACCACCACCAACTGTTTAAGCATAGTCTATTGATACACATTTAACCAATTTGCCATGTGACCAATCGACAATTTTCGTGTTCATTCATTTGACTTCATCATTTCTTGGTGCTAGGATTGCCCATGTACTCATTTCTTCTGTTGATAACCCTTCGGGATGAAATTCTTCATGAAGATTTGGACATAATAAGTCTTCTTTTATTGGGAACTTAAAGTGAGGAAAACGTAAACATTTATAAGAGCTAAAAGCGCAGGAACTGTCTGACAAAAGCATTCACACGAATGAGAGGTGAAAGGACCATGGGCATGGGCTGTTAAATGGAAATGGTGGAGAGTAGGGTGGAACTTGAAAAAATCTCTTGGCAATAGTCTCGTTTTAAGATTTTCTTTTATAATAGAGAGATTTTTTTCTTTGCTGGTTATTCATTATTATTCTTAGCTAATCTTATTTTTTTCTTCTCTTACTACATTCTCTTTGACATCTTGTAAAGCACTTTGATCTCCATTCTTTGTATAAAAATGTGCTACTGAAATAAATGTTCCTATGGTCTGCAAGCAGAAGTAATTGGGATCATAAATGAAACCGGAGCGTGGGGTGGGGCACCTTTAGAATTTCAATCAGGATGATATACGCACATTAAATCGGAAAAGGGGGTTACGGGGTCCCCCTTGGAATTCTAATCAGGATCAAATTCGTGCATTTGGTCGGAAAAAGGTGCAGGGCACCCTTAAAGGTATGAACAGAAGACGGTGGTATGCAGCTTTTATTGCCAGTATGCTGTCCCAGTGCGTCCTGACCCACATCTAGCCCTGTGGTCTTCCATCCAAGCGCTGCCCGGGACCAAACATACTTAGCTGGATTACCTGTTCTGAAGTGCACGTGGTATGGCTTAATAACACATTTTAAAAATCAGTTTCATCGCAGTTGGCCGCACCTCATTCCTCCTTCGACTGTTATTAAAAAGCATGGAAAATAGCAGAACCATGTATCGTACAAAGTTCAATATCGCCAATGTGCACGTACCCGTCTGAATAGTATCAATGAAAAACAAACCAAAATTGTTTGTAACGCTGCCAAGCGCCAGGCGGAAATTGCGTCAGCGTGGACGTCACGCGCACGGCCCGCCCCCTAGCCCCATCTCTATCTATGGTTCCCGGAAGTCTCGCCCTCCACCGCTGGCGCCTGCCCCTCTCGCCGGTAAAATGGCGGCTGTCGGTTGTGATGTACCGATGCCTCAAGAACCAGACCGAATGACTGGAGAGGACATGGAAAGGTACTCGGCTGATGCGAACGCGCACACATCGCTATAAAGGCTTCCGAATCCCGGGGTGCGTGGCGAGGGGGCGACCGGAGAGAGTTTTTTTTTTTTTTTACCCCCCTGATAGGCCTCGTGAGGAGAATCAGTCCCTGGTGTTTGCTGATTTGCTGAACTCGACAGAAGCTTCGGGAATGTGGATGCGCTTTCTGGTGGGGAAGAGCGCGGTGGTGGCCCAAGTCACCTTAGAAGTAGTTGAAATGAAGGTGGATATGTGGCGCGGTGTGCTCTACTTGTGCCAAGGCGATTTGACAAAACAGGATTTCTGTTACCTTGGAGCCGAGAGTGCGGGGCGACTCATCTAAACTGTGTTGGTCCTATGTGCGTCAAGATATGTCGAGGTCTGCTAAGACGACTCGGGGACGTGCTGCGTAGAACGGTGTCAGGACGAATTGGAGACCCGACTGGAGAGGGTTTTTTTTTGGGGGGGGGGCTCGGTGTGGCCCAGATAACCAGAGGACGGCCTGTAAGCACCCGATAGAATTGGTGTCATTGACAATGCGCAGCGCTCGTCTGATTGTGTTGGTGATACCTTATAGATGAGCCTGGTGACCGAGTTGAGAATTTCAGGTAATGTCAAGGAAAGGGAAGGTGACGGCTGTGAGTGAGCGCGGCTGCGAGGTCTGTGCGACTGTCCTTCGTTAGCGCTAATGTCCTCGACACCGGAATGTTGTCTCGGTTTCGTTTTCTTTACGGTAGAGCGACTCAAATGTATTTGCTTCGCAGACGCAAAGCGACTTTACAAAAGAGCTCCACATAATCGACTACTCCTCAGTCTCAACTATTTGGTGGGGACAAGTGTGACAGGACAAAGGTACAAAATTGATCACCATAAGTGAAGCGCTCAGAACAAAACACAAACGAGTTTAGACTCTTAGATCATAATTCACTAAATAAGATTGTCTTCAAATGCACTTTAAGAGAGTCAGAATTTTAGATGGAGGTGTGCAGCCCCTTAATCAAACTAGGAGCTACATATGAAGAGACTGAACTGAGATTTGGTGCCATGCAGAGGTGGCATAACCAGATGCCATTCATCAGCAGGCCTTAGTTGTCGAGAAGATGCACAGGCCCTCACAAGGTGGCTGTCTGTCTATCATATAGGGCAGAGAAAGGTGTGTGTATAAATAAGTTTGTCTCTAGGGGCATATTTGACTTTTTACAGAAGCTCGTTAAATAGATAAATATATATAAATAGACTATGGTTTAAACACACACCAGAATGACTAAAAAGGACATAAAAATTAAAAAGAGAGAAAATGTCTGACTTTGCAGTCTCAGTTCCAGTGAGGCACCATACAGACATATTGCTGTTGGTGTGAAGCACCCCTCTGTCACGCTTCCTGACATACTTCTGCTAATAATTTGCTTTAGCTGAAAGTCCGCAGTGTTAATGTGTCAAGTAGAGGATGTGCAGCATTGTTCATATTTGGCACTCAGTTTTGTTTTAATTCTCTCCTTTGCTACGACCTCCAGGGGGTTCGGTGTGGGTCCCGTAACTGTGTCTGCCCTGTTAATTAGCTTGTTGATTTGGTGGCCATCTCTTGAAGTGATGTTCCAAGCCCAACGCATCACAGAGTTGTAGGAGAGTTGAAGCACATCACCTCCCCATTAAAGGAACGCAGTCTCATAGGGAAGAAGAGCCTGCTCTGCACTTTCTTCTACAGGTCCTCTGTGTTCTGAGACCAGGATCTGTGCTGGTGTTCAGAAGGTTGCCGGTTTGAATCCCCTATACTGATTAAAGATATCCTACTCTGCTGGTCCCTTGAACAAGACCCTAAACCTGCAATTGCTCCAGGGGCACTGTAGAATGGCTGACCCTTCACTCTGACCCCAAGGGGTATGCGAAAATCAACAAATTCCTAATGCAAGAAATTGTATAAGGTGAAATAAAGAACAAAAAAAAAAGTCACTGACATGGACCCCCAAGTGGTTGTAGGAATAGAGTACAGAGATCCATAGACAAAGAGTGAGTGGGTATTAGAATAAATATTCTTATAATACGTTGAAGAATAGATGACAGATATTGCAGGTTTTGCTATGTGGATATCTGAAAACGGTGAATGTTACTTTTAACACCAGAGTTGAATTAACATTTTGATCATGGAGCCTTGCCAAGATGCACTGTTTGTGTTTTACCTTTCAGTTGTTAACTTCATGTAATTAGACAACATTATGCATAATAAATGTTGTGAATCCTGGCAGCCGAGGGAGTCAATAATGAGTGTCGAACTTGTGCTTTTACAGTCTAATGCCATAATCTCTAGTCTATCAGGTGTGTATTTATTCTAATAATTTTTATTACTTTCTCATATACATAGTATGGAGAAGGTATGGGAATCGTGAAAAAAAAATTAGACCTTGAGATTTTTAATGAATCCTAATGTTTTAGACCTTGCTCAGTCCGAAAATACCATTTTTGAAATGTCTGTCTGTGTGTGAACACGATAACTCAAACGCTTTGACCTCCATCCGTGAGATTTTGTACACCTGCTTTTATATCAAAAATCAGGAGTCCTATCAACTTTTAGGACAACCACAATACTTTTGTGAATTTTCAAGTAAACTGTGATTATAATTACAGATTGATGATTTAAATTTGGTATAGATATTTATAATGATAAAAAGCAAACAGATATGAAATTTGAGAAAAATTACTCAACTGGAAGTAGTATTTTATTTAAACAACCACCCGAATTGTTTGTATCATGGAAATATACGTAAATGTGTACACGATATTAACTGTATTCAATATAACGCATATTTTTTCAATAACGATTACTAATCTTATTTTAATTTATACATCATCAGTTTCACAATAATGTAGATGCATATCCGCGAGAATTAAGTTTTGTCATTTGGTGAAAGTGAAATCCACATATGTGAGCGGCAGAGACGCAAATTTGCTGTCATGAAGCACTTGGGCTCGGAGGCATTGGCAAACGAAGCCCCTTACTATTATATGATACAGGATGGCCCAATCCCATGACTTTGCAAAGAGTGTACATGAACATGCTGAAACGGGCATAGAGATCTATTGATGTACAAAAAGATCACTTTCAACATATTCTGTAAATGTGAGTACCAAATTTGATCATTTTTTTTCTCTTCACCATGTAATGCAGTTGCCTCGGTGGAGGTGGGCCACCCTGTACTAACACTTTTTCTCTGTTTTTAGGGAAATCTAACTCTCTTTACTTTGCACGTAATCGAAGTAACGCATGTGTATTAATGAAAAAATTCCACCACCGTTTTCGATCACCCTAAGTGCGAAAATATCATTTTAATCTAAAGGTTGATTATAAATAGAGATCAATGATCATGTATCGATATTATCAATGAGTTATAATGAGAAACAGAGATATGACATTTGAGAGAGATTGCGCAGCTGGAATTGGTTCTGATGACCTTTTCCTCTGTCTCAGTATACGAGAAAGTCAAGGGGAGTGCACGCCCGATTATTATTATTTTTATTTTTTTAATATTTTATTTAGGAGACACTTTTATCCAAGGCAGCTTACAAAGCAAGTTATGCTTATGTGAATGGTTCGCTGGTTCAAGCAACAAAAGCAACAGAGAACAATGTAATAAAAACAAGCAAAGGGGAGTAGTCCTTCTTAATCCTGTGTAAATAAACCTGTAGCTGGACTAAGACACACGTCAGTTTTTGGCAGTACCACAGCAGCTGTCATGTAGAAGAGACCCCCAGCAGTCCCAGTGTCTGTGTTGCACATATACTGTACATTGCATGGCTAAAATCCTAATATGTGTAATGCACAATGGCCGTATGCTTGTTCGGCATGTACAGCTTCATTTGACAACGCAACTGACTTGAAAGCTGACACACAGGAGGCACAGTGGTGCGGTACTAACGCGGCTGGCTGCCTTGCCATGAGGAGATCAGGGGTTGTGTCCTGGATGGTCCTTGCATGGAGTTTTCATGTTCTTACTGTGTCTGTGTGGAGTTTGCATGTTCTTACTGTGTATGCGTGGGCTTCCTCTTCCAGTGCAAAGACCTGCCATGCACGTTATGTGACTTGGCATTCATCAAATATGATACTTTATTGTTGCTGTACAAATACAATGAAATTTTTGGATCAAACCATTAGATGCAAAGAAAAAAAAAAAACTACAAAAACAGTAATGCTTATTAGCAGGGCAGTGGAGTCAATAAATTAATCCTTCAACTCCGACTCCTTAAGCCAGGTTTATATTTTACGCGACGCATGCAGCGGACGCTCCTGCTACGCAAGCGTTTTACTGTTTATACTTGCACACGTACTTTACGGAAATCTGGAGGAATCCACCAGGTGGCAGTGCGAGATATCATCATGGTGAGAACAGGTTTGGCTCGCTGTGTTATAAATTGCCTGGAACACCCATTAAATTCCGATGACACCTTGGCGCAATATCTCTGAAAATGATGTTTAATGGTTAAATCCATCAGTCCAGGGACTTGTCCATTTCAGCTAGCATTGGGCACGAGGCAGAAACAATCCCTGGACGAGGCATTAGCTCATCACAAGGTGAATACAAGCACTCGCATACACTAGCGTCATTTTAGTGTCACCAAATCTGCATATTTTTGGAAGGAATCCGGAGCACAGTGAGGAAACCCAGCAGGAAAACATGCAAACTGCAGGCAGGGAATACCAGCGATGTGACTCCCTGCAAGACAGCAGTGCTACCATTCTGCCACCGTGTCACCCCCATGTGTGTAATTGTTAACAGTATCCATCCATCCATTATCCAACCCGCTATATCCTAACTACAGGGTCACGGGGGTCTGCTGGAGCCAATCCCAGCCAACAGAGGGCGCAAGGCAGGAAACAAACCCCGGGCAGGGTGCCAGCCCCCCGCAGGGCGCACACACACCAAGCAGACACTAGGGACAATTTAGAATGGCCAATGCACCTAACCTGCATGTCTTTGGACTGTGGGAGGAAACTGGAGCACCCGGAGGAAACTCACGCAGACACGGGCAGAACGTACAAACTCCAAACAGGGTGGACCCGAGAAGTGAACCCGGCTCTCCTACTACACCACCGTGCCGCCCCTTATTAACAGTATTTATTATTTAAACGAAATTAACGGTTTATCTGTAAAATGTAAAATACATACTTTAATGCATTTCATCATGAAAGTGATAAGTATAAATCTAAGGATTCTAAATGTGCAGAGAGTTGGAATATCATACATGTAATTCTGTGCGGCGATCTATTGCTGTTTGCCGCTGCTGTCAGGACCGGAGGAAGCCACAGGAAAAAAAAAAACGGCACAGAAGACGGTATGTGAGACTTTGAAAATGTATTGTGTCATTACAATGGGGAATATGCGACGTTTGAATATAAAAACACCACAAATGCATCTACATGTCGGCATTTTGCTTCACCACATCGAATCGCGCACTTCGATCTCGTAGGATCCATAAAGCGGCTTTCTGACACATGTAGATACTAACCAGAGACTCTGACGTCGCGTTCCAACTTTTAGCACACTGCGCCTGACTTTTTGCTGGTACTGCAACTTGCACACGTGTCGCGTTAATTTCTGAGGACCTGCTCAGAGGACGCTTCAAATGAACGCTGGGAACGTGTGGCAGCCATGATGTGGGAACGTATGCATTCTGAGCATGAAGTATAAACGGGCCCATAGTTTCCAGTACTTTTGACTCCGACTCCTCTGTATTTAATATGCTAATGTATTCTCCATGTTGATTAAAGGAAGGCAACATACACGTCATTGAACTACAGAACTACTGGCTAGGAAGCTGACTCTCTACCGTATTGGCCAGTTTAAACGAAAGATGAGAACCCCTGAACACACATCAGGCCATAGCACACACCTCCCCCTACATCATTACACTTGTTTACACTCAAATGAACTTGTTAAACATGTTGTTATTATAATAATAATAATAATAATACATTTTATTTAATAGGTGCCTTTCTTAGCACTCAAGGTAACCTTACAATAAAATTAAGCAACATTAGTAAAATAAAAACAAGGGAGTGATAAATCAAAAAGCAATAATTAGCAAACAAACAAAGATAACTGGCAGTAACAGTGCAAAATTCACAATTGGTATGCCAGTTTGAAAAGATAAGTTTTGTGGGCAGTTTTAAAATGTTATTGAGTCAAGTTGACGGATATGAGAGGGAAGAGAATTCCCGAGTTGAGGAGCACCAGGAGAGACGCTCGAGCTCCCATAGCACTGAGTCTTATGTGCGGTACAGAAAGTCGAGCTGCAGAGGAGGATCTGAGTGAGCGAGAGGAGTGCAAGTCTGGAGGAGATCAGTGAGGTTGTGGAGAGCTTTAAATGTTCAGAATACTGTAGTTAACAGGGAGCCAGTGAAGTCGAGAGAGAGTAGGTGTAATATGTTCAGTGGATTTAGAACAGCAGGTTATTATCTTGGTAGCAGGAAAAATATATTTTATTATTATATTTGAAGTAAGATGAAAACACTTTTTGTAATGTAACCCAATACAGATTACAATATGTGAATGTCAGGTTGTAGAATAGCTCATCTGAACTTCACACTAGTAGTAATACAACGACGCACTGGGCTGTATTCTTGCATCAGAGAAGTACTTCATTAGGACTGTTTGTGAAATGGGACATTTGAACTTGCTGTATTTGTTTTTCATTACAATTTAAATTTATTAGGAGTCAGAGTTGGTACATTTTTGCCAACTCCGACCCCAACTCCAGGTACCCAAAATTGTCTCTGACTCCTTGACTCCGACACCACAGCAGTGCTTATTAGCTAAGATATATTATAAATAAAATATATACAGCCAAAATCTCTTATATATTTCTCTTCTGGTTCGTCCTGCTTCCTCTTCAAAACTGGTCCCGCCCACACGGCATTTCTCGATTCCTATTCGTCCTCTTCCAAACTCTTCCCCACGCTGCGTGCGGCCTCCCATACATCACCACGCCACTTTTCTCGAATCGTATTCCTCCTTCGGACTACCGTGTTCCCCGCTTCTCTCTCAGGACCTCATTGGTGTCACGTCACCGCCTGATATCTAGCCTGACTGCGCGACATTTCACTTCAGCCATGTCTGCACCTGGGAGTCTTTTCCGTAGCCTGCTACAGGAAGGTACTCTCTTGACCATTGCCATTGGTTTTGCTCCTTGTTATTTTCGTTATACTGCGCCGGTTGTTTCCTAAGCCTTTGTTATAAAATGAACAACAGTATCTTCTCTGTTTTTGTACAACGTCATCTGTATTGCGGGATCCGGCATCTGCCTGTTCCTATCAGTGGGTTATTTCTTGACACAAACGGTTGACGAAGGCAATGCACTCTCACTACGACAGAGGACAGTACGTTTCATTGCATCACATTGGGACAGATTTGGAGACGTTCTTCCTGTTATTCTTTCCAACGCAAGTTGAGTTATCACAACAAGTCACGAGTACTATCAATACATGGCAACATCTAGTTTATAGTGGTGAAGCTGAAATTCAAGCTCTTTACGAGATTAGATCTTTCTACTCATTATCTGTCGTCTCCAGCAAAACACCTGTTCACAACTGCGTCTTTCAAGAAGTATTTCTTTCTTCTTCATTTCTGAATTCCTTTCTCCCCGTTTTCTGTTCCTATTCTTACACACCGCCGTATGCTACGGCGGGCGTCCACTAGTAAAGAATAAAATGCCAATACTGGAAGCAAAAGAAGCCAGGGGCATGTCATTGTTCGAGGAGTGTTCCGGAAAAGAATACTTCACACTGAGGTTGTAGTAAAATAATAAGTTATTGCATTGAAGAAGTGGAGAGGGTTAGATAAATTAAGGAACAGGCACGGTGGTTGAGACGCACTTGTGGTTGATTTAAATTATGAAACTGTCATAGTTATTATACATTCAGTGCCATTATTAATGAGTTGCACACAGTCAGACATGTGTAAGTCTATAAATATGTGTGATGTACCCCCACCCCATATGTGTGTGTGTATCCTGTGATGGACTGGCATCCTGTCCCGGTGTTGCCTGTGCTTTGCTCCTTGTGATTACTGGGATTGGCTTCAGCAGTCCCGCTGCCCTGCCCTGCACTGCATTAGCAGGTTATAAAGATGGATGGAGGTAGTTTGCACCACCAAGTCAGGGTTTTGACTCCCAGACCTCTGGGGTCTGATAAAGTGGCAGTAAATAGTGCAGTATGACCAGTGGTTGAAGTGGGATTGAGCAGGCGGTGTGGTGTAGGGCGATAAGCCTTGGGACTTGAACTTCAGGGGCGGCACGGTGGCGCAGTGGTAGCGCTGCTGCCTCGCAGTAAGGAGACCTGGATTTGCTTCCTGGGTCCACCCTTCGGTGGAGTTTGCATGTTCCCCCCACCGTGTCTGCGTGGGTTTCCTCCCACAGTCCAAAGACATGCAGGTTAGGCGCATTGGCGATCCTAAATTGTCCCTAGTGTGTGATTGGTGTGTCTTTGTGTGTGTGTGTGTGTGCCCGGTGGTGTGCTGGCGCCCTGCCTGGGGTTTGTTCCTGCCTGACACCCTGTGTTGGCTGGCATTGGCTCCAGAAAACCCTTGTATGCCTGTTTTAGGATATAGCGGGTTGGATCATGACTGACTGACTGACTTTAACTTCAGATGCTGAGGTTGTGGGTTCAAATCTCGCTGCTGACACTGTGTGACCCTGAGCGAGTGACTTCAACTGCCTGTGCACCTATCGGGGGGGGGGACAAAGAAATGTAATTAATCGTATCTCAAATGTTATATGTCATCTTGGGTGAAGCGGTCAGCCAAATAATAAGTAGCAGTAATAATAATAGCAATGAGACTGCACTCTTGGTGTTTTGGCTTCTTCAGCTAATTTTTCTCTTGTGTATACAAATGGATCTAAAAATACAGGAATAGTTTAAGAAGAAAAAAAAAAAAAGACTTTATTCTAAATCTTATAGCAATTCTCTTTTGGTCGCCTTCAGAATGCTCCCCTTGAGATGCAGCACACTTGTCCTCTTCCTGCAGACATTCTCTGTACTTAATCTTTGGTGACCGTGTCTAGAGCCTGATGTGAGCTTTTTTGGGATTTCTTCCACAATAGCTTATCTTCTCCCCTGCACAGAGAATTATTTTAAATTTGAGAGCAAAAAGAAGTTACAGGAAGCAAGATCTGGCAAATAGGGGTGTTGTGAAGCAAATAAACGCATTGCTTTTGGTCAAAAACTGACTGATGCGGTGTGTGCAGATGCAGTGTTGTGGTGCGCCACTTCTATGGATGTGTGTTTTTTCCTGATGCTTTTCCTCAGACGCCTCAGCAGTTTAATGTAATGTCGTGGATTAACAGTGTGCCCACAGGGAGCACTCTCTTTAAGAACAGGTCTTTCAGTATGATCATAATTGTCTGTGGTAAGTCAGCCATGGTGGCTTAGCGATCACCCACGTCACCTGTGTCATTGTAGAATAAGTGCCCAAAATATGGAGTTGATTATCTCGGCACGTTGCCACTCGGCACACTGATTAACTAAACTGTAGGCATATGATACTCGATCACTACACCATACTCCCATTCTGTTAACCGATTCCAGGAATTTGGGGGTCCCCCCCTCATATTTAAGATAGGCGAGCATCACTACAGCTCCCAGGATGTACCTTCCTACCAGTTAACACACGTGGCATTCTAGTACTGAGGGCTTGTGAGAAGTGCCCATATGGAATACCAAAAGGTAGAAGTGACCATAAACCTGAATGGGGGAAAAAAAAAAGTACAGGATGGTCCAGATCTACTTATGCAGATCCAGATTGTCTGGATGACTGATTTATGCGGGGAAGATTCCAGTTCGGCGCAAAGACAATTCTTCATGTTGTCAGTTCACACACTCCTCAATGGTCCGGGATTTTTCGGGTGATTTTCTATGTAATAAACTTAATAAGTTATAGCGTAATGATAATTGCATAATTAGATCTGGACCACCCTATAGAAGTGCTGGTACTGCAAACTGGTAAACCAGCTGACTTCAAACTCTGCCAAGTGAGGGCACCTGCCCACTTCAAGCACTGGGTGGACTTATCAGCCAAGAAACAGCCCCACCAAAGCTTATGGTGGCATTGTGATGTTTAGAACGCTTGCTTCTAAGCGTCTTGTGCATGGGAATGGTGCTATATCAATAAAATGTACTGTAATTATTTTC
Source organism: Polypterus bichir lapradei (assembly GCA_026402145.1). Classification (NCBI taxonomy): domain Eukaryota; kingdom Metazoa; phylum Chordata; class Cladistia; order Polypteriformes; family Polypteridae; genus Polypterus; species Polypterus bichir. The sequence goes on along the minus strand of JANRMT010062850.1, from coordinate 23,439,891 downwards.
AACCAGGAAGTCCATCGATTCCTGCCCCGTTACATTTAGCTGCTGCTCGTATGTCAAGGCCACAAGCCACCTCAGGACATAGCAATAGTTGTGTACTAAATGCAATAAGTTTAAGTGTAATCAAATTTGGTAATTAAGAGTTTGTAATCACCTCTACATTTCCACTTTCTCACCCAGGGGATTTGTTGTAACTTGGCGAGTAAATGAGAAAAACTGAAGTCTCGCCTTCCTGCCTTCTGAGTTGTTTAGTTGGCGGCCACTTGATTCGGCCTGCGAAACGTTTCACTCTTGCCTGTCAGGTTTTACTTTCTTAAATCTTTGGGTGTTGGCAGTCAGTCGGACAAGCGGTTGTGCATGGAGTCCCGAATGAGGCGCATGACCTGCATAGTGAAGGAGCGTTAGTTACGACACTACAGCCATGTGGAGGGATTACCTGAAGGTGATCCGGCTCATTGCTGAGGACCCGAGTGGCTGGACCAGGCCAAGTGGACGCCCACGTAACGCCTGAATGCGGGTCATTTCCAGAGGGTGGGATTGGACCGCATGTTTGCCTCGGGGGATACCAACTAGGATCCCGAACTGTTTCGTCGTGTGGTGGGTGTGGCAACATTCTGTACCAGGGCATGCCGTCCCAACCGGACCTGTAAGTCGGTGGGTTGCTGATGTAATGACTCATCTCGCTTGACAAGTATGTCAGTGCAACCGTTTAGAACAGAAGCTGTTGTATAAAGCACAAGAAAATACGACGTTGGTCATTTGTCTAACCCACCCAGTCCTGAACAGGGCCATACGGTTCTGCTGGAGCCTATCCCACCTACCATAGGGCACAAGGCCTGAACAAACCCTGGACATGATGCTAGTCCATCACAGGGGCAAACATGCATGTTTGCATTTCCTGATGTTGTAACTGAGCGACTCTAGTAAAAGATGGATGTGCTGATCAGTAGGTGCCAGCAGGTCTTTTATACTTCACATTTTATCGAGAATACAATATGCGCACAGGAGAATACAATATGCGCATCATCCTCGGCTCCTGATGCAGTGAATGGGCGACACCTTTAAAAGATGAATGTGTTTCTGCGTAGTTCTCAGCACCTTTTACGGAACTACACTGTGACTGAGTTTAGAAAGCAGACAAAATTACAGCCTGCAAAATGTCATTGAAACAAGAGTATAATCTGCCTATCCTATCCTCCTTGTTCCTCATTACCATTTTTATTTATATCCTGATATGTAGGCCTCCAGAAGAATTTGAAAAGAATTATAGAAAAAGCATGCAAAATTGGGGGGGTTTGGTGATTAGGTGCTCAGCAAAACAATTACGAAAATAGGATGTTGTTTTAGGCAGGTAACAGCAGAAAGGCTCACAACAGCAGGCTTTGTGCCATCGCGTCTCCTTCCACTTACCATCAGAAGCATTAAATCCATTTTGTTGATGCTGGGTGGACTAAAATTTACAAATGTTAGGACCAGGTTTGGGATTTTTTTTTTTTTTTTTTTTTTTTTGAAGAAAAATAAAACCTAAAGCACTGGGAGCTTTGTCCAGCGACCCCAAGCACAGTCAGTTTTGTCAAATTTCAGCTGTGTCATTGACGTAAGTGACTTGAGTGTCTCTTCCCTGAAAGACAAATATCAGTGCCAGCCATCGGAAGCAACAGCATCTGACTGCAGCTCTCGGACACCTCTGGCATTCTATAAATGGTAGCAACGGTTTGTGTCAAACATGTCCCAGTATAAAAATAGCAGGTGGGTGTGTAGTCAGCACTCTGGCCAGATGAATGTCTTTGGGGCTCACCTCTGGCATATCCAATGCGGTTTTTCAATTTTTGGTCTGTAGTGGCTGGGTTTCTGTATTTTTCTGTCCTATTGGTCTCTCAAGTTTTTGGATTAAGTTAAGTGAGTGTGCACCCTCAGTGTACAGTCGTGGCCAAAGGTTTGGAGAATGACACAAGTTTTGGTTTTGCTGCTTCAATGTTTTTAGATCTTTTTGTCAGATGTTTCTATGGTGTACTGAAGTAGAATTACAAGCATATATCACTCCTGCAAGAGAACTATGATTCTTAGTCCAATGAGTCGCAAAATTAACTGGAATGTTCGTGCAAATTCTAGAAAATAGCACGATCTAAATCCGTTAAGTGGTTCTCTCCTTTGCTAGCTAAGCGGATGAAAGGTACGCTCCAAGGGTGGCACGAAAGTGAGGAGTGTCCTGCCCCTCTGCCCACTGCATCTCTCTCAGATTCACGCAAATAAATCAGTATCGCAAGCGAAGAGACACTTGGCGCAATGAGAGAAGTCGCAAAATGAACCGGAATGTTTATTCATAAGCAAGCTTTATAAATGAGGCCCAAGGACTTGTCATTGTTGGATGGATGTCGGAAGTCAACTGGAGGAGTACCCACGCAGACATGAGCAGGTTATGCTCTCTCCACATGGACATTTGAATCGAAGATTGTTTTGACATTGTGTCTCTTTATCTTTGTCATTAGCGCAATGTCGTCATTGCGCCGCGGCGTTTGCTGCACACAGTGAGAATGGAGGTGCGTGAAAGCGACATTTAGTGACTGTGGTTGAGCATGAGCAGAGCGGACTGCTCCCCACACACACACACACACACACACACACACACAGATAGGTCTTTCATTTATGTGTGTCTAATGCAGGGGTGAGCAAAATAAGTCCTGGTGGGCCGCAGTGGCTGCAAGTTTTTGTTCCAACCCAGCTGCTTACTGCATATACTCACGTATAAGTCAGGTCTTGAAACCTAAAAAATCGATCATAAAATCAGACCCCAACTTATACACCTATTCAAAAATGCGACCCTTAATTATTTTTATTTTTATTTTTTTTTTTACTTACATCTTGCCTCCTCCAATCTCTCATCAGTTTCTCAGACACATCGAATTTTGTTGCAGCAGTGCAGTTACCAATTTCTTTCACCACTTCAATGACTTTTAATTTAAAACCAGCTTCATATTTTCTTCTGATCGACTGCTCCATCATAGATAAGGGATGTTCTTACGATAAAGGTGTATGAGGGGGTGAGATACAAAAAACACAAATCAGTGCAAACGTCGCTTCAGAATAGTTTGGGTATTCCTGTGTGGTCACGTATGCGCAATAGAGAGAGGGGTTAGGAGCACACGCTGATACAGCGCATCGCCGCACCCACATAGGAAAAGATGGCTGTGTTTTTTCCACATTCGACTTATACGACCAACATTATAAAACACCACAATTTATACAGTAAAATCAAGTCCCAGCTTATCTGCAGGAGAACTTATCCGCGAGTATATATGGTAATTGAGGTTTTTTTTGGTCGTCAAAAATTCTCCATGTAAGATCTTATTACTACACCACAAAACAAAAATTAATCTGTCAAGTTGTTTGTTTTTTTTTTTTTTATATTTTTCTCAAACAATTTAAATAAAAAAAATAAAATGTTCCTCCTGGGCAACGCCGGGTATTTCAGCTAGTAGATAGATAAATGTGTGTGCGCATG
>JANRMT010062850.1:23409692-23426392 GCA_026402145.1 Polypterus bichir lapradei | reverse complement strand
AGGGGTGTTGAAGTCCAGGCCTGGAGTGCTGCAGTGGCTGCAGGTTTCTGCTCCAATTGCTTAATTAGAAATCAGTCCTTGCCAATAATGCTTCTAATTTAATTTAGTGACTTGTTTTAACTCTGTATTGTTAGGCCACTGCTAAATCGTAGATTTTTTTTTTTTCCTTGCTAATGCTATCATCCAAATGATTTGAAGCCTAAAACTGCTGAGTAATTTTTAGCTCTTCACTTTCTCTTCAGTTTCCTTCTGAGTACTTCATTAAACCAAGTAGTGCACGATGAATCCACACAGGTGGAAGTGGAAATGACCTTGATCGAGAACAGCTGCTTTCTTTGTCATTTGAATCTTGGTCCTAATAAGGAGCCATTAGTAAGAGGGAATGCAGCTGTTTTAAAACTAAAATAAACAATTAAGAATCTTAATAAGAGAGTCAAGTAAAATGGAGCAGAAGTGCTTCTTCAGTTATAAACAATAAAACCCTGCAGCTGCTACGGCCCTCCAACTGTCTACAGGTTTTACAGTTGGAGCAAAGGTGGGTTGAATGGCTTGCTCAGGGCCATACAGTGAGAGTTAATGCCCTGTTAAGACCTACTGTGGGGCACTGAAACCACCCAAGGCCCTATACTAAATCAGGCTGGAAATGGTGTTCTTAAGGAAAGGTTGGCATGTAATGCGCTATACCAAGTCCTGTAGCAGGGGAGTCAAACTCCTGTCCTAGAGGGCCGCAGTAGCTGCAGGTTTTCATTATAACCCTCTTCTTAATTAGTGAGCCGTTTTTGCTGCTGATTAACTCGTTTTGCCTTAGTTTTAATTGACGTGACTCGGAGCCCTTAGTTGTTTCTTTTTCCTTAATGAGCAGCCAAACAATAATGAGACACAAAACAAGCCACCACATGACCAGCTCACCTGAAAATAAAGAAAGGTGAAGGTCTTGGCCATGTTGGTCTGCTCAGGTCACCAAAACATCTTGATGGTGGTCTTAGAAAAAACAGAAAAATCAACAGTCTGCTGTGGCAGAATGAGAGCAGCAACAAGTCACGATATTCAATTACAGCAAGAAATGGCTTCTCATTAAGAAACTGGTTTGAGCGAAACTGGTTGGAGTTTGATGTTCCAGTTTAGCTGGTCATCTGTCGGCTCATTTAACATCTCATTTCTGTTTGACTGCCATTTAATGAAGAAGCAAATCAATTCAGAGGATGGAATCCTTTAAAATACGGCTATGAAAATGAAGGGAAAATGAGTTAATTAGCAGTGAAAACTGATCACTGACTTGGAAAAAGAGTTAGAATGAAAACCTGCGGCCCACCAGGACTGGCGTTCAACACCCCTGTCCTAGGTGGTCTCCCATTCAAGTACTAGCTGGACATGAACATGCTGAGCTTCAGGTGGGTGACCTCTTCTGAAATTCAAGTGTTATGGCTGCTGGCATTAAAGTATTTCCTCAAACTGGAGAACTGTAGATAAATGAAAGAGAAGGCAACCTTAATGATCTTCAAGTCCTGACAAGAATGGTGGAAATGGGTGGACTGTTCTTATTAAAACTGTTAACAATTTAGAAACAACAAACATAACACCTACTGGGAGGGAAATAAGTATTTGATCCCCTGCTGAATTTGAAAGTTTGCTCACTTCCAATAAAATGAACAGTCTCTAATTTGTATGGCAGTTTCATTTTAATGGAGAGACAGAATCGCCATCGGGCTGGACCTCCATGCAAGATCTTGCCTCATGGGGTGAGTATGATCATGAGAAAGGTGAGTAATTAGCCCAGAACTACACAGGAGGAGCTTGTCAATGATCTGGAGTGGAGTGATCTCATGGAATGAGCAGAGAAACGGCCCCAAAGTATAATGTGTCCACCACCTTGCTTGACTGTGAGGATGGTGTTCTTTGGGTCATACTCAGCATTTCTCTTCCTCCAAACACGGCCAGTCGAGTTGATGCCAAAGAGCTCATTTTTTGGCTTCATCTGACCACAGCACTTTCTCCCAGGCCTTCTCTGAATCTTTTAGAATGTCACTGGCAAACCTAAGACGGGCCTGTACATGTGCCTTTTTGACCAAAGTGACTTTGCGAGCACCACAAGATGTCACTCCATTACGGCACAATGTGTTACCAATGTTGGTCTTGGTGACTAGGGTGGTCCCAACTGCCTTCAGATCATTAACAAGCTCCTCCTGTGTAGTTTTGTGTTGATCCCTCACCTTTCTCATGATCATACTCACCCCATGAGGCAAGATCTTGCATGGAGCTCCAGCCCGAGGGCGATTGATGGTCATTTTATATTTCTTCCATTTCCGAATAATCACACCAACAGTTGTCCCCTTCTCACCAAGCTTCTTACTGGTGATCTTGTAGCCCATTCCAGCCTTGTGCAGGTCTTGTCCATGATGTCCTCTGACAGCTTCTTGGTGTTGTCCACAGTGGTGGAGAGGTTAGTATAGAAAAAATTGGTTCTGTGGACAGGTGGGCTTTATACACATAACAAATTGAGATTAGGAGTATCTGGAATTGATTGATTGACTGTAATCCTAATCTGTGGGAACCTGAACTCTGTTTGGGTTGTTGGAGATCAAATTCTTATTTCACTAAGTGACATGTAAATCAATTTATAACTTTTATGTAATGTATTTTTTTTCTTGATTTTTTTCGTTGATACTCTGTCTCTGTCCATTTATGGTTTCATGCCACAGATGCAATATTTGCTCTGAGGGTATTGATGGAGAAGTAGAGAGAAGCCCAGAAGGACTTGCATTGCGTCTTTGTGGAACTGGAAAAAGCAAATGACAGGGGGCCTGGAGAGGAGTTGTGGTATTGAATGAGGAAGTCGGGAGTGGCAGAGAAGTATATAAGAGTGGTACAGGATATGTACGAGGGAAGTGTGACTGTGGTGAGGTCTGCATTAGGAGTGATGGAGGTGGGATTGGCTCTGAGACCTTTCTTTGGACAGGTTGACAGATGAAATTAGACAGGAGTCCCCTTGGATTGTGATGTTTACTGATGACATTGTGATCTGAAGTGAGAGTAGGGAGCAGGTCAAGGACACCCTGGAGATGTGGAGATATGTTGTGGGGAGGAGAGGAGTGAAGGTCAGTAGGACCACCACGACAGATTACATGTGTGTGAATGGGAGGAATGGTGAGGATGCAGGGAGTATTATTGGTGAAAGTGGAGGAGTTTAAATACTTGGGATCAACAGTACAGAGTAACGGGGATTGTGGAAGAGAAGTGAAGAAGAGAGTGCAGGCAGAGTGGAGAAGAGTGTCAGGAGTGATTTGCGACAGACAAATATCGACAGGAGTGAAAGGGAAGGTCTACAGGATGGTAGTGAGACCAGCTGTGTTATATGGGCTGGAGACGGTGGCACTGACCAGAAAGCAGGAGACGGGGATGGAGGTAGCAGAGTTAAAGATGTTAAGATTTGCATTGAGTGTGACGAGGATGGACAGGATTAGAAAAGAGGACATCAGAGGGTCCGCTCAGGTGGAACAGTTGGGAGACAAAGGCGAAATTGCGTTGGTTTGGACATGTGCAGAGGTGAGATGCTGGGTATGTTGAGAGAAGGATGTTAATGATAGAGCTGCCAGGGAAGAGGATAAGAGGAAGGCCTAAGAGAAGGTTTATGGATGTGGTGAGAGAGGACATGCAGGTGATGGGGGTGACGGAACAAGATGACGAGGACAGGAAGAGATGGAAGAAGATGATCCACTGTGGCAACCCATAACGGGAGCAGCCGAAAGAAGAAGAAGAATATTCTGTCTCTCTCCATTAAAATGAAACTATCATAAAAATTACAGACTGTTCATTTGTTTGTAAGTGAGCAAACTCACACACATTCCTCAGGGGATCAAATCCTTATTTCCCCCACTGTATATCCATATGACAGATTTCTGTGAACATCTGTTAGATGACAAAACTTAAAATGACACTCAAAAAAGACAAATTAGGCAGAGAAGTCATTTCTGACAGTAGTCTAGATTTAGATCTTTAGTTTGTTCCTGGGTGAAAACCTGCCATTACTGTGGCTTTCCAGATCAAATTTGACAGCCTTTGCTGACATCGGTATTTCCTTAAGAGCTGAACACAACATGGGGCATCTGCAGCAAGCCCACTGATGATCCAAAATGTCAAAAGAAAATCCTCACTTCTATTTTATGAAGCATCTTTTGTCGTAAGTATTACCTTAAAATGATTTCCATGAGCCTTACAAGTTTACTGGTATGGCATTATAGTTAAGGGTCACTTGAGGCTATTACAAATACCAGAAGGGGATTCCACATCCTGATTGTCTACTGTGCTACTGGGCAGTTCTCTCTTCACCGCCACACGCAATCTCAGTGTTAATTGCACCTTTTTTATGCTCGTGACACTTTTTGTTTATCAGATTCATGTCCCAGGAATGCCAGTTATTATGGAAACCGGGCCGCCACCCTAATGATGCTGGGTCGCTTCCGTGATGCACTTGAAGATGCACAGCAGGCTGTCAGGCTGGACGACACATTTGTGAAGGTAGTGATCCAGTGGTCTGTCTGTGGAGTCTTGAGTGAGGTTCTCGCTTTGTGTGTGCGTATATCTGACTAGCTGCCTTCATGTTGTCGCAAGTTCGGCTTGAACAAATAACTTTGCTGTGTCATTTAAGGGTCATCTTCGGGAAGGCAAGTGCCATTTGTCACTGGGTAATGCCATGGCAGCAACCCGCTGTTTCCAGAAAGTCCTTGAAATGGAACCCGATAATGTACAGGCACAGCAGGAGGTAAGCCTACTGATGTTCGGTGTCAGAATGACTCGAGTCTGGATAACAGAAAAGGATTTCCTTACCACACTACGGCCATGTTGATTGAGGGGTTTCATGCTTTGAACACAATGCCATGCATGGTCTGAATTCTGCTGTTGTATTTTTGCCCTACCACTCGGTAATTCATCTCCTTAACTTTTTCTGAATTCACAAATTCAGGACAGGTGTCTTTCAAAGCCAAAGCATATCCTTATTGCATTGGAGGGGTCGGGGGGGTTGAGAGCTGTAAGGTGAGAACAAAACCTGGATAGGGCTTGAGAAAGCATCCCCACTTATTACATAACTAGCTGTGTGCACCCGTGCTGTAAAAAGTCCAGGCTCCTAGAAACTATTGAAATCATCAGAAAAAAAAATTGAAGTGCAGAGTTGGCGGTTTCATTTTGAGAACGGGCTTGTCCCTGTTGTCTATCAGCGGCTAAGTGAGTTTCTCTTTTGTTTGTTTTACCTTGGGGGGTCTCACTTTGATAATAATAAATAATAAGTTTTAATTATGTAGCACCTTTCATACACTCAAGAACACTTTAAATTCAGTAAACACATTAACAAGACAGTAGAAATTACATACAAGAAAATGAATCATAATCATTGAAAAGATGTGTTTTTAACAGGAGTTTGAAATTAATAATAGATTTTTCCTCGTGAAGACTGAGAGGAAGAGCATTCCAAAGTTTAGGGGCCATCACACTGAAAGCTCTGCCACCCATAGTTACTACAGTGAGTAAGTTAGCGTCCAGTGATCTTAATGCACAGGCAGGAGTGTAAGGAAGCAGCAGCTCCAACAGATAATGAGGGGATAAACCATGAAGGGCTTTAAAGGTGAGAAGAAGAATTTAATATTTGATTCGTGAAGAAACTGGTAACCAATGCAAATCATAGAGGACAGAAGTGATGTGAGCAGATTTTTTAGTGTGTGTAAGTAAACGAGCAGCAGAATTCTGAACATACTGTAATCCAGGGGTGCCCAATGCGTCGATCGCGATCAACCGGTAGATCGCAAAGGTAGTGCAGGTAGATCGCGTTACATTAAAAAAAAATTGTTTTAAACGTTAGTCTATCATATATCCTCCCTATGGCATTTGCCACTTGATTGACATACAGGGGGGCCAGTCTGAGATCTCTTTTCTTCTAACTTACTGGTCATCCCGCACGCACAATCAAACGTGCAAGCTACTGCAAAACTCCGGCTGTGATCTAAAAAAAAAAAAATTGTCTGGGAAGGCTATGGGCTGGATGTGGAATTGGACGAGGATTTTTTACTCTCACAATTTCACAATTAAAGTGCGTTTGTCTGATCTGTCAATCTATCATTGCTATTCAAAAGAAGGAAAATGTGGAAAGGCACTTTCGAACTGTTCATAAAAACTACGAAACTGACTTCCTTCCGAAAAGCGATCTGAGAAAGAGAAAGGAGAGGGAACTAAAATTGCAGTTAATCGGACAGCCGTCATTTTTCAATCGGCTGAATTCAAAAGCAAAGGCAGACACACCGAAGCATCGTTCCGGGTGAGTCACTCGATCATTAAGTATAAGAAGTCCTTCCAAGATGGAGAGATGATAAAAGAGGCCTTCGTTGAGACAGATGGTTAGGGAGAAATTCCTGCTGAGATTTCAAGACCCCTGGCCGGAGAAAAAGGAGTGTCTCCTTGTCATTAAACGTGCAGAATACAAGCAACTTAATAACGATCAATGGAAGCTAGACTTGGCATTTCTTTTCCCGATCTGACCAACATGTTGAATGAGCTTAATTTACAGCTGCAAGGAAAAGAGAACTCCATGGTCAATTATGATTAGCTCAGTTAATGCTTTCAAACGAAAAATGCAACATCTGTCCTCAAGGCTGCAGCAACTTGATTTGGGGAACATCCAAAACCTTGCGTCGGAGCTGGAGACACAATGGAAGGCGTGTGCGCAACTTGACAGCATTCGCTACAGAGCAGATTGAAAATTGCTTGTCAGACTTTGACAGACGGTTTCAAGGCTCAGCTTTACTTAAGCCAATCGCTACATTTAAGTGCTATCCATTTAGAGAAGATGTTGAGGGTAATTCACACACATCAAAAATTGCAACACTGTTTCACCTAAAACTCCTCTACAGTGGAGGATGAGATTTTGACACTACAGGATGACATTCAGCTGAAGTCTGGGGCTCTTGGACAGCTTTGGAACTAACTCACAGAAGAAAAGTACCCAAACATGAGGAAATGTGCTACCTCCTTGACTGCATTATTCGGCTCTGTTTATTTATGCAAGTCAGCCTTTTCCCACATGAGATTATTAAATCCAAATACTGTAGTGACCATAAATGTATTGAATTGTTATTGTCATATAAAGATTATGTAAGGTACGACAACACATATTTATGAAGTATACTCGGCATATATAGCATTTTTAATGTAGGAAGATCATTTCGACCTGGTCATTTTAAAAGTAGCTCGCAAGCCAAAAAAGTCTGGGCACCCCTGCTGTAATTAGTCGGTAGACCATAAAACAATGCATTGCAATAGTCCAGACGGGTAGTAGTGATGAAAGCATGAATGAGTGTTTCGGTGTCCTTCACACTGAGGAAAGAATGCAGATGAGCAATGTTACGGAGATAAAAAAAAAAATCGTCTGCACTATTGAGCTAATGTGTGATTGAAAAGTAAGAAGCTGATCAAAGATGACACCCAAATTACTGACTGATGCTGAGGGTTCAACCAGGATCCCATTGACGTCGACTTTTAGCCCACGAAGGGTAGAGAGGACAGATTTGGTACCAAGTGGGTAGGAAGTGAGTTAAATATCGATTACAAGATTTGTACCAGACAACAAACAGGTGAAGTTAATATAAGTGTGGTAATAATAAAATGCAAAATACCTCTTTTTTTCCTTTTGGTCATTGGCCCCCTTTTAAAAGCTGTGCTGACCTCCTTTGACCCCAACAGCCCCTGCACCTACAGCAGAAGACCAATTGGAGCCACTGCAGGGACTGCTGGGAGTTGCAGTTTCAAACTCTAGTAGCACTGCTACAAGGGGAGTTAATTGTGAAGTTCAAGCAGCCAAAATCTTGACATCTAATGCAATGACTATCACGTTAATTATAGTTTCAGCCAATAAACAAAGTCTGCTGCTAGATTTGGCCAATTGGATCAGACTTCCTGAGGATTCTTGCAGATTGTCACTTTCTGATTCTTTTCTGCAGCTGAGGAATTCCAGATCTGTGTGCGACTTTGAGAAGATGGCAGAGAGCGACTTTGACAAGCGGGATTTCAGAAAGGTAGTCTTCTTGCTTTTGGTGTTTTGCATGCCAGGCAACACAGAGTTTAGATTGCAGGTTTTTGTGCCAAGTAACTTTTCCTTTCTGCTGTGCCATGGAATAGAATCACATTGTCTAATAAATCACTTGGTCCTCTGTGAGCATCAGTGAGCTGATTGTGTGTTGCACCCCCTCCATCATATTTTGCAGGTGGTGTTCTGCATGGACCGGATTCTGGAGTTTGCCCCGTCATGTCACCGCTTTAAAATCCTGAAGGCAGAGTGCTTAGCATTGCTTGGCCGCTACCCAGAAGCACAGTCTGTAGCCAGGTAATAACTGCTTAATCCTCTGTACTTGACATAACTCCTTATCGCATCTCTACCTACGTCCAAGAGTGTTGGTGGTGGAAAGTAAAATGTCTCTGGGTAAAAGGCGTTTGGTGGCGGCAGCGGTGCGTGCTGCTCAAGTTGACTAGTGGATGTGATACACTTGTGTAATGGCAGACATGGGTTAATTTGTAATAAGCTTTCTGAAGAAGGGTCCTGCGATGCCTCGAAAGCTTGCATATTGTAATCCGTTCAGTTAACCAAGAAAAGGTGCCATTTTGCTTCATGTCTCAATGCACCCATAATGGCTAACACTGAACATCACCCTACTGCCTTTACATTTATTTATTTGGCCGACACTTTTATCCAAAGTGACTTACAACATATTTTTGAGACACAGTTGGTTCCATTTCTTTTCTTTATTCAATTGGAGCACAGACGGGTGAAGTGACGAGTTGTGGTGGTGGGATTTGAACCCACAACCTCAGGGCTTGCAATCCAAAGCCTTAACTACCAGGCCACACCGCCTGCTACTAATAATCTTTCTAGTATGGCATGTCTCCTTAATGTTCTAATGTTGAATGAGTGCCTGCAGTTTCCTTCATGTGTCGGCTATCCCCATAGTTCAACTGTGAGTACAAATGAACAAAGATTTCTCACCATTCCAGGGATGTCAAATGATGGTGGCCTTTCTGATGTGGACTTGTCAAGTTCTGCAGTGTGATTTAGTGTTTCTCATTGCCTTGTCTGTCTTTTTAGTGATATCTTGCGTATGGATTCCACAAACGCCGATGCCCTCTATGTACGTGGACTGTGCCTCTACTACGAAGACTGCATCGACAAAGCCGTGCAGTTTTTTGTCCAGGCACTGAGAATGGCACCCGATCATGAGAAAGCTAGACTGGCCTGCCGAGTAAGTATGCCTTGGCAAGGGGGAATTGAAACTTTTTTTTTTCTTTTTTTTTTTATTATTCTGAAAAGTTTGACGTGATCAACTCCAATTAGTACTTAAGAATAACAATTTATGAGGCCTGTCTGAGCTTTTCACCCCCCTTTTCAAAACATTTTCCTATATTTCCATTGAATTGGGTCAGATTTTCACATGGGATCTTTTGATCATGGGAACCAGAATGAAAGAAGACTAATGCCTCATACCCTAGAAGTTTAATGTGTGATGAATGAATTGAGTCTGACAAAGTTAACTTATTACCCTTGTTCAGCTACCAAAACACTGAATTGAGTCCTGTGTCACATTATAGAAATCTCAAACTTTGGCTGTTGGGGTTGAAAGTTGAGTTTCTAGTTGTACAAGGTCAGCCAAAATGAAGTACCACATTTGTCAAGGTAATTGCGCGAGGTAAAGGCAGCCAAGTGGGTTGGTGGGGGGCCGAGCTTTGTGTCTTTTGATAAGGCGATCTCTTGTAGTTTTCAGTCGGCCACATGCCTTGGTCCGGTGCACATCGTGCTTTCACTGTCAGAAGTGTTCTTCAAAAACAACGAATCCATCACTACGCAATGCTCCTTCCGAACACACTTCAACATTCCTCCTAACGGTGACGTCCCAAATCGGAACACAATTCTTCAGTGGGTTGCTAAATTTTAGACAGACGGGTACAACGTTGAACAGAAAATCTCCAGGCCGTCTTCGGACTGTTCGACCGCCTGAAAAAAATCCAAGCTGTAAGGTCATCCATTTTGCAGTCTCCTAGACGTTCAGCGTGCTTCTGCCTTCAGCATTTCCAGCATGTTTTTGATTTTGCATGAGGACCTTAATTTCCATCCATACAGAATGATGGCAGTGCAGGAACTCGCTGAGAGAGACTGGGAGAGCCGTAGAGAGTTGTGCGCCAACATTTTGCAAACCGTTCATCAAAATGCCTTCATCATGTGCAGCGACGAGGCACAATAACATTTGAATGGTTGCGTAAATAAGCAAAACCTTTGCTATTGGGCTGAGACCCCCTCACAGTGACCACATGGTTTGGTGCGCTGTTGCAGAATTTGCCATTGTAGCTCCTTACTTTTTTGGGGGGGGGGTGCAACGGTCACCATCACTTCAGGACGTTACATTGAAATGCTGGAAAACTTTTTGGGGCCCTAATTGGAAGAAATTGATGTGGTGGAAGCCTGGTGTCAACAGGATGGAGCGACGGCTCATACGGCGCGGAGATCGATGCAAGGAGATGTTTCTGGGGAAGCTGATTTTCTTGCGTGGCAACGTCGGGTGTCCTTAATGTTCGCCTGATCTCTCTCCGTGCGATTTTTATCTCAAGTCAAAGGTCTACACACACCAACATCAAAACCTTGAAGCCCTCGAGGATGCCACGAAATCACAGCTATTCACTTTTGCAACAGCATCAGAATGCAAAGAATGTTTACTTCCATCATCTTTATTCCCTCAACTCACAACACGATCAAACTGGACATTGTTTTCTCACCGTGATGATTTCTTGCACTGCCACCTGGTGGAGTCCTCCGGATTTACATAAACTACATGCGCAGCAGCGTCCAAAAGTGCAGTGCATCCAGAAAGTATTCACAGCGCATCACTTTTTCCACATTTTGTTATGTTACAGGCTTATTCCAAAATGGATTAAATTCATTTTTTTCCTCGGAATTCTACACACAACACCCCATAATGACGTGAAAAAAGTTTACTTGAGTTTTTTGCAAATTTATTACAAATAAAAAAAATTGAGAAAGCACATGTACATAAGTATTCACAGCCTTTGCCATGAAGCTCAAAATTAAGCTCAGGTGCATCCTGTTTCCCCTGATCACCCTTGAGATGTTTCTGCAGCTTAATTGGAGTCCACCTGTGGTAAATTCAGTTGATTGGACGTGATTTGGAAAGGCACACACCTGTCTATAGAAGGTCCCACAGTTGACAGTTCATGTCAGAGCACAAACCAAGCATGAAGTCAAAGGAATTGTCTGTAGACCTCCAAGACAGGGTTGTCTCAAGGCACAAATCTGGGGAAGGTTACAGAAAAATTTCTGCTGCTTTGAAGGTCCCAATGAGCACAGTGACCTCCATCATCCGTAAGTGGAAGAAGTCTGAAACCACCAGGACTGGCCGGCCATGTAAACTGAGCGATCAGGGGAGAAGGGCCTTAGTCAGGGAGGTGACCAAGAACCTGATGGTCACTCTGTCAGAGCTCCAGAGGTCCTCTGTGGAGAGAGGAGAACCTTCCAGAAGGACAACCATCTCTGCAGCAATCCACCAATCAGGCCTGTATGGTAGAGTGGCCAGACGGAAGCCACTCCTTAGTAAAAGGCACATGGCAGCCCGCCTGGAGTTTGCCAAAAGGCACCTGAAGGACTCTCAGACCATGAGAAACAAAATTCTCTGGTCTGATGAGACAAAGATTGAACTCTTTGGTGTGAATGCCAGGCGTCACGTTTGGAGGAAACCAGGCACCGCTCATCACCAGGCCAATACCATCCCTACAGTGAAGCATGGTGGTGGCAGCATCATGCTGTGGGGATGTTTTTCAGCGGCAGGAACTGGGAGACTAGTCAGGATAAAGGGAAAGATGACTGCAGCAATGTACAGAGACATCCTGGATGAAAACCTGCTCCAGAGCACTCTTGACCTCCGACTGTGAAGGGCAAAGGAGCTGGTTCTGAATTGACGTGCCAGCCTTGCAGCTCTTCACCAGTGAATGCTGAATATGGCCCAGTGTTACAATTGGTGGCTCTGAGGCTAAGGTTCTGCGCTGGCATCCCAAAGGTTGCTGGTTCGAATCCCCTTCACTGCCAAAAGAGATGCTATTCTGCTGGGCCCTTGAGCAAGGCCCTTAACCTTCAATTGCTCCAGGGGCGCTGTACAATGGCTGACCCTGCACTCTGACCCCAAGGGGTATGCGAAAAGATGCATTTCACAGCGTGTTGTCCTGTATAACTATGTGTGTGACAAAGAATTATTTTATCCACATTGTACTGTACATTTTATGGAAGTGTTACTGGCCCTCAGGCTTAGGGGAACCAGGGCCAGCCACAAGCCACTGTTGCTACATGGTGTAGCCACAGCGATATGTTGAAAAGCATAAAAGAAACAGGCAGCAGTCCTGAGTCTCAGACCATACTTCTGTTATTTTTTTATTCTCCTTTACCCAGAAATATATACATGCTTCAGTTTCTACATAGATCAATATGGCAATCAGTGAAACAATGGTGCAAGCCAATTTCCTCCTCTAGAACAAATATTGTAAACACATTTACTTTGAGTACTTAATTAGAAACCAATGTCCCCAGAACTCATTAATTTTCAAAGGAAGCAGAGTTCTGTATCCCCACATTGTGTGTAGATGAGATACTAAATCAAAGCAGTCTGACTATTCAAAGCAGGCAACTCTTTAGCAAGACAGATAAATATTTATGTCCTGTAGATCGCTATCAACAATATCCTGTAGCAGAATTTTCGAGAAATTCTGCCTTTTCTTTAAAACACTGGTTTATAGCCCATTACACTAAGCAACACACAGAAATGTCGTTTTCTTTAGGATACTGAATCGTAGCCCATTACAGAAGCGACTGGCATGTTATTCACTGCTTGTAGATGGTGTCAGTTAATCGGCTTCTAACAGTAACGATGAGTTCATCTGTTATGAAAGCTGTTGCTCCTTAAGACAAACACTGATATATTTTTTTTCACATTTTTTTGGAAAATTCCTGGATGGCCTTTAAGATTACGAAACACAGTGTAAGATGTTATTATCCTTGTGCAAGCATGTACAATAGGTTAAGTTACACTTGTCGATAAATGGTGACTTAGAGAAGTTTGTAGAATATTGGGACGCATCATCAGTAGTCTTCTTCTGGCTCATGGGGTGTTTCAGTCTTTCACACTATACTCCCTCACCAGAGGCGGCCAGCTATAGGGTGATCAGCCCTAAGCTTGCGTCCCATGCCCAATTTAGTCATGAGAGTCGTTTTGGTGTCAAATGACTGACATCTTATGAGCCTATGTATGGCAGCCTAAGCTTGTTACTTGGGGGCCCAGCAGGGGGCATTCCTCTTCATTCAAAGCCACTGGCTACTTCTTTCCAGTGCCTCTGATGCAGCTTTGATTGCTGTGCGCGGACTCTGGCCCCTAATTTCCAGGTCTCCCAGCAGTTTGATGGTAGATGTTGCCACAAGCCCTCAGCATCCTACTTCCACTGGGCGAACTTCCAACTTCAGCAGCTGACTCGGCATAGCGTAGATAGTTCTGCTCGTATGCCTTATCCTTGGAATCCTCCCAGGGTACGGTGAGCTCGATAATGTAAGGAAGGGGACCAGACCACCATATCTGGTCTCAAGGTAGTAGTGTCAGATCTCCGGAGGAAATGCCAGCTGTTGGCCAATATCTACCAGCAGTTTCCAGTTGCGTGCTAAGCACAGCTGGCCTCTCTCCAATGGTGTGGAGTTGCTCCTTGTAACTGTTGCACCTTCTTGGATAAAGGCAGTCGTCCATGGGTGGTTAGATATTGGTGGTGGAAGGACTTTGATGAGACATCGTTTTTCCTCCATTATGGACGCAAGGCTCTTTAGGACTTGGTTGTGGCACCAAGTGTATCGCCCTTGGGTGAGACTGGTCTTACACCCAGTGAGTATATGCCGGAGGGAGGTTGGCCTGCAGCAAAGGGCAAACCCTGGATCTTCACCAATCCACTGATGGAGATTGGTTGGTGTTGGCAGGACGTCATAAGTGGCTATGAGGGTAAAGCTCAGCCTCCTTGCCTCTATGACCCACACATTGTTCAAACTAAGCTTCCTCCTTTCATGTCCCACCGTGTCCACTGCCCCTGTTTGCCAAGGGAGACTGCCTTGGCCCACCTTGCAGCCTCCTCCTGACGACGTACTTCCTCCACCGCCATCCTCCTCCGTGCTTGAGCAGTGGCTTTATTCCAGGCTGGGCGGCTAGTTGTAAGGCCAAGGCCTCCTCTTCCATGCTGAACATTCCCCATGATGTCAGCATATGTGAGAGCTGATATTGTCTCCTTCACCGCTGTTGCTGGTCTCCATTTTTGCCCAGTAGCCAAGGTTGGTGTGTTGCTCCTCAACACTTTATCCTGAGAATCATTCAATGTCATCTACAGTTCTGAATGAGTGTGCTGCAAACAGGACCCTAAAGTGAAGTTTTTTGATCTACACGGTTCTGGTGGTTTCTGATGGAAGCCAAATTTTCCATTGCACAATATGAATCACATACTACTTTCTTTCTAGTGTGGTGGTCTTCTGGCTCAGGATATGGGACATTCTACCACCATGAACTCTCCTAGAATTTTCATAGACAGTAGCCGTGTTTCCATTAACCTCCTTAATGCGCACTTTGAAATTGCAAAACAAAATGGTTTTGGAAATACGCGCATTTAAATAATTGCAAAAAAAAAACTTTAGCCGCTCACTTGAGTTGGTTTTTTCAGGCAATTCGACAAACCTTTTAATTCACAAAACTACAAAGGAAACACTTTTTTCGTGTTTAGGTCGCATAACATAATGCAAATTTTCAAATACCTGTACAAATGTGATGTGGCAAATACAACAGCAACATGAGCACTAACGGGTAACCCAACACAAATGTCCCTCATCATTAATCTGCCTGCAGAACAACAGATGCCTCTCCTTTCCTGCTAACATAATTCTGATACCCGTCACTTGGTGCCATTGATTGCACCACAAATTTGAAGTATTTTAATTGCCTCATGATTGACCTCTTAACATCTGCCCTGCCTCTTCCTCAGCAGGTAAAGTGACATATCGCCTGATTAGTTTGGCACGTATGGCCTGACACAACCCACGTGCCCACCGAAAGTCTCGGCACCAACCCAGTACTCCGCACAGGTGTCTGGTTTATAAAGCGCAATGGCTTTGTGCTTCTCGGCTGGGACTGCCTCCCTCGGGTGTGCTATACCGAGGGCGCAAGGGGGCCTACTGTGCTGCGTAATTACATGAATGTTGAGCTGCTCACCCTAAGATTTTGTACCCAAAGCCCCTCGGTGAAATCACTATGGACGATTTCAAAGAAATCCCTAATCGAGGGCCTCTGTCTACTATAGGGAGTTTGCCTTCCCTTTATTGTATTCATTCGTTCTTGTCGCCTCGGGTTAAAAACGAACACAGCGATTGTAGACGTAATTGAAATCGCAGGACCAATACCTATCATATTGTTCTCCAGTTTTTAGTTCCAGGAGATATAAACTAACTTTTATTCGCATAAAGTCCCACAATGGAAACACAGACAATTCGCATTTGTGTTTTGTCAGCTTTTCAGAAGCATCACTTCCCTTTGCCGCATAACTGCAATTGTATGCGGCTCGTATCTCACTCTGTGGGATCTGGCAAAACACAATTGGCACACGTCCTCTCATGCTGATATGAGCAAGAAGACAACTTTTTGCTGATGTGGATTAGTTAAGTGGTGTTCCAGACCCAATTGTTACAAAAATGCTGCTGCTGGAGTATGATGCTAGTGTTTCAATGCTAGAAAACGTCTAAAGGGTGCGGCAAATCATCATGGAGGAACAGGCCATAATTCTTCAATGGCATTGTGACAGACTTGTCACTGCCACAAAGCAGTTATTGTGATTTAAGGTTGAAGCCCCCAGTAGTACAGTCTAATGGGTGTGACTTTGCTTATTAAATCTGTTTTAAATTTGGGTTGATTCATTTACTGCTCCTAGAAACCGAATGATGAAGATATGATGACATCCCATGTCAGTTACATTCAGAGTGTGAGAAAATCCTCAAAGACTGAACACTTTTTCTCTGACCTGAAAAAGAATTATATTGATTAATCTGTAACATTTTTGTCTTGGCGTATCTAGTTTATCATTCTTGCCTTTTAGAAATGTATGTTTGTTTGTTTCAGAATGCAAAAGCATTAAAAGCTAAGAAGGAGGAAGGAAACCAGGCGTTCAAAGAAGGAAACTATGAGGCAGCATACACTCTGTACACTGAAGCCCTCACAATAGACCCTAACAACATTAAAACAAACGCCAAGCTCTACTGCAACAGGGGCACGGTAGGGGCTAAGGTAAGCTGCTTGCTGCCCACCTTGTTGTTTGTGTGAATAAATAATGTGAGGGTCCCTCTGCATTTTGGTATTTGTGTGATTTCACTTGTGTTGTTTTCCTTTGCTTGTCTTGGTGGGAGGAGTAAGGGGGGGTGTTTCCTGATGAGGCATTAGCTCTCTTGGAAATGTGTTCTTTTAAAATTGTGGCATATTAAATAATTAAACAATATCATAATATACCAGAAACGTCAATATCCCTCCCATCGTGATTACGGCGGTACAAGAATCACATGAGAAACAATATCTTTTAGCTTACATTTACTGACGATTAACGCGGTT